>CM017569.1:21971668-22431668 GCA_007844125.1 Sinonovacula constricta | reverse complement strand
TGTGTTTATGTTCTTTCTTTTTTTCTAATAATTACTACCACCACAGTCACGCCTGAACTTATTCGTTTGACTTTTGTTTGTAAATTGACAATATAATGTATGTCTACGTTAGAAAACTCTGCTCTGTTTGAAGTTTCGGCCGATGACTAATAAACATTGTAATTGCTGTTGCGATCTTCGAAATTGACATAGAAAAATATCAGCACATACTTAATGCATTATTAAATGTTGCACGTAAATGTTAAACCTTATTACCATTGTGTCTTATGATATTAATGTTACACTGTAAAACACTTAAGAGCAAGATTATGCATACATTTGTTTTGTTGTTGTTTTAATTTAGTTACATGCTCGTCTATTTTCATATCTCGGTGTGTATTTGTATTTTTGTATTGTTTCATGTTCTTATGTGATAGTGTTGATATGTATACTGTCGCTCACTGTATTACTGTAATAGTGTTACATCGCTACCTTACTCTATATATTATGTCGCGTTGTACACAAATTTGTACTGTTTTATGAATGTTCTTAATGTGCTCTTTTGCTGATCTCGTTGTTCACGTGCAAATATATCCTTGTAGTTTGCTAAAACATGTATATGTTAAATGCAATAAACAGGTAAACAGGTAAAACTTAAGCAACAACAGTAGAAGTAGTAGTGACAGCCGTAGTATTAGAATACCAGAATAGGTTCAGGTTAATTATTGCTTTAGTACAATAACAAGAAAGGAGACAAATAACGTAATAGTATCAGTTGTAGAAGTTTTAATAGTAGTAGTAGTAGGTAGTAGTAGTAATAATAATAGTAATAGTAGTAGTAGTAGTAGTAATAGCAGCAAAAGCACTATTAGTAAGTGCAGTAGCATTTGTAGTAGTCCAAGCGGTAGTAGAAGTAGTAGTAGTTGTTGCTAAAATAGCAGTATTAGTCGCAGAACTTAGATAATTGTCTAAGCATTAGTTGGAGCTGTATTGCTGCTGCTGCTGCTAATGATGATGATGCTGATGATGATGATGATGATGAAAAAGAAGGTATAGATACCTTCTACACAGTAAATGGTGTAAACAGTCGAATGAAACAGACCGTTTGACTACAAATTGTTCCTGGCCAAATACGACACACGGGTTATTTTCTGCTCCATCGGCTAGATGATTATAAGTTATCTATTACTCCATGTCCGACCTTAATCGCTTGTTTTAAAGCACTAAGGATCCTTTACACTTCATTAATTTACTGACATTCGTATTTCTTCCGACTTATCTTACGTTCGTATCTAGAATACTTAAACTTTATTAGACGTCTTAAGTGATAAATGCGCAATAACTCACTGTAGATAATCTAATTAGGAAAATCTTAGTAAAATCAATCAATATGATGTGTTTTTAATTGCAGTTCGATGTAATTAAAATACTGTTGGCGGAAAGTTGCAGTTACTGCTTACCCTTATCTTGGATGTTTTAGTTTTTACTAAAATGATTGGAAGTTTCTCTTTTGGAACCCACGAATGTCTTAATTTAAAATATTACGATATTTTACGTCGGCGTATTTTCCCGAGTAAAATCTACATGAAGCCATAATTAATGTGTAATTTAATTATGGGTAATCATTCTTTAGTTACATCAAAGTGCGTAAGTGTTGTTGGTAAGTGTTTATGACTGCTCTTATTTCCTCAACCGTGGTATTATTCCTTCTTAAAATAATTTTAAAAGAAACAGAAACGTGGCTGTAGAGAATTCGATTGAAAATATATTTGTATTTTTCAAAGTAACTCTCATTGTAACTTTTATTCAATACAGTTTGAAAGCATTGCCAGTGAGAATTGGAAAATTGTTTTGTGAATCGTTATCAGTGTAATGAAAACGACCCTGTTATTAGCATAACTCAACCAAAGGATATGGTATACCTGTAATTGTTTATGGATAATATATGTATGCATACAGTAGTCAATCACATGGTTGTGTAATAAGACATTCACCTGAGGGCCTTTCTTTATTAAATATCAACATCTAATAATAAACTCACGAACCAGTCGAAAGAATTGACTAATTGAAGTTTGTGTCAAAAGCAATAATTTTCCGTCATCAAATTAGACTTTCGCGTGAGCACCTTTAATTTAAACAAGTTTGCACAATTTCTTTTAACCGCACAAAACAACAACAGCATATGTTCAGAAAAACAATGACAGGCAATGTCGAAAAACAAGCTAAAACGCACAGAAAGTCCTTAAACAGACACGTTTTTATCAATTATTAAAATGTTATCTGAGATTAAAAAAATAAGTCAAGCTGTCCACGTAATACATTGCAAAGCGTCGCCTAGCACGTGTCTTCCCCGCGACAGCTGTGTTAGATGATGTAGCAAGCCGCGTAACGCCAAAGTCGAGTCGCGCAATGATACATCATCAAGATATAGTCCAGGGATGCATCGCGTCAATCACCGAAAACAAATCGAGGGACTCGGTACACGGTAATCCGCCCGGGGTTTTGGTTACAAACCCGAGCGGACATCATCTCTAGGTGATACTTAACTATGTTACTGCCGACACTAAGTGGCCTAAGTAAGATACAACAAGCATCTACCAATTTTGAAGATTATGTCTATTTGAAATTGGTTAATACCAATACTTAGATCAATGATAGTGATGTTGCTTTGATAATTTATAAGATTAAGGATATATGGAATGCTGGTATGATAATTGTACTAAGTGGTATGTATATATAAACTATTGAAACAAATGATGCGTTCGAATCAATGTCAACAACAGGAACAAAACGGTAATATTTTTTTTTGTATATGAATAAAAGTGCACGTATACCAGCGAATAACGAATTAAAGAATTTAAATATTTGAACAAAATAACAAAGATTGCTAAATTACTACATTGTTGCCGAATAAATTATAAGTGTTGCATGTTGTTGTAGCTTTTGTTGTAGTGTGGTGGTAGTTGTGGTGTGTGTGTGGTGGGGTGGGTGGGGTTTTGGGCTTGGGGGATTGTCTTTGAACGTAGGATGAGTTCACACTAAGGGAGTTATCCAGCTTTAACTCAGATAAGACTACCCGAGAGATTTCTGAACAAACAACTACATTAAAATTCTTTCATCACTAGGCATTTCTACTTTTCTATGATTAAGGAATGTGTCTGTCTGTCTTTAGCGAGCCAAGTCAACAGCTTACTTGTTTAATTTAACTTCCTCTCAATCCCGTTAGTCTTTTTATAAGGCTCCTAAAAGATTGAATTATGATGTGTGAATGGTTGACACAAGCACACACACCATGTCCTCCTCCTCCTCAACAACAAATATAGCAGCAGCAACATATCATCATCAGCAGCAGCAACAGTAGCAATAGTAGCTGCATCAGCATTGTCATCATCATCGTCGTTGTCGTCATCATCATCATCATCATCATCATCATCATCATCATCATCTTCATCATCATCATCATCATCAAGTATAGGTAACTTCCATGTTTTCGGTTCATTTTGCTCAATGTTGAAGAATCTTTTTGAGTGTTTTTCATTTTTTACAGTAAATCTGCGCATGATCGATAGTATCATCTTCTGGGCAGATTATGAGACAAAGTAGTTTATAGTAGCTCGGAGTAAAACAACTTCTAATGGGTAACCATAAAGGGAGGAGCGCAGGCAATTTATTTCAAGTCTAAGTCATTCTGTCTGTCCATAATTGTACATAAACAGACAATAATCAAAGATAAAAAGGAGCTCGTTTTTTGACATGATCTGTGATAAACAGTTTAGGTGTTTAAGTTTAACGTTATGTCATTGTATGTGCCATTTTTGAACAAACCAAACAGATATAATAAACAGGCACAATCCTTTGTTAGGATGCCGTATAATCACACAAACGAGCCATCACACGTGAAATCATTGACGTGTGTTGACACCAGGTTTCTGTACAATTGTTACTTTTGTTAAATGTTTTGTATCATCAAAAGAAATAATTGTTTCATACGCAATAAAATGTTCAACTTATATTCTCCATCCCGCCCACCACTTATCTACCCATCTTTATCTTACCACCGTTCACTCATCTTTTTTTGTATAATAAATTGCAATTGTTTTTCTAATATAAACATGAACATACAAAACTCTTACGTAGTACTTTATGTCAATTTAACGCAACTTGGTCACAGTTAGTCAAATTTGCATTTGTTTAAAATTTGTGCAAAAACATAACAATTTCGTCACACCATCAAAACTAATAAAAATAATATATTGCGTCACCAGAGTATATGTGAAGATGGTGTCAGAAAATTGTGTTGTGTTAAGAAGAGAGTGTCAAAGGCGTCGTGACGCTTTTCATCTGTTTTATAACCATTTTAGCTCAACAACTTAGAACATCTCCAATCTGCGGTATTTTGTATACATCAGTCAAAAACTGTACACTTATTCAATATTAAAACAATTATTGAAATTTATACGAAGTAAGGATTGTCAAGTTCTATGTACAATGTACATGTACCTTCACAAAACTGTGACCAAGTCGCTTTTAACCCATCATCTTAACATTATAACAGTCACTACCGTTAGTATGACATCATATTTATAATAAAGATATTAGTGTCTTTGTTTACAACGTTATGTGACAAATTAACTTCGTTCTCTAAAACATCATTTCCTCCCCATCTGCCTTCTTTTCATCTTCAGTTGTTCTTCTGCGTGTTTCAAGTTATTGACATTTTAAAGTCGTACTAACGCTTTAATCTTTTGATTTCTATCTGTATATGGGGTTAATTTAAGAAAGTGGCTTTGATAGAGTATTTTGTAAGTTTGTACTTAATGGTGCATAAAGGTAAGTCAATTATAATGTTCTACTGCGTTGATTCTGAGTCGACTTAATATATAAGTGATCGATTTCTTGATTGTGTTTATCGTTTAGAGTTTAACACATAACAAGAATTTAATGAAACAAGGTAACGGGTTAAAATATGTTTGCAGGTGTTCAAAATAGAACTAGTTTCTAAGAAATGTTGAAAGTGTTTGATTGGAAAGTCAGCTGTAATTTAAATATATGAATTAAGCGTCTGATGATTTTGAAATAAAGAGTAAGGCTATGAATTAAATTCAACGTTTTATATTGATGGTATCAAATTTAACAAGGACCCATAGCTGTTTAACCAATGATTGGCATATGACGTTAATCACGCTCAGACAAATGGAGGTTAAAATAAACTGGTCAGTTTATGCGTAAAACGTCTTAAACATATCGGTTAATAGGATCTGAAACATTGTTCTATACATGCCAATGTATAATACCCACCATCACCCACCATATCATACGACAGGTCTTTTGTTTAATCGTTTAGACACCGAGCATTCATATCATTAGACTTTTTGACAAAAGGTTTCTTGGTTTATCGTTTAGACACCGAACATTGATATCAGATTAAAATTAAGATACGTGAATTGAAATATAAAAGTCTATCAGGTTCAAACAAAGTGAATTTTAATTGAAAACAGTGTAAGACCATAAATGTGCGGGGGAGATGTAATAAAAATAGCAACAAACAAAACAAACAAAATTACATTAATTGACTGGATACTTATGTGTCCGAATTGTTCCTGAACCTCAGAGATGAATTACTTAGGGGTCAAGGGGCATATAGTCCCCTTGGCTACTGGACTATTTCGCGCCGGTTCGCCATCTGCACACAGACCGTATGACATTAACCCCTCCAAAAGTGTCCATCTCTATGACACAGAGGCAAGCAGGTCACGTAATGGCTTGTGTCCTAAATGAAGCGCAGTGTCCATCGAGTTTCAAATCCATCTATCAAAGTGATGAATGTGACAGAAAACCATTTTCATCATACGCCATTATGTCTTGCAAATGGCCGCGTGCAGTGAATGGTTGTTTGCAAAGTTCACTGGTAAATGTAGTGTTCAACTTAAAGTGATAGTTATTGCATTCTGAATGAAAAATGTCTAATGACAAAATGTTTGAGTGAAATAAATGACTTACTTTAAGACACATTCTAAGAATGCACACACTGATATTGAGTTTAATTATTTTGTATAGAAATAGTAAAAGTTTATGAATAAGTATGAAAAAGTTTATATACAAACTATCCTGACTCATGATACTGCAAGTGGAGCATTTTGCATATCTGAAGGACATCTTAAGCGACCGCAGTGCCTATCTTCTATATTTTGGCACGGCAGCGAAGTTTATGTTCTTTTTTTGCCAACAGACTTACGGATGATAATACGTCAAAAGAAAACTTGCCAAAACTTACTCCTCTTCTTGGGTGTAACATGAATACACGAAACACAGATAATTAAGTGATCAATGAGATTTTATCAGGGCAGATCAAACGGGAGACACGTATTCAAGTCACTAACTTACTTCAAGATAAACCGTTTGTCACCATTAGTTCGGTCAATGTAATGCTTTTGTGGGGGCCCTTTATCAAGATGTGCACACTTCTTTCCTATAGCGGGCTACACTCAGATAAGGCGTTATCTCAGTTATGAACATCGAGATAACAGCACTGGCTGTCTTGCGTCCACATATTGACAATATGTCAAACGACTTGCCAGAACAGTTGTGTATTGTCTAATGTATGTCACATGTTTCGCAATTAACATACATGTTTGTTTTTTTCACTTTACATGTATTTTGACTATTAAAATAAACGCTTTCTGTAAAGAAAAGGCATAACTTAGCGGGCTTACCGAAATAAATTTGATTCAATTGTGGTATGCCTCTTGTTTTGCAATTGTACTACATTTATATTTTATTAAATGCACATAGATTGGTTTTATACATAAAGATAAAAAAATACATTGCTTAATGCTGGAAACTCATTTGTTCCACTAATCAGCTGTAAGATAACCGATTTGTAGGCTTGGGGCACTAGAATTGTTGGGTGTCTTTGTCCTGACGTCTTATGGACTGTATCCATATATGTACCTTAAACAGTTAATATCAATATCATTGTCCAAATCGGTCAAATATACACCCATATAGTCAATAAGGCGTGCAACAATGTAAATTCTCTTTGTTCTGAATTGTGCATTTAGTTGAGAAATATCCACTGTGAAACTGTCCAAATATTCTAATAAGGTAAAAATATTCTGCGCTATTGAATCATTCTCACAATAAATCGTGGATTTAATTACAAAGGACATTACGTAAAAAGCTTGGTTGTTTCATTACATAAATAACTTGGTTGTTACATTACAGAAATAGCTTAGTTGTTGCATTACATAAATAACTTGGTTGTTACATTACATAAATAGCTTGGATGTTACATTGCATAAAAAGCTAGGTTGTTACATTACATAGATAGCTAGGTTGTTACATTACACAAATGACTTGGTTGTTACATTACATAAATAACTAGGTTGTTACATTACATAAATAGCTAGGTTGTTACATTACATAAATAGCTAGGTTGTTACATTACATAAATAACTAGGTTGTTACATTACATAAATAGCTAGGTTGTTACATTACATAAATAACTAGGTTGTTACATTACATAAATAGCTAGGTTGTTACATTACATAAATAGCTAGGTTGTTACATTACATAAATAACTAGGTTGTTACATTACATAAATAACTAGGTTGTTACATTACATAAATAGCTAGGTTGTTACATTACATAAATAGCTAGGTTGTTACATTACATAAATAGCTAGGTTGTTACATTACATAAATAGCTAGGTTGTTACATTACATAAATAGCTAGGTTGTTACATTACATAAATAACTTGGTTGTTACATTACATAAATAGCTAGGTTGTTACATTACATAAATAACTAGCTTGTTACATTACATAAATAGCTAGGTTGTTACATTACATAAATAGCTAGGTTGTTACATTACATAAATAGCTAGGTTGTTACATTACATAAATAGCTAGGTTGTTACATTGCATAAATAGCTAGGTTGTTACATTACATAAATAACTTGGTTGTTACGTTACATAAATAGCTTGGATGTTACATTACACAAATGACTTGGTTGTTACATTACATAAATAACTAGGTTGTTACATTACATAAATAACTAGGTTGTTACATTACATAAATAACTAGGTTGTTACATTACATAAATAACTAGGTTGTTACATTACATAAATAGCTTGATTGTTACATTACATAAATAGCTAGGTTGTTACATTACACAAATAACTTGGTTGTTACATTTCATAAATAGCTAGGTTGTTACATTACATAAATAACTTGGTTGTTACATTACATAAATAGCTTGGATGTTACATTACACAAATGACTTGATTGTTACATTACATAGATATCTTAGTTGTTGCATTACATGAATAGTTTGGTTGTTACATGAATAGCGTGGTTGTTGACATGGGTTATTATAAACTAAACCATGTTATGCTGACCATTGAATTGATCCTTACTTTATAAAGAATTGCAAATGATAGAGGCGTAGATCACTTGGTATTTTAAGTTTTAGTCTCTTGGACTTTGACATTGATCATTAAATATATGTTGCTTTGTCCCATGTCTGGAAATAAAAAATGTTCTGAAAAGCTTCGTTGATTTAGGATTGTGTTGTAAGTTTAACTAATTACAAGTGTGTGCTTATGTGTGGTTGTTTTCAAAATGTATCGCCTCACCAGCAGTCTTCACTAAGACCGAGATGGTTCTTTAAAGTGACATTAAAATATGAATAATTCGAAACACATACTCGTGTTGTTATAAATTAAAACTGCTTTTACAAATTCGCATGTCCCTTTTCTACCTGCTTGTCGGTCCCTTTTTTACCTGCTTGTCGGAACTTTTTGTTGCCAAGAAAGGTAACTTATATGTTAGTGGAAAACATGGAGAATAGAATATTGTTTCAAAATATGAATATGGAATTTGATACTCGTGTGAAATTTCAGACATCAATTATGCGAACTTATGATAACCAACCGATATATTGCAACTATATACATAAAATATTTTGGCAACAAAGGCGACATGACTTTAACTTTTTCTGTTGTTTTGTTCTTTCTTTTCTCGTCATATTTCTTGTGTACAGTTTAAATGTTATAAAAGTTAACCCCAGATGTCTTCATGTATAATGTGCATGTATACTGTTCATGAAATATATCTAGCCATGTATGGTATGGAGAGAGATTCCCTTGAGTTGACATGATCGGGAACTAAACTTTGAAAAAAGCAACAAACATTTTTAATACAGATATATTGCAAGTTTCGTTTTGTTAAAAATATATCGTTATTTCAAATATAACTACTTTAATCTGTTCAGAGAGGTGAAAGTGACGGACAATTTCTGTGTGCTTTGCATTATATAATTGTATATAATGTTATCTGTAGCTGTAAAAGTTGCACCGATACATCCATTGGGCATTATGATTGATACCGTGCAAGACTTTCATTCCCAGCGTGAGACCATATACAATTCACTGAGCAGAACTATTGACGACTCCCAGATAAGCTAAAGTACCTTCTCACATAAGACTTAAACCAAAGTTTATCCTTAAGACTCGGACATGGTGAAGCATATTAGCAATAATACAGTTAAGCTGGCTTGTACAGTATGTGCAGTACATGTTTAAAGGTGTATCGGCCGGATGTACAAGTAGTGATTTGGTCTTTAGGAAGGATTCCACACATTTCCTTTGTCTGCGTTGCAAGCATGTTCATCAATTACATTCCTTTGTTTCTTAATGCATGTGTTTTGCCAAAATGTGTCAATTGCCTTTAGTAATTATCGGATCTGACGTTCCAATGTTTGCTTTGTTGTATCCTGGCTTACATTCTGCTCTTTTCCTAACGTGTTTCATGGATAGAACAGTCAAAAGCGGTGCCTGACAATCCTTATTAATATTTAAAATGCTTACACCACCACTTCATCGTCGTCGTAATCACCACCACCACCACCACCACTACCAATACTATCATCATCATCATCATCATCATCATCATCATCATCATCATCATCAACAACAGCATTTGCTTACTCATCGGTGTGTGTGTGTTTTACAACAAAACTGTCATCAGTGGCAACAACACCCTCCTTCTGATCATAATCTTCAGCAAAGTATCAATATTTTACTGTTACTATAAATCAATTCAATTAGCCAAAGTAAAATATAATAATTTCTTTATGATATATAACCCACAAATAGATCCTGCTTTTTTTTTAAATTCTAATCTCTGAATTAGATTACGCAATGCATACTAGGTAACTGTTCTCTATGCATCCTCTATCTGAGTTCTCCGTTGATTTTGTATCCTATCGCCATCTTTTACAGTTCCCGCTTTTTGCCTTAATGCCGAGACATACACATTTGGATTATTCTTAGCCTGCTAAGCATTTACAGATCAGGCACAGACAAATATTATAGATCCAGATCAGCCGGCTCCTGCGGGGGAGCTGTATGGCCAGGATCTACATCATTTGGTGTTATGCCCTTTTCATTTCATCATGTTACCGACACAAGCCACTGTTGGCAGATATCCATCCATTCAAGATTGGTTATAATCTTAAGCAGGATGAGGGTCAATTAGAAGTCTGTCGGTGTATCATTGTAATGAAATTTCTACTAATGAAATTACTAGTCACTCACGCATAGACGAGACGTGAATTTAGGTAATTAAAAATTCATACTGCCCTAGAAGACGTGAGAGAAAGTGGTTTTAATTGGGAGGCTTACACAGATAGTTCGAATGAGACATAGGACTGAAGTTGTCACAGGGGAAAAGGAACCTCTTTTGTTTAACAAAATATAAGAGACAAGCTGAGAAATCAGATATAGGAAGTGGGCATAAAGATAGTATAGTTAGAAAGTCAAATAATACTGTAATAATAACATATATGATACATATAAGTACACGATATTATAGTAGTAAACATCAAGATTGCTTCTTTGAAGTTATTTGTAATATTAATTAATTGTACCATTGTGATGAAATGATGTTAAACTGCAGTGTGTGGTAGTTGTACATTATACAAAGCATATAAGGCACATTATGGCATGTGTGCACATCTTTTTTCACAATAAATCTAATGAAACATGCCATAAACAGATGAACATCTACATAAAGCACGCGTTTTAAAGGCTTAACTAAAAACGCAGAGCCTTCAGTCTGTGAAATGTCACATACTGACCACCACACTCGCTGCAAATTAAATTTATTTTAAACGAAGCCCATGACAGGCGCTTTTAACCTGGGCCCCATCTTTGTCTATATAATTCATTTGTGCACGTGGAACCAGACAAGGTGTACTCGTAAATCTTGCACGACCGTTGACCTCAAATCCCATCCCACAATCAAAGGACCGAAAATCTGTCCTGATTAACTCGAGTGTCATCCTCTTCTATTTGCTCGCCCCGCCTTTACGCATCACATCAAAAATTAATGAACTCATTGAAATTTGCTCGCTAAGGGGCTTACCCTAAGTAATCCTACCCATTTAATGTTTACAGTCCGAAGATAACGTCTGAAAAGAGACGGTCAGTATTTTAAATTAAGAGCAAATCAACAGTGAAACTGCATATTAAGGTTGAATGGCTGCCATATGAGTAAAGCATAAATGCTTGATTTATAACAATATTGAAAATGGTGTGGGTTTTAGTTAGCGTTAGGGTTAGCTTTAAACGTGTATTTATATACGTGTACTTGTCTGTATCTTTGATCATTTTTTAATATGCTGCTTTGTCGTGGTATATATTATCCCCATTGCTTTTATGGTGTTCGTCTCGGTGTGTCTTAAGGTTTCTCAAACTTCATGGCATATCTTTTTTTCTATTCAAGATGCATATTACAACAAAGCACACGAAAAAGAAGTCCTGTTTTCATATTCATCGTAATAATTATTCCTAAAACGCGTTAGAATAGTTTAAAGTGCTATAAAACTTATGCTACTAACGACATGGCACCAATTGTGGATATACTCTTTCATACAGGCCAAAACATATATTGATTAAGAACTTTAGGTTAAACAGCGCTATCAAATGGTCATGCAATATGATATAAAAGCAAGGAATCATTATTAGTTGGAAGGTGTTTATTTTCACCATTGAAATAACCTTATTATGGCATTCTCTTTTTAATTTATTGCACTCATTTACAAAAGTAAATATAGCTAGAACATCGTGTGTTTGTTATAAAAGACTTAAATAGAGACATAGATTTAGACAGACAGACAGACAGACAGACAGACAGACAGACAGACAGACAGACAGACAGGCAGACAACAAACAGATATACAAAACAGACAGGCGGACGGACGAACAGACAGACGACAGACAGTCAGACGACAGACGGACGGTCGGACAGACAGACAGACGACAGACAGACAGGCATGCAGACAGAGAGAGAGACAGACAGACAGACGGACGGACGGATGGACAGACGGACAGACGGACGGTCGGGCGTCTAGGCAGACAGACAGGCAGGCAGGCAGGCAGGCAGACAGACGGACGGACTGATAGACGGACATGCGGACGGACGACAAACAGACAGACACACAGACAGACACACAGACAGACAAACGAACGGACGGACGGGCAGACGGACATTCGTCTAGGCAAACAAACAAACAGACAGACAGACAGACAGACAGACAGAAAGATACACACAGAGACACACAGACAGACACACAGACACACAGACAGATAGAACGAGCTCGGACAGACGGACGAAAAGACGGATAGTCGGACAGGCTGTCGGACAGGCAGGCGGGCGGCCAGGCAAGAGACAAAGAAGATATATAGAAAGGTTTATAGACACAGACAGGCAAAGAAGGGAAATATAAGCGCATTTGTGGTTAAATTTCAGTCAGCTACAGTCATTATATTAACTGTTAAAACTGCTTATTAATAATATCATATTCTTATCCTTATTTTAATAAAACACAAAGACATTAATTTGCACACGAATGCTATAAATACTTAAGATGTTTTTCACGTTTACGAATGCAGACATTCTAAATGTAAAATGGAGCATAATTTTGCACCCATCTTCAATACAATGTAGATATAAGGTGTACGCTGTTTGCTCAACACGTTTGTACCTTCAATATGATACAGCAATTAAAATTGAAAAGACACCTAACACCCTTCTCTTGGAATATTATTTACTTTGACGTAGATAGTTTACACATGTATAGATCGCCTCTGATTTCCATGGCCATATAATTATAGACTGCAGTGAAAATCTTCTTATACTTTGCAGTGGATTTTATGAAGAATTTTGATAGTTTTGCAGCTATGAAATAACTTTGGAAAAAAGTCAACAAGCGAAACAAATGCTATTTTGAGAAAGCCAATTATTTCGACTTCAAGGTATTCAATATCACATGAATGTTTGTTGGTAATCATACAACTGTTGTATTCTGCCATGTTTCCTTGCACTCTTCGGTGGATTAGAGTAAACAGATCATCGTCTTGTAAGAACCCATAAACACCAAACACATCTAATGTGTATTTTTGTATAGCCATATTCATCGACACATGTCATTTATTTATCTAAAAACCACCTCCTGCCACAACAGCCGTCAACGCCACAATCGTCCCCACCACCTACACAACAACACAACCGCCAACACAACAAGTATAACAGTCACTACCACCATAATCATTAACAGAGCTTCCCTTATATCAGCTAAAGTTAATATTTTTAATCAGTTTTTGTAAGTTATCAACATCTTCTCTGCATATTCATATTTTTAAACTACAATTTTCTCCTTTCCAGATTGCTCTGCCCAACTTTGCGGACTTACGACGTTCTTATCCAGGTTACCATCATCATGGTGGATTATACCGAAACCACGAACTTTTAAACCTTCTCGGGGTTCACGAGACTAAAAACATCATTCTCCGTGACACTAGTGCTTTAAGACTGTCATTCAGCTTAAACCAAATTGGCGGTGTCCATTCACTTGGCACCCAGCTCATAAGGTTGTCAAAATTTGGACAAGACAGTATTACTGGAAAAGACAATCTTCAATATATATACCTTCCGATTGCGTTCGGACCGTACCTAGCGGATAAATATGGATATCCTAACATTTCAAAGCTTCATCTCACAGATCCCGTGCAGACGAGAAATATTTTCTGGGGTAAGCAAGGAATACTGCGCGTCATCACATACACTCAGCACGGCAATCAACCGAAGGGGCACGTTGCATTATGGGATTGCAATCATTTCCACGAATCAAAAGACTGGATCTCGGAGAACAGCTTGTTAACAGTGGAATTCTGGGAGTCACCAGGTAAATATAGAGATACTCTTAGTTCCTCTAAATTTAAAGAGGATAATGAGATTTTTTACAGAAAACAAATCTTTGGAATTATTTTTTTTCTGTTAAATTTAACTTATACCCAAAGCGATATAGGTTATAAATATATCATTTAATTTTACAGAATGCGTTTTTGGACTTGTTGACTTTGGCCATTTATAGAACCAAAAGTCGTGAAGAAAAAGGCGGAAATTTATAACTGAACCCAGTAACCGTATTTCTGATGTATAACTTTGTATGTTAAGTCTTAGCAGATAAAATATAACTGTTGTTTTTCTTTTTCTCTTTGTCTAGATTCCAACTGCACAGGCGTTGCTCTTCAACCGGAAGGGGCATTTGTTAACAATCCATACGGAATACCACCGAAACCAGTCAACCAATTAAAACTGTTGACAGTTCTTTCTGACCAATCAAAATCATCATCACATCGTTTTACATACCTTAAGACTCATTTAATACCTAATCATGCACGCCATTCGTCAAAAAAACTGCGGCTTATGGGTTTGTCAACGTAGCCATGTGATATGTGTTTTTTGTAATTTACAAATGAGAAAGGTAGGGGAAATGTAAATACGCAAAGGTGTGACAACGATGCCATGTTGACGATTGTTCCGAGAACGTAGGATCAATATCGACCAGAACGCTCAAAGTCACAAACCAAAGGCATTAGTCCGAATCGTGCCATGAATCTACATGAAACTACACAAGAAAACCTTGGTTTGCAACTTTCTATAACGACTGTTGCGTACTTACTTTATATTGAATATGTTATACATGTATATGTACACTTTAAAATGCGATTTTTTTAACATGCGAGAACATTACAGGATATTTAAAAATTGCATTTTATTTGAAAATGCCACTTTTTAATATACAAGCTTACACATTACGACATTATGGCAACAACAAAATTGCAATGTCTGATGAAGGAAGCGATGTGCTATTTGTAATTATTGACAATCTCTCAATCCGTAGGAGTTAGCTCCCTTGTAACAAGCTTCAGTTGTTGTGATTATTGCTCTGTGCTCTGACGGGAATACTTGGGGTTGAAAAGACTCGAAACAAGGTCTAATGTTTCAAGGGTCTATTGAAACCTGAAACATAAACATATAAGTAATAAACATACATTTCTTTTTATTTCCTAAAATGCAATGAATTATTTCCTATATGGAAGGAGTTCAGTGACGGTGGGTGATCACAACATGGTTCTCGTTATGCTGTACAATTTATTAAGTATTCCATAAAAAATTAATATTCCATGCGTTAACATATGTGTTAAAAATATGTTACATTGTAGCCATGAGTTTTTTCTCGTCCTAATTCAACACTCTATTGTGTGAAAAGCAAATCTGCAAAGATTTGCATGATAACAGTGAACCCGCAGATATTAAATGAACATCGTGCAACAATATATTACATCTAACATTGTCTTCCATAGGCATCTAGTTGATACACTGAAATATTCGAGAACCGCCATTCATGTTATCTTAGTTTGCCAATGTACATCGTTATTATATTCATTTATTTATTTATCGGTCATACTTATCTGGTGTCTAGTTAATCTCTGGTGTGAAGGACATCTTCTTGTTAATACATTATATTACATGTGACGGAAAGGTGCTTGTGTACAGTTTTGTAAATATAAGGGACATAACCATGTCTATGCGTTGTTTATGTATGTCAGAGTTGCCGTTCTTGAATGAACAACCTGTACATACATTTTTGTTTTGCCTGAAATGAATTGTTATTGATTTTTTTAAAGTGCAATTTAAAATAAAGAAAATAAAATTGTAAATATATATTGCATATTTGTTGTGTTTATATAACTTGCTACACTTGACCTATCGAAAGGTATAGAAAACACCTGAGCTAAACTATGCTCAACATGTAAATGTATTTGCTACATCAAAGCATATAGGTGGTATCCGTCAGATTGAACAAGATTTTTTCCCAAAACAATCATATATTTTTGTTACCTTAAAATATATTGAAAACGATGATTATTGGTGTCACACATACATGCAGAAAGTGGAACTTAGCATTCAACTCGTCATTACAAACATGTATTTCCCATCCGAGCTACGTTGTAAAATTGCTTTTTTTATCTCGTTATAGCAACACCCGGGTTATCCCCTCTGACGGCGATATCTATTTTTAGCAGAAATGCCAAATCGTACTTATTTATAGACTTTTTCCCATCCGAGCTGCGTTGTAAAATTGCTTTTTTGATCTCGTTATAACAGCACCCGGGTTATCCCCTCTGACGGCGATATCTATTTTTAGCAGAAATGCCAAATCGTACTTATTTATAGATTTTTAAAGAATGAAAATCAAGAGCACGAAAGTGATCTCTGCTAAAAATAGATACCGACGTCAGTGCAGACTACCCAAATGGCTATATAATACGATATCAAAAATACGTAGTTTTCTTAGTTTAAAAATAGCTATTCCTGCGGCGTGGCTAAGGTAGGAATGTAATGTTTGTAATGATAATTGGTGTGTAATGCTTCACTTTTTACAAAAATCAAGGGCATTAATGAACAGCATTTCGAAGGACCTTTTCGGGTAACAATAACTTATTTTGTTATTTGAGAAAAACAATATCTGTGCAATATCTGGGTAAAAAATCCAAACTGTCGGGTACCACATTTAACATATTCGGTAAAACAATGTAAATTTCAAAAAACAATTAAAAACAAGAATCTGGAACAAAAGATGGAAAGTAACAATATGAACTGACCCCCCCCCCACCTCACCCCCACCCCCCACGCCCCCTTGAACCCTTTCAAAATCCTAACATAGGTTATGTTGATATTTAAATGTTAACAATGCCTCGGACGCAATGTATAATACATCTACATAAAACGAGCGTTTGCCAATATTCAGTAGAGCAATCCGGACAAAATTCTATGACTATCAAACTATCAAAATAAAGAAATGCTATGAGCAATGCAGCAGTAACTTTGTAATATTAGGGAACCGCTTTATTGCTGAGGTTGCTAACATTTCTTACTAAATTTAAACCAGAGTGACTACACCACTCCATTTCATTTACACGTATTTTAAATTTATTATATTAGATAAATAAAAACCGACAACCTATACACACTCTTCTATTGTCCGGGTTACTGTTTTTGTGTAACAGGTTACTCAATATTTTGATTTCTCTAAAATCAGTCGGTTTAAAATAGTACAATTATTTTTCATTTGAGGGTATTCCATGTTACCGCAGCTATTTATTAAAAGTAAGTGTATTTGCACCTTTACGATAGGCTAAAATAAACTTATTTAGAAGAAAAATATTGTCTTCGATCCAGTAAATCAAACATAGACTACAGTGCGTCATTCTGTTTACGTGCATACCTTTTGTGAAGGGGATAGATATTTTATTACTTAAAGTTACCAATAACATATTTCCCAAATACTCCTAAGATATATGATCAGTATATCCTGTAATAGCTTATTTATTAATTAATCTTAATTGAATTGCTTGAGTCACTAATTGACAACCTTGACGCTATGATATGAATTTCGAGGTGCACACTACAAAACTTGGATTGCTGTGGCAAACGCGCCAAATGTAATTTTAATAAAATGTTAATGCTTAAAATGATTTTATCTTTAAATTCACCCAGTGATACGCCGTTAATCTTAATTATTTATTCCGACACGGTGTTAAAGTTAGTCTAAACGATTTAATCGTAGAATCACGAAGAGAACGCCTAATCAGATGGGTCGTATAGACTAGTCAATTAATTTATAAATATCTTACAAACACAATTTATAAAGAGTATATTTTGAACGTATTGCCCTTTTGCCTAGTGTGACTGTTTACAAAAATGCCTGTTACAGTCGCTATAGCAACCCGGTTATTTTTACTTAAAGTGACCTGGTTTTACGTAGGCACACGGCAACAAAACCTCACGATCCACACTGAACATGTATATGATTGTATCCCTTTCATGGCTATAAGTTTTTAGTTATATTGCCGCAGTGCGGTACCGCATTGGAGATATACTACTAGTAGGTTATTAAGCTGTGACGATAAAAAACTGGTCGAAAAACGCCATAAAGACACCATGCTCACGTATAATTAAGTGGTCAAATGTAATATTTTATTTCAATATTAATTAAAAAATATTAAATATTTAAAAAAGAAAATTTGATAAAGTGTAACAAAGTTATTTTCCGAATGTTCCACACTTAATATGTATAGAACCAATACACACACAGAAACCATTGAGGACAATCTGAAATAAACTAGTTTGTCCAAGAACTAACATTAACTGACATTCTAATGTGTCGAAGCCGGGTCCTTAAATTGCAATGTCTCAATTGCTCGACCAATAACCCTTTTCTTAGTAATTCTGACATTATGACACGTTTTGACCACCATAACAAAACAATCGTCCCAATAGCCATGAATGCCACAAAATGTCACACTAGTGCCACATGATTCTTTTCGCTCAAGATTTGGAATTTCTAATGTCAAAGTTCTCGTCTTACAATGACATTTTTCGGGTGTCGAGAATTAAACAAGGTAAAAAGCGACATACCTGTAAATCTCATATCAACAAAATCGATGCCGGCAAAGAGCCATAAATGGACACAACAACAATTATAACGACAATGTAGATAAGAGGCGCGTATTTACATTGAACAGAAATCCTTTCATTTGGTTACAAGTAAAGCAGGCAATTAGTTAATATTATCTTGAAAAGCTACCGAAACGCTGTGACATTTTGACCTTTATACCTTTAAAAGATAGATGTTCGCTGGGAAGAGTCAGACAATTGTTGGACGTGTGACTAGATATAAGATACCTTGTAAAGTTGGATGCAACATCAACATTGTATGACATTTTTTAAATACAATATCAACTAAAAAAGGAACAGGTGTTAAATATTTCAATTTCCTTAAAAGTTGATAACAGTCATCTTGCCAACTTCTTGAAAAGTTTTCAAATGGATACAGTGTGCATTATTACTAACGTCATTCTGGCTATTTTCCTGGCTACAGGAATTAAAGGTAAGATAGTCTTTGCTCACTCATGATTCAATTTAAATATTGTACAGCATTTTGTATATGCTTGGGGTAAAATCATCAATTAAAAATGAAATGACGCAAATGTATAACAACACAATGCTTGTGTGTCCGTGCTGTATGTACATTCAGAGAGAGTAAAATTTATCAAATCGATTTCGCAAGAAACACGGAGCAAATTTCTGAATGGAAACTGATGTCCGTTCTTCCGTTTATTTTCTTATGCGTGTATTTGGCAACCATCCTTCAAACAGACTCTTTAGGAAAATTGCGCCATAAATAATAGGAAAAAAGCCCGGGACTGTTTAGTATTCCATAAATACAATTGTTTAAGTTACGAAATTACACTATCATGCACTATTACTCTTATATTTGTGCAAAATGATCTTTTTATCCTATTCCTCATTTATTTTTGAAAAGCACCGATATATAAACAGTAAGATTTCTGACAAAGGTTATTTAGCTTATGTGTGGTACGGTGTATTACGTTTTTTTTGTACAATTAAAACTTGTTTGAAAGCAAAGTATTTCTCATAAATAAATTCTATTTTCTTCAACATTAAAATTGTTCAAACATATATAAATTTTAAAAAGATTTGAAATAAATTAAAATTCCAGAACACTTCTCTGAAACCTTTCCAGGTGTACTCCTTCCACACAAAGAAAGCTGTTCTGACTTCTATGAAGTGACAGTCAACTCCAGCATAGTTCTACGATCATGTCGATTTCCAGAACTATTCTCGGTGATCACAAACACTTGCCAGTCATTTCTAAAAGTAGAATGCCAGAACAGAACTAAGCCGACGTCACCATGTAAGCGTTTGTGTTATCGAATTAACCAATAACAAAGAACCTTAAAGGACTTCCAACCTGTTTTAATCAATCTAAAGCAATCGAGTCGCTAATTAACACCAAATCAAAAATATCATTGAACATAAGTTATCATGACGTCCTTTTTTGACAGATTAGAATCAACATTGCAATTAGATAAATAACCTAACTAAGCAGGAAATACTCTCCATGTCAAAGTTCACACAACCCGTTTCGATGAAATAAACGTCTGATCTTACAATAACCAAGATCTTTATGTCTTAAAACAAACGTTGTAATTTTTGTGTTTCTCATCAAACATTTATAAGACCGTTAAAATAAGAGATTTTTAAACATTTAACGCGTTAATAATAAATAGATCCTTGTTGAGTTTTGATCTAACTTAACACACACAAAATGTCATACAAGTTACTGTTTCACTGAATTAAAATATTTTTTCAGGTGACTATACAATCTCTAATTGTACTAGACATGCCGCTGAGTTATGCATTTGTGCAGATCCTTCCGACCTTAATTTCGACATGTGTCGCTCCCTTTCTGACGGGAACCACGTGTGGACTGACCATAGATGGAGCCCATTTTATATTCAGTGCCTCCTCAACCGCACCATACCACAGCAGTGCTTAAAGGAAACAGAAGTGTTTAACTTCATAAACAACCGATGTGAGCTACTAAGCAATGTTGTTAATGAGGCTTATTCTCTACACTCAAATATATCGATTCCATCAAGTCTTCATCATTTCATTATACAACCGACAGTCACTGCAGGTGTGTCTGACGCCCCAGTACATACCCAGTCAGTACCTCAAAACAACTTCTACAGTGAGCTTCGAATAACAGCAGCTTCATCCAAGATGGTGAGTTCAAATGGTCCTCTGCAAACCGAACCGGACGTTGCTACATCTAAAGATAAATTGACACTACAGTTGACAACTTTTCAACCGTTTGTTACCTCTTTCCATGTATCAGACACATTCACGCCTACTTTCGACACGGCTTATCCCATTCTTATCACGAAACACATTATATTCCCAACGAGATCATTGAGTTCTGATTTCAAATCAACAAACCTTATAACAGTTGCTCAAAGTAGTCATGAATTGCCTACTAGTACTTCCACTAAATATGTTACAGCTGCGACAACAGACTATAATATTTCCAATAAGTCTATTGCAATAATGCCTTCAAGTGTTTCGGTTGAACTTATTATCACTAAACTCACTTACCAGACTCTGGTAAGCAGTTATAATAATATTGAAATAGTTAAAACGCCATTTAAACAAGTTACCACAACTCAGTCTAGTGTTTCTGCAAACAGTTACGTCTTAATAACACCATCATTACCAAGTTTAACTAAAAACTCAATAACTTCAAGTAAAATAAAGACAGAACACGCTTCTGATGGCTTCAATACAATTTATAATTCTACCTTTAGTTCAACTAGAACTTCAATGGCTTCAGAACAGCCTTTTACGAACTCCAAATCATTGTATGAGTTAATCATCAACGCTTCAACAGCTTACAGTACAGTAACAGTACAGTCTATAGCCAGCTCAAGTACCTTGTATGTGCCAACATTTAGTTCTTCGAGAATTGGTCACCAGAGTTCTGCGTTTAGCTTGTCGCTATCTGAATCTATCAACCAGGTTCCGGGATCCATTGATAGTAATAGCATCAAAACAAGACCTACTATTAACACTTTTACTAAACAAACATCAATAAACAATCAGGTGACTACGACGAATTTCACCAATGAAGTACAAGCAAATGCACGTTTAGAATCATCAAGAAGTTTAAGTTTTTCAGAAGTTTTAAACTTTTCATCAAATATTGAACTTACTGACATGACTTCAAGGCCTTTGACCTTAAGCTTGCATAATGCCTTCAGTGAAATGTCTAATCACTATACCATTCACACAAACGAAGTAGTATCTACCAAAAGTCCAACATTTGGTTTTACTGCTGACACGAGTGTTCTTCAAAGTACACCATCTCTTAATTCATTTAACATGTCGGCCACAAAGGCATCGAAACAAACACCCGCCAGATCACCAGTCTTGCATATGCAATCGATATTCAAGGCATTTTCTTCAACAGCTAATTTTATAAGCAGTAAAATGCCATCAGATGTTTCCTCAAGTGTTATGGGTGAACTGTTTACAAAACTGATCGGAAATTACACAAGCAATGTCATTAATACGTCAGTAATAAACACAATATACAATACTCATACAAGCTCGTATGATTCAAACAAAGATGCCATCGTCTTCCCCACGTCAAGTTCTAAATTTGTAAAATCTGCACTCATATACCCAACCAGTCTGTTGGCGCAAATGACAGATTCACTTACTACCTCTCTTGGTTTTCAGGATCACTCAAACGAAAGTTATCCGACACACTTTTTTATTCAAGCAAAAGAAACTGAATCTACTCACCATCAGGTGATATCTACTGTAAATTCGAGGCATTCAACTGCAACTGTTTCGTTATTTGCATCCGAAGAACCAAAACCGTCAACAAACACTTTTACATCTTTTCGCAACACAGGAACAGGGAATGCACTTCCTTCAACAATAGGGAATATATTAACTGCAACGAATTCAGATACAAAATCTGCATCAGATAACGCTCTTGACCAGAGTCGAATATATTCATCACCTTCTTCATCAATCACCACAGATATATCGCCCTCAGTTACAGCCTCTTTCTTAAGTAATTCACATACAGAGTCCAGCACCAAACACGTTTATGAGGTCGAATCCTCGAAACATGGTCTCCAAGGACAAGACCAATTATATACAAGCGAAACGGATTTTCTTCAAGTTGTTCCTTCTAATACTCGTACCTGGTTTTTAAAGACACCAGAATTGCATTTTCCCTTTTCAAGATCAAATTATGTTTCTAAGACAGAAAGCAAAACAACTTTTACTAAAGACAACCTAAAAACAACATCTTTGTCGACATTAGGCACACATATAACAGACCCAAAGTCGACACTATCATCCCCACATCCACGCGCCACAATGACATCTTTAAAACAAGCAAACACTTTATCGTCGTTATCAGCATTTTATTCAACACAGGCAATCGATAATACTTCACACATCGTTCAAATATCATCCGTCTCAAGAAACCAAAATTCTACTGCGACTGACCAAAACTCTGCTTTTCCACATTCTTCCCTTTTTCCTCCAGAGATGACTGCAAGTTCGAAAATATATCTTGCACCAACGTTAGAAGCAAATAATGTATTTGTTTCCACTCCAAATGTCCTTTCTGCTAGTATACATGCACTTCCAAGTTCTCAACCTGCAATGACAAAATCAGCACAGATACACTCAAATTCTACTTTGTTGGCAATGCAGAGTATATTGGATTCTTCTCAAACTTCGTCGCTTCCGAATTCATTTCATTTGATAAGTTCTTATGAAACAACAGAATCTAAGCCAAGTATTAGTATGAGTCATGTTTCGGACAACAAAGAACTTTTATTAATGACTCATTCTCAGCCACATTCCACGTCCACATATTTTCCTTCAAGCCCACCAGAAAGCATAAAGGTACGTACCGATGTTAGCGAGAACAGTACAAAAAACTCTTTGCAAACTTCAGCAAATACGTATGTCTCTGAATACAGTTTAATAACATCAGAAGTGACCCTTGCAACCACAAAGAAAAACTTCGTTGGCTATCATATAACATCTTACAAACAACAGAGCTCTACCTCTTCGACCTCGCGCATTCCTGTTTTTGCAATGCTTAGTTCTAGATCTGAATTGACAGCCTCTGCCACAGCAACCTTACCAAGTCATCCTTTGACCATCAAAGCTTCATCTGTATCATCTATTTTCCCGTCAGTAATACGAAATTCTACGAGTGTAAACACAGGTAAGGCTCAAGACAACAAAAGTGACAATGTAGTTATTATTTCGATTGGCATTGCTGCCGGTGTGTTGACGATAATCCTCTTTGTCATAGGCTTGGTTACATTTATCAAAAGACGAAGTCAAATTTCGCTGTAGATGAAAAATACACAAGAATCTCAGACTCCAATCTTTATAGCTACAAACATTTGTATGTAGTCTTTCTTCATCAATTTACATAACTGAAAATTGCGATAGCCACAATTTTGTAAGTGTCATGCATCTATCACAGCAAATCAATTCCGTTTAGTTGTGTATCATGAATAAATTACGTGCACCTATTCAAAGATTGGTTGTTTTTGAAATGCATTATTTCACTGTCATGAACTCAGGGATTGATTTTATGTATTGTTATTCCCAATTTAAATCATATCTGGATAAAATATTGTTTCTTGCTGACAGGCTTGAAATATAATATCTAATATAATTTTCGATGAATTTTGTGTCTGTTTTACACGTTAGCAATGATTGTGTAAACCAAATGCCTTTTATCCCCCGGCGTTACGAAGGAGCACAGGGTGAACTGTTATAAACATGACATTATAAACGGGTATTTTACAGTGACTATATTTTTCTAAGTGCACTTTTGTTAACCCTAATCACCTCCTAGCATTATTGTTATCTATGAGTATATAAATTATCATTCAATCACCGATGTGTTTTGTTTTCATGATATATTTGTAAAATTGACGAAGCACTTTCTGTGCAAATAAATAATGCACATCTACTACCAATTTCTGTTTGTTGTTCTTTTTCTGATACTTTCGAAAGTTTTGTGTTATTATTTCATAATTTACCTTAATCAAAATCTGAAATGCATTTTTAAATAAAAATCATTTTCGACTGCGTGAAAAGACACATTAAAGCTCATATAAAAAGAAATTTCGTTTTTATAAAAAAACTCGCCTTTTTCTAGTCATTTAAGTAGTAAATCTTAAAGTGTATTAACTAACTACCAGGGCTTTAAATCGACGTTTAACGATGTTTTTGAAGCTCAAAGCTAATTTACACTTTCACTCGACGTTTAACGTTGCTTTGAAGCCCTAAGCTAAATGATATCGTGCATGTGACGTCACACGCGATCCACATGGCCAAATGAGTAGCACTGGTGACACAATTAAGTAACGAACGTTTTTATTTTTAACCTTATATGGCATAATAGGACGTCTTACAGATTAATAATATACAAATAAAGACGTGTGCTGAGGTCAATATATTGTTTTAAGGACCTGGGTAATGTGATATTGACCGAGGAAGCAGTCCGAGATCAGTATCATATTAGCCTGGTCCGCAAAACTGTATATTGACCGAAGTCTTTACTTGCTATATCACATACCCTATTAAATAACGTTGTCATTGCTGATTTTGTACAGTGAACACCCGCGCTTCTCATTTTAGCATAAAACCTTCCAAGAGGTCGATCAAATTCACCAGCGTTCATTTCCTCAATTTGTTCTCAATTTATGATCGATAGATAATGACGGAAAACATTCTCTGATACCGAGGTTACACATTTTGTTCATTTATATGTCACATTTTCCCTTAATGTTACCAAATCATCATCAGACACACTGAAAAAACTTTCGGTTTCTTTTTACAGACGCCATGTTGTTGTAGCAATAAATAGTGCGCGTAAAAAAAACGCGACCGTCAATGTTATATTCTCGGTGTATTACTTTACTTTGACTCGCACGTGACCAGCGCCGAATCAAAACCCTTTATATTTAAATGGTGTTTTATATAGCATGATATTTTACAGCATTTTTAAACGATGTCATCTCTGGTCAATGATGATCTCCACATTTAGATTTAAAGGTGGTAGCCGACAGTTTGGTCCAAAGAAATTTTCTCAAATAACCAAATATTTCATTTGTACCCAAAAAGGTCATGCAAAATACTGTTCATTGGTGCCAAAGATCTGTGTGAACAGTCAAAGATAAATCCCCATCCGTCATTGCAAACAGAGGTTTTCTATACGAGCCACGCTGCAGAGATAGCTATTTTAAACTTAGAAAACCACCTGACAACTTACTGTTATATAGTCATCCGCTCTGACATCGATATGTATTTTTAGCAGAGACCACTATCGCCCTTTTTACAAAGTTAGAAAGTCTGAAAAATGTAGAGGTTTTTTTTCGCGATTAGTACAGTCTAATAATAAAGTTAGTGTTCAAAATCCTCTTTATAACAACTAAAGTATGGCTTTATGTAAATGTATGACCAAATTCGCAAACGCGGTGGTTAGATATTGGTACGTATATTTAAGATGGGCAAGCTGTTGGATGCCTCCTTTAAAAATCACTTGAAGGAAAATGAGTAAGTCTGTTTGCCCAAAACAAAAGTATCTAGTTTATTCCCAAATAGAATTAAAAACGAAATTTGCAAATGTTATGGAAAAATGCAACACGACATTATTCATCAGTCCTGGATAACCGAAGCCTTAATTAAAGTCATATATGAATGGAACGTTCTTCATCAAAATAAGTTCAAACAGCGTTATATATATATTTGACAAATAAAATGGGTCTTTGTCAATTGTTGTTTGTACTATTTGGAATGATCCACAACATAAATGTTTATACAATGTATATAAAATCTTTCAAATAGCTCCCGAATAGATTTTCAAATATGATCAACCTCGAAAGCAAGTGTTTTATCTTACTGTTTGTATTTTCGCTAATACTGTAGAATGACGGTAATATGGAAGTTGTATTGTCTAATTAATCAACTGTACCAACCTGGGTTAATATGAAACATTGGACTATGAGGATTGTGGCATTCCTAAGGACATATAGGTTGAATCGATTATTCCAAACGTGGACTTTGAAATCGCTACTGTCATATTCATCAAATAAACCCACACATAAGCATGCTTATTTAAAAGTAGACTTTTAGCTATGACCATCCCAGTAAAGATACAAATGGTAATCTTGTAATCCATTGTTTGATCGGTCAACTTTCTCGTTATGTACTTTAACGACTGGAATACCTTTGTAAGTTGACAGCATTTCTTGTGAATCGTATGTGAGTGTAGAATTTACGATTCACGAAATCGTTTCACTTAAATATAAAAGACGTGGTCTTGTCCCGTTTTCAGAAAAAAAAATCGTAAACAACGATGTACCTTACGTTATTGAATGCACACATCGGCATTCCATTAAGATAAACAAAATTGTAAATGCGTTTACAAATGTCTTGTTTACATATGTGCCGATTCGTGATGTCAAAGAGGCATGTTTGAATTTGTTACGAAAGTGGAGCCAGATGATAAATCTTTGACAAGTAGAACGTTAAAGTGACATGGACACAGTTTGGCTTATATGCGCAACGCTAAGTTGCATTGCATCCAAAATATAAAAAATATGAAGACTCTTTCAGACCAATCATTGTCCTGGTAATGGAAAAAAATGACGGATACATGGCATATACTTGCGATTTGAACATGTCATAGTTAAATTTGCAGATGCCTTATTCCGACTTAAATTTTCTCATTTCATTTCAATAAAAGGAGCATATAAACAATTGATTGGAGTAAATTCTAATGAAAAGTTTCATGTATTAAATAGTTTCACTAACACGTGAGCAATGCAAGAAAGACTGTGCCCAGGTCTCTTTTAAAGGTATACCCAATGCAAGGACGTCAATGGTTCTTTTCAAAGCCTTAAAATCTTCGAATGCCAACGCTCCGCCTCAAAATGTCCTTTTGTTCATGTTTATATGTAGAAAATAATATATTCTTATTGCGGAAAATATTTGGAGCACATACAGTATACAGTACAATTCGGAATACCTCGTCTATTTTACTTTTAGAATAGTCCTCCGAGGTAATACTGGAGAAAAGTAAACCTGGCAAGATTGCAGACAATATTTTGGTAAATGACGTATAAATAGAAATGTATAGAAAAGCAACATTAAAAAAGAGCGAGAAAGAGGAAGAGAGAGAATGCGACGCATACATTTTAGATCTATGTACAACAATCATAAACTTTATGAAATAATGCAAATATATCTGTTTTTGTCACATAAGGTAAAAACTTACACGATAAGTTTAGTTTATATGACACACTTTGATTGTACAGTGTGCTCATGCCATTCATAAAATTACATAAGTACTAATTTTAGAAACGGCGTGTTCCTTACACAACGGATTCGTAAATTAGAGTCCCGATTTGAGCTGAAAACTGAAATCATTTAACTGTAGAGCAGGGGCGGATCCAGAAAATTTTGGCGGGGGGATGGGGGTGAGTGTGTGTGTGTGTGTGTGTGTGTGTGTGTGTGTGTGTGTGTGTGTGTGTGTGTGTGTGTGTGTGTGTGTGCTATGTGTGTGTGGTGTGTGTGTGTGTGTGTGTGTGTGTGTGTGTGCGTGTGTGTGTGGTATGTGTGTGTGTGGTGTGTGTGTGCGTGCGTGCGTGCGTGCGTGCGTGCGTGCGTGTGTGTGTGTGTGTGTGTGTGTGTGTGTGTTTGGGCTATAAATCAAGATCCATTCAACTTAAGCGAAGTAAATGCTGGATATATACAGCTAGGGACCTTACCTTCTACCTAAGTAGTTAACAGACAAAATTTACTTTAAAAGCTTAGTATTTTTTAAGCTTACATGTATGTGTTTTCACAACTCTACTCTTTTATCTGGCTTGGGGTTGGGGTGGGACATTGTACGGGGGTGACAATGTTAAACTACAATAATTTAAAAAGCCGAACTCTAAATATCTGAGACCACATTTAAGCTTGTTTCCACCTGTAACGTAGAATTTTAGTTATTTGCCATCCCAGTAAAGATACACTTATTAATATATTATGTGCTCTGTCAACATACGCATTTCCAGTGGAATAAGTCGACAACATCTCTTTTGAATTTTATGTGAGTGTAGAATTTACGATCCACAAGCTGCTTCGCTTGAATGTCAGGGATGACGTAGTCTGTCGAATATTTTTAGAGTAAATCGCAAACAACGCTGAATGCACAAAGGTGAATTCCATTGAAAGAAAATTGCCAACGCATTGATAAAGGCTAGGTAACATATGTGCAGAGTCGTCATCCAATGTTTTGTATTTAAAGGTCTAGAGGCATGTATTTTACATTTTGCAAGAAAATAAATCTTAGTTATACGTTTTTGATAGGTCGAAAGTAAATGTTTTGACAATAGTGACGCGTCACTACATAAAACTACACATATCGGAAGCTCAGCACTGACGCATTGCTGCCCAAGTCCCTGATGACGTTGTTCGTAAATGCAGTTTGGGCGAAACAGTACATGTAAGAATCCAATCCTGCAGTCAGCCATTTAGTATTTTAAAAATGGGAGTAATTGTTTAAGATCTTGCATTAGCTATAAAGCTTAGAAAATCCAGTTCAGTGAAGGAAGTTTTTTGTGTGTGTTTCGATTTGAGCAAGACATTGAATTTCTGCAAACATATTTGATGCCTGCCAATGACTGTATACGTGCCAACGTTAAGGCTTATGTAAGAACAAGTAGTTGATAGCTCAGAACACAATTTTATGTGTGAAATAAATGCTTTTAATGAAATTTTGTTATTAGCGGCTTTATCCGCGTGTACAAGTACAATGTACCACTTTTAATACGAGCCGGGTGACTATGGCATTAATTGATAGAAATTCCCCATCTCGTCATACAATTATCTGAACTTTAAACGCATCTCTTAACCAACGCAGTGTATGGGAAGGCCATCTAATTGACCTGCTTATTGCCGTTACCTTATATGAACCGACAGAGTAAGATAGTAGGAACCCATTCCAAACTTATTTGTTCAAATATTGTTATACATAAAGAAAAAAAAGTTTCAACCAATATCACAGTAATACTAATCCGGACTGTGTTGCGGTCAACATTTATAAGTAGATCAAGTTAGACAGAGCTTAACGAAAAACAGAAACGTGCCAAGTAAGCAACTGTATAAACAAAGGGAAATCACCGTGAATGAGACTTTGATTTTCAGAGGACGGATTTGCATCCCTTGGTACAGTTATCTCAATTACATCACCTAGGTGAGTATCCGACCCTGGCACAAACATCACTCTCAAAAACCAGATGAGATTTTATACAAATAAAAAAGTCACTGTTCCATAAAGTTATATATGTATGCGTCGGCTTGCGGAATGGGAGGTAGTGGGTTCGAACCCCGGCCGGGTCAAACCAAAGACTTTAAAGTTGGTAGTAGTGGCTTCCCTCCTAACGCTCGGGGCTAAGGGGACAGCATTACACCTGACTCGTCGGTGTCAGTATAATGGATATGGATATATATACTTAAGCCAAAGCATTAAATGCACACCATTATTCGAATTGTTTATATATGTGTAGTTCTTCGTGAAATATGTACATTATGTGCAATTATATACCTACCTATACATCTACTCTACCAGCCTGTGACAACCTCTTTCATTGCCATCTACTCTACCAGTCTTTTACAACCTCTTTCATTGACATATAGTATGAATTCTTCATGGAGACGTCTATATGCTAATTAGGATCGTTATAATCCATCTGGCAAGATTTCAATTAGTTTGTTGACTTGCAATCTATATTGATCCACTTAGGTTTTCAAAATGAATAAAGGTTCACACTTTTATTGATCCTATAATGCCTGAGACGTTATGATTCTCTGATGAACTTTTAAATTGAACCATCATTACCTTATTGCCATTTTTCGGAACAAATCCAGGAGGAGGAATTTTAACAAAACGATACATCTTTTATGAGCAGAATATTATTTTCGGAAATTTACTTTTGTAATAAAGAATATATAAATAAGTTTTGTATACACAGACATATCGAATGATTGTCATTTATTTTATATTGCTGTAAGAAACATAATTGACATTTACTTGAGGCTGATCTTTTTTTTTTTTGGCATTTTTTATCGCTGTTCTAATCATATACACACACACGCACACACACGCACGCACGCACACAAACACACAGAAAATCCGTCGTATGGTAGCGCACACTATGTGCTAGTAAATCGTCTGTGTAAGACACATCAGGTCCCGGGTTCAATCTTCAATCGAATCGTACGAAATATTTATTATTCAGCACTGTCTTAGCTACCTTATGCACAGCTTTTTAGGGCAGCCAGTCAGGACGACTCGTCGGTCCAATGTCAATACAAAGTGACTGTGCATGGAAGGATTAATGATGCTAGGTGTTCGTGCCATTCTCTTATACAAAAAGCAGCCTTCAATTTAAATTTTAAAATGTCTCCGGCAAACTAAATCGATTATGATAAGGTAGTTTTATTTTTTTAAGCAAAAGGATGACACATATGGAAACAAAAAATGAGGTTTACAACAGGTTTTGCAATCATTTTATTAACAAAACATAGTGTGAACAAACACACATCATCTCATAACAAAAATATTTGAGTGAACATGACACATTACGTATTAACATAAACATATTCAATTATGTCAATTGAGGTAACAAAGACAGTGAGATATACTACGTTAACATTTACATTTATATTTTTACTGAATATACAAGCTTAGAACTTGAATCTTTCATCAAAATTACAAGAAAAGAAATGCACCGACTCTCCAGGAAAATGTTACCAAAATGGCGCATTTAAAAGTAAATTAATATAAATTTTAATAATACTTTGCTTACATGTTTAACAGCGCTTCAGTCCATTTATAGTTCATGTTACATGCATCTACATAAGTTATGCTAGCCAACAAAGTCATCTATTGTAGCTTCACATCATCTTTCATTTATTTACACACACTTTATAAATATTTTCGCAATAAATATTGTGTTTGGACTCTTTTACCCAATTAGTTTATCATAAATTAAAATATTGCAGGATAAAAACTAGCTTTTATTGCTATTTAGTCAATAATCGAGACACAATCATTATTATTTCATAGATAATACTCACAAATGGTAACTTGGCCTAATGATAAAGACTCAGCAGCAAATAGTTAGGTTCCTTAAGGGAGATGGCTGGCCTGGATTTACACTAAATGCTTAAGCATGACCAATTCGCGTGCTGCAAGAGTTGTGTAAGTATGACCAGCTCGCGTGCTGCAAGAGTTGTGTAAGCATGACCAGCTCGGGTGCTGCAAGATTTGTGTTAGTATGACCAGCTCGCGTGCTGCAAGATTTGTGTAAGTATGACCAGCTCGGGTGCTGCAAGATTTGTGTAAGCATCACCAGCTAGCGTGCTGCAAGAGTTGTGTAAGCATGACCAGCTCGCGTGCTGCAAGATTTGTGTTAGTATGACCAGCTCGCGTGCTGCAAGATTTGTGTAAGTATGACCAGCTCGGGTGCTGCAAGATTTGTGTAAGCATCACCAGCTAGCGTGCTGCAAGAGTTGTGTAAGTATGACCAGCTCGCGTGCTGCAAGATTTGTGTAAGTATGACCAGCTCGGGTGCTGCAAGATTTGTGTAAGCATCACCAGCTAGCGTGCTGCAAGAGTTGTGTAAGCATGACCAGCTCGGGTGCTGCAAGAGTTGTGTAAGCATGACCAGCTCGGGTGCTGCAAGATTTGTGTAAGTATGACCAGCTCGCGTGCTGCAAGATTTGTGTAAGCATGACCGATTCGCGTGCTGCAAGAGTTGTGTAAACATGACCAGCTCGCGTGCTGCAAGATTTGTGTAAGTATGACCAGCTCGCGTGCTGCAAGAGTTGTGTAAGTATGACCAGCTCGCAACTGCAATAGTTGTGTAAGCATGACCAGCTCGCGTGCTGCAAGAGTTGTGTACATTACAACCCTCCTTTGATGACAAGGTATTCGAACTGAACATTTTTCTAAGTTACGCCAGCTTGTTATCCGGCAACAGTTTGCTCTGTTGAGAATTTCAAAGTACTGGACACAACTCAAGCTTTCTTTAATTGTGTGTGTTTAGTTGAACAAATTAAAAGGAAACAAACTTATAACAATTTCTTCGTTCTTCAATCATACATCTACATAGGATGCCCACAGGTAAATATTGTCAATGTGACATACTGTATTTATAACGACCCGCTTAAGTGTACAAACTGAACATTTGTCTTATTATAAGAGCCGTAACACCGATCAATATCAACTTTCAAAATTCGTTATAAATGTGAATATTTAGTTTTTATTATAATCACTCTTTAAAATGAAGCACTAAATTTTCAAGCAAGTAAAATAATTTAGATCATTTAAGCCTGTGTGGGTCACGAAAGGGTCATAAAATTATCTTCAAACACAGTGTAAAGAAATAAAAAAATATAAATACATCAAGCTCAAAAGCAGCATTCTAAATACCCTAAAATGCAATTACTGGAAAATTAACAATAATAATGTAGGCGCCTTTTATTGACAAGCACCTCTGCAAGTCAAAATTTAAAAAAAGGATGAATTTTGTTTTGCGCGAATCATAATACGCATATTTTCACAGCCGATTAAAACCACAGCATGATATCACCACTAGTATTAGTGCAACAAGGTGACGATGTAATCACAAACATCAACAATAATAATGCATCAAATAAAGGAATGATTGAATTTCATTCATAACAAATCTTCATTACAAGTGAATGGTCAAATTATATAACGGCCTTCGTAAAATACGACGTCATTGCATTTTGCATACAAAATGTTTATCAGTCATAGGATACACCATAATAATTATGTATTTTAATGCAATATATATATATATATATATATATATATATATATATATATATATATATATATATATATATATATATATATATATATATATATATATATATATATATATATATATATATGACATTTAATATGACATTATCATATAGATTGGAATATTAGAACGTTTATTGTAGGATTTGTTTCATTTCTAGCACAACCCAAAACTCATTAACCTTGACTGTTACTAGGTCTCTTTAAACCTGTCCTATACGCTCAACAGTTCTCATTTTGTCCGTTGACATAATCATAATTTATAATCAAATTATGCCTACAAACACGTTTCAGCATTTCAATTAGAAGCCTAACTTTAGAAATATAGGTACACTCTTTTATATACACTTACAAACATTTACAGCATAACAGCAAGTTTCCGATTTTTTTTAAAAATATTGTCTGGTAGGGAGTGAAGACTTTACAGTAATATCAAATAGCACAAATAATCCTTATTGAGTAGAAAGTTACGTTTAAATCACTTAATGATTAAAACATTGTCATTAAAGGCACATTATCCAAAACGTCATTTTCTATTTGTATAAGCGAGATTAGTTTGCTTTAACTATCTTCTGATAGGTTACACCTTAATACAAAGTTACCCATAAATCACACATATAGGAAGTCATTTTATATTTAAACTTGGCTACTGTACGTCACTTAGAACTCTATAGAGATTCCGGAAATAGTCGAGTAGTTACGAGTGTACTTGGCCACAGATGATTGCGACAGGTTACGGAATCATCCGAATAGTTTAGGTGGAAGGTGGAGTAATTTATTGATCACATAACTTATCACATGAGCAGTTCGATTATGTTTGGCATTACTGGTAATACAATTCCTACCAACTGTTATTATTTCCAGCAATCCAGGGTGAGATTCCATTCGATTTTAGCACTGCTATGTAACGCTTAATAATCCAGTCACTCCTGCTGAATCTGAAAATATGACCAAAAAAAAAAAAGTATTATTATATACATGTATTTTACTTACTAAACAATGTGCTAAATTAACATAAAAATACAAACGCAGAAAGAACTCCACACACACGAGAATTGAAGTTATATAGCAATCACCATTCACTCTACCTTGTTATTGAACAAATGAATGAGACATGTTTTAATGCATCCTGTTGAATAATGAAACAGAAGAGTCAAAGAGCTAACTTAACAGAAATCGGCAAGTATCTCCTAAAGGAAGGAACGTTCTTATAACTATTTATGTCGAAAGTGTGTTTCGTTTTAATGGTTTTAAAGGTATTATTCAGAACATAAAGATTTGTTTTCTTATTTGTAATTCAAGAAGTTTTATTCACTCTAATTTGACGATTATTTAATATAAAATATGCTAATATTATTTCCATGCATCCATATGTTACTAGATTGAAAATTAAGTTTCAGAAACGGTTTCAATTGAAAATTAATAATTAACCCTTTGGATCCGTAAATAACCCTATAAAGAATAGAAAACCAACAACATTGTTGTACCAATGACACTTGTATGAAACAACCAAACAAAAATACCATATTATCTTGGGTGTATAGAGAGTTTTCTTATCTAAAACTCGATCTTTTTCAGTAACAAGTCTTAAATATTAAACGTATGACATTCTTTTTACGAAATATGTACTGTTACTGATGCTTAAGATAAAAGTAAAACATATGGCTACGTTCGCAATATTTCAATATAATATTTGTCAATCTACCCAACCTATTTAAATAGCAACTGATGTTACCATGTTTCTGCATATGATGTCTGGTCTATAAATCGCCGAACTCAACATAGTTGAAAGACATATGTCAATATGCAATTTTTACTTTAAACATGTTTTGTATTTTTCAGGCAATGAGTATACCAATTTTCCTTTTTGGGGGGGTATCATATTTAGTGTGTTTTATCCAATAAATATCCATTACAAAGAAACATAAATAAAACACTTTTTTTATAATGTTGATGCGAGTTTCAACGAAAAAAAGAAAGAAAGAAGAGACTTCTGGGATTCGAACCGACCTCTCTTTCGCTACTGTGTCGTCACCTTCAAACGTATCAACTTTAATCCGTAATGTTAAAATAGGTCATGTCATGTGCATCGACCTTATCGTGTCAATCAATATTAGTCCGACATTTTTTTTCTTCATTAATGTCCGGTTTACATAGTCCAGTGATACTACGCTGTTCTAATGTTAGAGTAAACTGTGCCGACCTCCGACTGCAAACAAACAAACACGCTGTGAAAAAAAAAACATTGCTTGATACTCTATTAACACTAAAAGTGTAAAGTCAATAAAATGAGAATACGCGCAGATAAAAAGGCTTATGCGTATTTGTTGTTGTCTCTTTTAGGAAACAAGTGATACAAACTTATATTAACCCCATGGGGCGGGGTGGGGGAACCTTAACCCTAGTAGAAAGTACTTGAAAAAAAAAGATCAATACCTAGTTTTGCTCAGGGACAAACGCTTCGAGGTCGGCTAGGGCTTTGAACGCAGAACCTGGAAACTTAAGATCCAAGTCTCACCACGGACGCGCACAGTTAATATTCACAATCCAAGTCATTTTACCAATAGGGAAAGTCTACATTACTTTCAAAGAATATTTATTCCAGTTTAAATAGCAGTTTATTTCTAGTATATACACGAGCTATGCACATTATTTGTATACAAATGTTATTAATAATTGTCAAGGCGTCTGTTTACAGCGCTTATCACAAGTTTTTGATTCTAGTAATATATTTAGATGTAAAAGTAGATGTATATATAAGTACAGATGTAGATATAAGTATAGATATAGATGTATATATAAGTATAGAAGTAGATATAGATGTATATATATAAGTATAGATATAGATGTATATATATAAGTATAGATATAGATATAGATGTATATATATAAGTATAGATGTAGATATAGATGTATATATAAGTATAGATGTAGATATAGATGTATATATAAGTACACATGTAGATATATGTGTATATATAAGTATAAATTGAGATATATATGTAGATATAAGTATAGATGTATATATAAATATAGATGTAGATATAGATGTATATATAAGTATAGATGTAGATATATATGTATATATAAGTACAGATGTAGATATAGATGTATATATAAGTATAGATGTATATATAGATGTATATATAGGTATAGACATAGATATAGTCATATAGAAATAGCACACATAAACATGAACCTAGGCAGTGCGTGGCTTAAGGGTCGATATCGATAACACACAGAAGAACATTTAGTATAGGTTTTATACATTCTGCTAAATAAAATATAAATATATATTATTCAATACATTCTTTAACCAACGAGTAACTACAGATCCGCATCAAAGATAAGCCTTCAGTTGTACTTTTCACTCTTTAGGATAAATGGACTAAAGGTACATTCTCATTTGGACAAATTTCCATTGGGTCAATAAATGTCTGAGTACGATCCATGTATTGTAGCAAATGTCCAAAGGTACCTTTGAAAAAGACATAGAATCATGGTGAAATTATCAACGTTAGAAAGTTGCATGGCATTAAACTTTCCTAATTGGCTGTTTATTACGCCCACTGAGGGTAATGGAATGTACTTGTCCGTTCATTTGCCCGTCATCACAATTATTTTTATTATTATTAATCCATTTTTTACAATAATGTCATGAAATACCAAGACACAGTAATTTTCTATCAACAAAATGCACATGTAAAACCAAAAGTTGCTTAAGACTCAGCAGCAAATAGTGCAGAACCTGATCACACACCTTTTAGATCTGGATCAACGCTATTTTCCTACTCCTAATCAATTTTCGCATAGCAGGCTAATATTTATTTTATAAAATCGCAGCTAAGTCATTGTCACTGGTTCACGGCCCATGTTTTGTTTAAATAATGCTCATTGTTTAAACAGAGCCGATGTCAACGTTCGGAGTTAGTATTTCAGAGACAGTCTGTATTAATTTGCTAGATCAATATGAAATGGACTCCAATTTTTATCTGGTATAATAAAAATGACATTCATAACTTGGTAGAAAGTAAATGAGGGACCGTGTAGTCTGACGTGTTTCAAGTCGGCAACGCCACATAGAAGGCCATTGGTGCCCCACGATCTTTATTAATTCAAATGTCCACAGTCGGTTAAAGGGAATTATTTCCTTATTAAGCATGGTGTTACCGATTTGCATATTTATTAGGACACGTAATTTCCAGTTTGAATATTAAAATTCGATTTCAAACAAATTCTGTGAGATTCAAAATACAAGCGAATATTTGAAAATTCCATAATCGAAAGCTATTTTGGCCAAAAGGTTTGAGTATCCAGCAGCTACAATAAATGTTGACCGAACGTCAGCTATACTACTTCGCATACCTTGCAATCGAAGAAAGAATTAGGTAGCAACAAAAATAACAGCATGCGGCCCTGTGTCAGAATTGACTGCACTTGAACATTACTGGGCGCTTTTATAGTTGCTCTGGTACAATATGTAGGCCTACATTAAAATGTCTAAGTTCAGACTTTTACTTCCAACCGTCATATTCAAAGCACCAAACCTAATAGTTTAACACAATATCTAACAGCATGAGCACCTCTAAAAGAGTAACATTAACCTAGCCTTAGTTCAATGGAAAGACTTATGCCTCAGAAAAGCTATTAGCACTGGTTCGAAAAGGGGTTATGTTACACAAATCTTCATCATAGAAGCGTAAATATTGAACATAGTGTGGTCAAATATTGATCCAAAGTTCCCGTTATGATTGATACCCTGTTCCGACTTTATGCCAAGTCACGTTCTAATAATCACGCGGTTGACATCCAATTTACAGATATTTGAACGGCAGTCTTATAAGAAATATTGCATCGACCCCATGCATTCATAACCGTGCCGACTCATTCCTATAATTCCTTATCACATTTCTAATTTCTGTTTGATTATTGTTCAATACAGTTTTTGTTTCCTTATTTCTTTTGGATTAAGTATATATATTTGGACAGAACACACATACACTTATAAAAATAGCACAATTACCGCACGCATTACTCGCGGTCCCAGCGTTCGTTTATATTATCTGCGTTGTTATTCTTTATTATATTCACGCTTCTTTACCGTTTCTTCATTAACATTAATAATAAACATATCTGAACAGAAAACGTACACATTTGTCAGAAATGGTACATTTAACCCATTCATATACTTGTATGGTGCATAAACAAATATACATATGCATCATAGCTGTCCACGTGTCTGGTATGCTATCTTTCCCTCCATTATATACTTCTCTATTTTTCTCATTTCGATTACGTATATACATTTGAAACAACGGATGTACAGTTATCTAAAAAATGAGCAGGGACTTTACACACACAGGCTCATTCGTTCTTTTTGCATTTGGGTGTTGTTATTCGACATTTCCCTTCAAGTCACTCGCTTGTAAAACTTTTTATATTCGTAAAACATCGTTGAGCGCCCATAAACATACTTATCTTAAAAGTGTGCGATGGCACAAATACAGAAACATGCTGATTGGGTATCTTTTCAGATTATAAGTATCTAATGACTTTCTCTTTTCATTTTACGTCAAAATTACTTGATGAATGTTGGTCTCAACCATTGCCTTTATCAAAATTCAAATCAATCAAAAACTGGAAGGGTGATGATGAACAAATTCATAGTATGCAATTATATTTCATTTGTCTTAAAAGTATTTGGCTTGCGAGATAAGCATCAATATAAGACATTTTAGCGACGTTATTGAAGCTGCAAATTGTAAAACAGTCTGATATCAGCTATCGCTTTTATGCATCTAAATGCAATGCATGAATATACAAACTGTTCTTCCGTAAAATGCTGCACTTCATTTAGTCTCAGAAAATGCCGACCTTCTCTGTTGGATTTTGTATGTTGGATTTTGTATTCGCCTCATTTGTGTATACACTTATAATCAATAACAAGAGGAGTTTCCGCGAGCACAAGCGAAACGTCTCGGATAGTTCTGTCCTAGTTCAACTGAGAACCTCTAAGTGAACTTCTATAAATATTTAATTGAAAAGTCTAGTAGACAAACAACAGAAGAAGACTTACCGACCGAAGCAGGTTGAATAAAGAGCCGAGGATTTTGAATAATTGACTGAAAGGATGATCAATTGTCGAATCTTGCTAAGCAAATTGGTATTTTCCCAGCAATTAGTGTTAAGTGGCTTAATTATATTTATAAACACGTTCTTTGAAAATGTTTTATATATTATTTTTATTATTTACAATTAGCTCTTAATCATAATCTGGTAATGTCACGTATTCTAAAAGCTTCTACGTGTTGAATAATGTTAATGAACATTTGCATACACGCCAAATATTGTAATTTACTATTTATACAGTCAGCAAACATTGTTTAGATTCAACATACTAAGAAAATATTAATAGTTTTTTTGCACAGGACTGAAAATAGATTATGATAGGTGTATACGACATGGCAACATTGTGAAGCGAGCATTCTCTAGGATTTTAGTATCATTTTACAAACACCGCGTCTTTGAAGCAAAAAAATGGGATCGCATGATGCAAAGAACAATAAAAAAATATTTATCTAGCTTTTTAAAAGTAGGACGTTATATCATACATGCGCGCGCCTGCTAAATATACAACTTAAACGACCAAACTAATTACCCGCTGTCAAGTTGCCAATGCCTCAATTATAACAATGCCAATATAGAATAAAATAGCATGTGCTGACACAATATGTCTGTAAAGACTTAACCAGGTTTGTTACGCTTACAAATAACGATTAGAACATGTGCGTCCTATTTTACGTTTGCAGAGCATAGACTGAAACTTCATGCGTTCTACTTTACGTTTGCAGAGCATAGACTGAAACTTCGTGCGTCCTATTTTACGTTTGCAGAGCATAGATTGAAACTTCGTGCGTTCTACTTTACGTTTGTAGAGCATATATTGAAACTTCGTGCGTTCTACTTTACGTTTGCAGAGCATAGATTGAAACTTCGTGCGTTCTACTTTACGTTTGCAGAGCATAGATTGAAACTTCGTGCGTTCTACTTTACGTTTGCAGAGCATAGATTGAAACTTCGTGCGTTCTACTTTACGTTTGCAGAGCATAGATTGAAACTTCGTGCGTCCTACTTTACGTTTGCAGAGCATAGCCTGAAACTTCGTGCGTTCTACTTTACGTTTGTAGAGCATATATTGAAACTTGGTCGTAAAGGATATTCTTATTTTGCTTCTTTTCAGTTTAGTTCAATACAAGACTTGCATGATTTGTCTGTAAGGCATATCGTTCCAACATCAACTCTTAGATTGTAGTCAAGACAGGTTTATTGCCGCCTTCACTGTAATAGTCATCCATTTACAGTATCCTTACACTCTCTCATACATTTATTGCATTAACCATACAATGTTTATAGCAAACAATGTGTTACAAATACAGGGAACCCCTAACAAAGCAAACAAAAGCTTTCAAGATAATAAAAACCAAATAAATATTAAACGTAATTATATTAACAATTTACTTTCTTAAGTATTTCTATTAAGGTTTGCACATGTACTTTGATGGGTTTATTATGCTAGTTTTGGAATCCTGACACATTAAATAAATCCATTTTTGACGCATTGGCCATGATTGAAAATATCGCCTAATGTATTTCTTTTGCAAATTTGAAAACTTTAAACATGTCATTCAAAATGGATTGCGTTCTCTATTAATCCCGAGATACATATCTTTTGTAAATTCTGTTTTCCCTAGGCGTGTTTACATATCTTCTCTTTTCTAACTAAATCATGTCAAGAGAGTCTTAATCTAGAAAATATGTAATTCTAAATATTTTTCTTGAACAAATTGACGAAGCTCACGTTTTCTTGAGAGTAAGCAAGGACAATATACCTCGACCTTTGTTACAACTTGTATCACACATCACAAGTGAATTCGGACTCACACGCCAGACTTGAATTCGGTCCTTTGAACGCGATCAAAAGACACCTACAAGCGGACCATAATTTGGTTTCAATCAGTACTCATTAATGTCCAGTTGGAACCAGTTTTAATTATCTAGGTAGTTAAAATGCCTTTGATGCTATTTTCCATATTGTTATGTTTATATTTTCAAGAGACTTTGAAAAGAAAGTCCATTTATATTTAAAACGTTATTTGGAAATTAGTCTTTAACTATGCAGTCTGGAATGAGATTTAGTTTAAATAGAATGCATAAACACATATTATTTATTTTATATTATGTAGGCTTAGTATAATTGTATCTATGTATATAGGCTAAGTACAATTTTATTAAAGAAAACTTATTAAAAACTAAAATCTTGTTCTATTAAAGGATTAATATATGTATACCGATGTTGAATATATTCGTTAATTAAACTTTATCATAAAAGAATAGCCAAATGGTGCTTTATTTGGTGCATTCTTAACATTTTAATAGACTATTCTAGCTCTTATCGTCTTACAACTACACATCAACATACAAGAAATATCGTCTTACAATTACACAAATACATACAAATAATATCGTCTTACAACTACACAACTACATACAAGAAATATCGTCTTACAACTACACAACTACATACAAGGTATATAGTCTTACAACTACACATCAACATACAAGAAATATCGTCTTACAACTACACAACTACATACAAGGGATATTGTCTAACAACTACACTGCTACATGCAATGTACATGTACATCGTTTAGCAACTACACAACTCAAAACAAGGAACACCGCTTTACAGCTACACAACTACATACAAGATACACCTTCTAACAACTACTCTATAATACCCAAGGTACATCGTCTTACAACTACACAACTACGAACAAGATACACCGTTTAATAACTACACAACTACACACAAGGTACATTGTCTTACAACTAGACAACTACGTACAAGGTATACCGTCTAACAACTACCCAACTACACACAAGGTACATCGTCTTACAACTACACAACTACACACAAGGTACATCGTCTTACAACTACACAACTACATACAATGTACATCGTCTTACAACTACACAACTTCATACAATGTACATCGTCTTACAACTATACAACTACATACAATGTACATCGTCTTACAACTACCCAACTACATACAAGGTACATCGTCTTACAACTACACAACTACACACAAGGTACATCGCCTAACAACTACCCAACTACATACAAGGTATATCGTTTTACAACTACACAACAACATACAATCTATAACGTCTCACAACTACAAAACTACATACAGGGTACATCGTCTTACAACCACACAACTACATACAATGTACATCGTCTTACAACTACAAAACTACATACAAGGTACATCGTTTTACAACTACACAACTTCATACAATGTACATCGTCTTACAACTACACAACTACATAAAATGTACATCGTCGTACAACTACACAACTACATACAATGTACATCGTCTTACAACTACACAACTACATACAATGTTCATCGTCTTACAAATACACAACTACATACAATGTACATCGTCTTACAGCTACACAACTACATAAAATGTACATCGTCTTACAACTACACAACTGCATACAATGTATATCGTCTTACAACTACACAACTACATAAAAGGCACATCGTCTTACAACTACACAACTACATACAATGTACATCGTCTTACAACTACACAACTACATACAATGTACATCGTCTTACAACTACACGACTACATACAATTTACATCGTCTTACAACTACACAACTACATACAATGTACATCGTCTTAAAACTACACAACTACATACAATGTACATCGTCTTACAACTACACAACTACATACAAAGTACATCGTCTTACAACTACACAACTACATACAAGGTACATCGTCTTACAACTACACAACTACATAAAATGTACATCGTCTTACAACTACACAACTACATACAATGTATATCGTCTTATAACTACACAACTACATATAAGGTACATCGTCTTACAACTACACAACTACATACAATGTACATCGTCTTACAACTTCACAACTACACACAATGTATTTCGTCTTACAACTACCCAACTACATACAATGTACATCGTCTTACAACTACACAACTACACACAAGGTACATCGTCTTACAACTACACAACTACATACAATGTACATCGTCTTACAACTACACACAAGGTATATCGTCTTACAACTACACAACTACATACAATGTACATCGTCTTACAACTACACAACTACATACAATGTTCATCGTCTTACAAATACACAACTACATACAAGGTACATCGTCTTACAACTACACAACTATATAAAATGTACATCGTCTTACAACTACACAACTGCATACAATGTATATCGTCTTACAACTACACAACTACATAAAAGGCACATCGTCTTACAACTACACAACTACATACAATGTACATCGTCTTACAACAACACAACTACATACAATGTACATCGTCTTACAACTACACGACTACATACAATTTACATCGTCTTACAACTACACAACTACATAAAATGTACATCGTCTTAAAACTACACAACTACATACTACATACAATGTACATCGTCTTACAACTACAAAACTACATACAAAGTACATCGTCTTACAAACTACACAACTACATACAAGGTACATCGTCTTACAACTACACAACTACATAAAATGTACATCGTCTTACAACTACACAACTACATACAATGTATATCGTCTTACAACTACACAACTACATATAAGGTACATCGTCTTACAACTACACAACTACATACAATGTACATCGTCTTACAACTACACAAATACACACAATGCACATCGTCTTACAACTACCCAACTACATACAATGTACATCGTCTTACAACTACATAACTACATACAATGTATATCGTCTTACAACTACACAACTACATACAATGTACATCGTCTTAAAACTACACAACTACATAAAATGTACATCGTCTTACAACTACACAACTACATTCAATGTACATCGTCTTACAACTACACAACTGCATACAATGTATATCGTCTTACAACTACACAACTACATACAAGGTACATCGTCTTACAACTACACAACTACATAAAATGTACATCGTCTTACAACTACACAACTACATACAATGTATATCGTCTTACAACTACACAATTACATACAATGTACATCGTCTTACAACTACACAACTACATACAATGTACATCGTCTTACAACTACACAACTACACACTATGTACATCGTCTTACAACTACACAACTACATACAATGTACATCGTCTTAGAACTACACAACTACACACAAGGTACATCGTCTTACAGCTACACAACTAAATACAATGTACAACGTCTTACAACTACACAACTACACACAAGGTACATCGTCTTACAACTACACAACTACATACAATGTTCATCGTCTTACAACTACACAACTACACACAAGGTATATCGTCTTACAACTACACAACTACATACAATGTTCATCGTCTCACAACTACACAACTACATACGAGGTATATCGTCTTACAACTACACAACTACATACAAGATATATAGTCTTACAACTACACAACTACATACAAGGTATATAGTCTTACAACTACACAACTACATACAAGGTATATCGTCTTACAACTACACAACTACATACAATGTACATCGTCTTACAACTACACAACTACACACAAGGTATATAGTCTTACAACTACATACAAGATATATAGTCTTACAACTACACAACTACATACAATGTACATCGTCTTACAACTACACAACTACATACAATGTACATCGTCTTACAACTACACAACTACACTCAAGGTATATAGTCTTACAACTACATACAAGATATATAGTCTTACAACTACACAACTACATACAAGGTATATCGTCTTACAACTACACAACTACATACAATGTTCATCGTCTTACAACTACACAACTACACACAAGGTATATCGTCTTACAACTACACAACTACATACAAGATATATACTTTTACATCTACACAACTATATACAAGGTATATCGTCTTACAACTACACAACTACATACAATGTTCATCGTCTTACAACTACACAACTACATACAATGTACATCATCATAAAACTACATAACTACCATCGATAAATGACACTATTAAAAAAACTATCACAAAGCAAAAGAGAGTACACACGGTGTGTCGTGTGTTGTGTCGAATTCAGATTATGATTTATATATGCTTAATACCCTAAATTAAACGGAGAAAGACAACGATAATAGTGAAGAACGGTATTTAAAATGGAAGATAGTTAAAAAGTCCGGCGAACTAGGAAGTGTACATACATAATTTTTTTGGCATTGTTTGCGGCATGGTTTGGTGGATTATAGGTCCCACCAGCAATATTTCCGTTATCACGAAGAAAACCTTTTTTCTTGAACTTTGTGCACATTTACACGTAAATAAATGTTTTACAAAGCTGTTTGCATTGCATTGGATTATGGCAGGCGCGTATCTGGGTCGTTTTTGAAGTTACGCACAATTACAAGGGAAATAACCTTTGTAATAATACTTTTGAATATATTCGGTTCTTTTCTAATGAATAACAGATAAAATGCGGACATGCGAGGAACTTAGCTCAAAATATGAACGACTTAAATCCTGACGTGTATAAGATTAATCATTTTAAAAAGATCAACTTGATTGGTGTGGTCATAAGATTTTACGACATAGAAACTGCGGAAATAAAATATATCCTTCCTAACCAGGGTTAGGTATCGACTTCTTAGTGTTTTTGGTACTTTTACATTTTCGATTTTTCGAACGGAGGTTACGCACGTGCGTAAAGTGCGTAATGGCAGAAACGCGCCTGGATTATGGACTGAATTAATATTCGTATGAACATCAAACGATTTTTACGTCCTTTATTTCAAGGCCAGACGCACTAGTTTAAGTGCCAACAGCGCAGTAACTACAACGAAATAAGTCGCGTTGACCTGAAGGATTCCCCCCGACATACACAATCTAACAAAACATTGGCCTGCCATTTACTAAATAATTCAAACAATAGATCCACCCGCACCTGACACATGATCAGCATATTCAATCACCTGGAAATGCGAAATCGAGTCAGTATAAACAGACGACTGTTCTGAAGCGTTGTACTAGTTTCAAGTCCCTGTCCCGCTAAATTGAGTAATCATATAAACAACTAATGGCTTCTTAATTATTAGATATCAACTAAGATAAAAGGCAACAAGAAGTACATTGATAGAGACCCCGCAGATTTAGATCACAGAATTTCCAGAAATATTATAGTAATTATTCCTATGGTTGTTGTATGCTCAATGAAAGCGGATATAAGTAAAAAAAATTAGCAGTGCAGATGCTATTTTTTTTTCTTTCTGATGTCATAGATAGAAGATCTTCCAAAAGTTTCTCATCTTAAAACCGTTATAATAACATACAATTTGCACACAAAAAAATATGGATATGGCTCTTAAAGATGGTACCCGACAGTTTGCTTGTATCAAATGCATGAAACACTATTTTACCACTGTTTGGCCAATTTAGGCATAATACCTGCATACACTTATTCTTCAGTCTAAGAAATGACGATTTTGAACACTACCTACATTGCTAGACAGTACATTTTACGATAAAGAAAATCAAAAATGTTTCTTTTTAAATCTAAAGATAAAGTACGATAGTTTTCTCTGCTAAAAATACATATCGCCGTCAATGCTGACTACCCGGATGACGATATAACGGGTGTACAAATGTTAAGTCATCACGTGTTTCTTAGTTTTAATACAGCTATCTCCGCAGCGTGGCTCATATAGGAAATACCTGTTTGCAATGATGAGTGGGGTTCGCACAGTTCTAGGGCACCAATCAAATGCATTTTGCTGGACCTTTCGGTAACAAGGACTTGCTGGGTTATTCGAGAAACAAATCGTTGGTCCAAACTGTCGGTACCAATTTTAACGTAAACAGTGGTGTTTGGTGTTAAATTACAAATTTGCACAGGTTCAAAGAAGCTAATGAGCATTTAACCAATCTGTTCTGTTTTTGAAGATACATAATTATTTTAACTTTTATTCAGACTTATTTATAGATGTTATCTTAAACTACTCCATTAACTTTAAATACTTACTAAATATTATCTAACGTATGCGACCAGTGGTGCTGAAATAAGGCCCAATGTCATTCGCGCGAGCTGGTCATGAATACGGTAACTCAAAACTGATGCACCACACCAAGTTGTTCAGACAAGAACCGTGTTCTGCGTACAGATGCATATTAGAGGCATATTGTGCATCTAATATTTTCCTCGCCCCATCCCCAAAATTATATAAGCAAAGCTGTTGTATATAGAAGTATGCCAGGTAGAAATGCTTATAGATAATAATTATGCATGGAAGCCCCAAGTGTGAGGACCGAAAGTTTACCAAATGCCTTGTTTATTTAAATTTTTATAACATAAATATTATCGCAGTAATAAAAACTTAATTTCGAGTTCGGTCACACTCGTATAACCGTGCAAATTTTACTATATCTTTAAAGATACCCTTGAGAACGGTCGCACTTAATTGGTTGAAAACTAAAACTTAATGTTTTATGCCGTTAAATATTAATAAAAGCTTCAAATTAAGCATTCATGTTACCAACAGCCCAAAAATGGTCTCTAACCGATTAATATTCTTTTACACAAATCGACAATATCAACAAGTATAAATAAACGAATGTCAACGGGAAATACCGATAGTTTACGGAACATGTCGAAGCTTGGCTGTAAACTTACTACTTTGCATACGAAGCCACGCCCGCCAAGTTGAAAAATGCATTGACAAGATGCCGACTTCAACGTTGAGTATTGTTATTCTGTTTATGAACATTTTGTGCTGAACGTTTGTTGTTCGTACTCATGTATTTTCGTAACAAAAAAAATACAACAACAAAAAACTGCATTTTCTTTTCGTTTTATAACCGTACTTTCTGGTCTGTCATTCTGTAAACCACGCAAATTTTATAACGACAACATTCATATTTCTTTGAAAATTGTCATATAAATAAAACATAAGTGTTATTTTTTAATATATGAGGGCACTGTATTCACAGAGTAGCTGTGACCGTACTGTTATATTAAAAATTGAATTTAAGAAACCGCCGCGTTTAAAAGTGTTAAATTCCCACCAACTAATTTATTTAGAACTTTTGTACATGCATATTGTTTCAGAACTGTTTAATGTCGTTGACATTCGATATTTTTGGTGTTCTAGATTCCTGCACCCATTTACCTTACCTTTTTGTGCAGTGAAAAATCAGTTATATGGTAACAACTGTGTACAAAGATAATGAGATACATGCTAGAAACTCTGCAACAAACAATGCAGATTCTGACCAATCAGCTTCTAGTGGGAGCTGGATCACCTGGATCCACAGAACTTGCCCCAGTAGGATTAATTAACGATAAGCAGACATAGGATTCAATAGACCACTTACAATGTCGCGTCATTGTGATAGACATAGCGACCCATATTCGATTAAACCGGTCAGCGTGGGCCTTAGTGTGTCTCGTGTCACAAACTCGCCTCATGCATTGTATTATGTATAGTGTTTCTTCAAAATAATATAATTAATAATGATGATGATAATAATAATAATAATAATAATAATAATAATAATAATAATAATAGAGAGAGAGAGAGAGAGAGAGAGAAAGAAAGAGAAAGAGCGAGAGAAAGAGCGAGAGAAAGAGAGAGAGAAAGAGAGATAATGTTTTTATAGAAAGGATTAATACATTCTGCGTTGTTTAACTTTATCCAGTTATATGTTGGCAATAAAATATATTTTCGCTATGACAGGGAAATTATACTATCTACTGGTGTGCTAGCTCGGATACTTAACCAGTGTAAGGGCAATTATCTATTAAATAATTATAACAATAACATAAACATTTAAAATGTAAAAAAAATATTTCCGACAATAATAAATGCATTTAAAACACACTAAGTAATAGTCCAAACCTGTTTCCTACAAAGAAAAGTAATTACAAAAGCTTAAGTGACATCACATTGAACATACCCATGTACGAAAACGAAATATACCATTTACATTGAACATACCCGTGTATGAAAACGAAATATACCATTTACATTGAACATACCCGTGTATGAAAACGAAATATACCATTTACATTGAACATACCCGTGTATGAAAACGAAATATACCATTTACATTGAACATACCCGTATATGAAAACGAAATATACCATTTACATTGAACATACCCGTGTATGAAAACGAAATATACCATTTACATTGAACATACCCGTATATGAAAACGAAATATACCATTTACATTGAACATACCCGTGTATGAAAACGAAATATACCATTTACATTGAACATACCCGTATATGAAAACTAAATATACCATTTACATTGAACATACCCGTGTATGAAAACGAAATATACCATTTACATTGAACATACCCGTATATGAAAACGAAATATACCATTTACATTGAACATACCCGTGTATGAAAACTAAATATACCATTTACATTGAACATACCCGTGTATAAAAACGAAATATACCATTTACATTGAACATATCCGTATATGAAAACAAAATATACCATTTACATTGAACATACCCGTGTATGAAAACGAAATATACCATTTACATTGAACATACCCATGTATGAAAACGAAATATACCATTTACATTGAACATACCCGTGTATGAAAACGAAATATTTTAAAACAGTGAATTGAAAAAATAATGACATATTAGATTGCAGTTATTTAACAAGTAATTACGTCTTTTCAGCATGGAACGGCATTTGTAATTAAAGTCTTTTGTGAAAAAGCGGGTCTTTTGTGTTCGGAGCTCTGTTCTTTTGCTGCATCGTCATAGCACTTATTTTTCTGCCATACAATCAGAAGAGATATACTTGTCACAAATGGGTCTAACCGTTTGTATAGATTCCTATCTAGAAAAAAACTAGCAATTATGGTAAACCTTGAGTACATTTCCATTAGAGAAGAAATTGTTATTTGCCGTACAGGTAAACTTATTAGACAATGTGCTTTTCGTTTGAGCGAAAGTCTGTTTTGTATTTTAGTTGCACGCTTATTTGTCTAACTATTCCTAATATACTGCCTAATGGAGTACATTAGTGAAATGGAAATTGTCTCCCTTGTTAGTTATAATCCGAGGTATTCCAAATAGTAGGTAGGTCATTTTAGATGGAATTCTTGGACTTTACCGCCTAATCTTTTGTAGATATTGCAATTACAAACATTGAAATTTCTTACATTTGTATAAATATAAACTAAAAATCCATTTAGATACTTATGGAGATATGTTATTTAAAAAAGGTAAAAGGAAGTGTTTGTTGATGATGGTTAACCTGGGCATCAGAAGAAAAGCAGAAAAGTCAACATACCCATCAAAGAGTGCAATCATAAAAACCGAGCAAAACCAATGAAAGAACCTACATGCATTTATGGATTATTCAGGGGAGACCATTTATTATTGTCTCTCATTAATAGCGTATTATATGTTGTTGGTTTGCTTGCAGTCGGTCCAAAATGTTGAGGATCAACATGGAACTCCGTTCTTGCAAGCGTTAATTGAAGTAATACATTTTTAACAGTATATCCAGAAAATATATTTGAAATAAGCCGAGGCTGAGACGTGGTGGAAGAGTCGGCGACTTGTAACTCCTCTAACTTTTGCACCTCACCGCATAGGTTCGAGTCTCGTTCGGGGCGAAGGGCTTAATGAGGGAAAATCTTCCAGGTGACCTACGGTGCAACGGTTCTACCTAGACATTTGTCTAGGGTTTTGTTCGACCAAATAATCTTGACGTCGCTTTAGTGGTCATAACTGGTCGCTTGAATGTATTTAAACAAACAAACAACAACAAAAGTCTGGTTACATTAAACGTACACAGGACGAAAAAAAAATCACACGCTTCGCACTTCTCTTTATTATAATTTTTGAATTGTTGCATCACAAACGAGCCTACCACTGAACTGTTTATGTGTGACGTTTACACACCAAGTTTAAACCCACATGCATAGTTTGTGGTCTTATTTCCCTTTTTAAACTTTAGCGCGAATATTTGTGAAACTTTGCGTCAAACCTTAACGAAAATTTATTAATATTAATCATAGCTTATTTGTTTATCTGTGAACATATCCCTCAGAAGCAATTGATAAGTAAACATTCCTTAAACTGAAGAGCCTATATTGTCATTAAAGTTCTAAGCATTTTCGAATATTCGTCAATCGTGATGTATATGCATTAAGTCAGTGGCATACAGTATACCAATTTATAAAAGCTTGACTTAGCATTCGAACAAATCAAGTTTCACCAAATGCTCGTCTATAAGCATGATTTAGTCACTAAAAAGTGTCCATGATCCGCTTCTATAAACATTTCTAGGTTGACATTTCGCACAAATTCAAAGTTGATTGCGCAAAATTCATTGTTTATTATTTTCATACTAAGCTGTACAATGTTGAAAACGTATCTTTTCCAGATACTCGGTGAATAGCAATTAGAACTTATAAAATATTTATCAGTAAAAAAATCTTCTACTAGTACCCAACTAAGGGATATTTCTGCAACTGAGAAGGTGAAATGTCTGGTTAATTTTATGAAGACAGAAATAAAATCTAGTCTCACAAATACATACGTTTAAGGTGTATCCGGCATCAATCGGGTGTAACCTTTATTGTCCAGAAGAAGGGAATTTGGGGATGCCAGCATCCTTTCACGTCGTTTACGTCGAGCTTCTGCATTCTTCATCTTGGCTTCAGAAGGTGTCGGTACACAGTTTGTTTCCCGGTCGCTGGTTAAAACTCGGTATCCGGGACCATCTGCTTGGGAAAGGTGGTCATCATTTCCTGAACAAACTCTTTTCTCCGATACTGTGCATGCACTTGGTGACACAATAATATCAGTCTCGTCCTCCTCAATGTCATTTCGAGAACAATCCAACGACAGGTTAACAGAGTTTTTAATAGTTGCTTCATTGCATAATTGCTCTGATGGATTCCGAAGCATACGACCATCTTTTGTGCAAAGTTGCACATGTTCCTCACTATTTTTCTGCAAGCTTTGTGGTACATTATTAATCTTGTCATAAGTGTCTAAAATCACTTCCGAAATCACTAAGTTCTTGTTTTCTGCTTGTGCAAGAACATTGTCCGACACACCAGCAACACTGTCTGAAGTTCTTATTGGCACCAGTCTAGGCGGTGCTCGAATTGGAGGCAATGGAGATGAAGGCAAAGATGAGGTGCTCCGACACTCCTCTGTTATCTTATTCCGGTGTTTCTTTTTCTTCAGTTTAACTTTAGGAGAATCGAGCAATTGTGAATCATGGTACACGACCTTCCTTTTTTCTTTAGAAACTTTTGCACTATTACTTTCTGAAGTTTTTGAAGACTCATTATCGTTGTTGTCAATGACCTGGGTATTTTTATCAATTTCACAAACATGGTCTATCGACTCTACTATTTGGTGTTGATTATTAATATTTATAGCTTCAGACTTATCCACTGTACCTCTCGAATTTTGTCTATATCTCGTAAGAAGGCTGCTATCTTGTCCTAAACTCAGGTCAAGACCAGAATCTCCGTTTGACGGAGCATCAAAGGTTTCTTTGTCATGGTTCTTGGCTATCTTATTTGCTCTCACCTCGGGTTGCGATGAAGATCGACGATGGTTCGGTGAGGTAATTGGCCCTAGATTCTTGCCAGAAATTGGATGGGACACTGAAAACGGGTCCATTTCATTACCAGAGTCGTAATCACTTGTATCATCTCCTAGAGCATTAAGGTTTTCTCTGGAACCGATCACGTCACACTTCTTTCCTCGGATACCTATTCTGTCCTGTTTATCAAGCTGTCCAACGTCGCCTTCGTTGTCCGTGGTGTCTTGATCGTAGGTTTTAATGTGGACACCACGAGCAGTGGCAAATAACACCGGCACATGGAATACCCTGTCTTCCCTGTGGTGGCATAAACTCTCCTTTTGCTTTTCGTCCCTGAGCTGTCTTCCAATGCCAAGTGTAGCGCTGTCTGTATGTTTCCTAAGAGATTCATCCACGACTGCATTGTTTTTCCTACAAAGGACAATGTCTTTGAAAGCCTTCCAAAGTTCTTTATTCCAAGTAAAAGAAGCAATCGGAAGAGCTAAAGGGTAGCTAAAGCGCAGCCACAGTAATACCATGTCAATATACCAAGCATACCGCAGCTCTTCTGTGCTTACATTCTCTAATTCAGAACTCTCTTGAAACTGTTTAAAGTAGAACGTTGCTACATGAGGACCTTCCAGAAGTAGCCACGTGATACAAAGTGTTCCAGCAAGATTTGTGTGTCGAATATCCTGCTTTATTTTCGGCTCTTGGAGAGTATCATCCTTATAATGATGCTGAGATATTAGGGTGCGGATCAACAACCGGTCTTTGTACCCCGTGCGGATTATTTTGACGAAAAATATGATGATGACAATGAGAGGGATGATGAAACAGAAAAACGTCGCAAAGACGCTGTAAATTATGGACGATCCCTGTGATATTGAACAGTAGTATATATAGTCATTGTCGGCGGCAGGAATAGCCCCGATGGCAATCGGAAAGCTGAATGCCACAGATTGAAGCCAAGTGAAAAATATAAAGATTGCCAATCGTGGATTGGAAACAACGTGCTCATACTTCTCTTTGAACCTCACTGCAATTAGCCTGTCTGAGGTCAATAAGGTCAAACCTAGTGTAGTCTCAACACTTACCACGTGCAGAAAGAACGCACTTAATCGGCACGGAATAGTCCCGAAATTCCAAGTCTTCAGAATGCTTGTTGCAAGCAGTACTGACATATTAAGCAAACATTCCGATATGTTCACAACTGCCAAATTGACGATTAAGATGAAGAAGTAAACGGAGCGGAACTGTCTAGAATGGCACACTGTTATAATTAAAAAGAGGTTTCCAATGAATCCCAAGCAGAGAAAAACAGCAAGGAACACGATTCTTGGGGAGGTTGTGGTGATCCAGCTGTCCATCTCAACTTCTTGTGTCGTATTTTTCAAATCAACACTCGACAATGTTGAAATTGTCGTTGAAGTTGTAGTTGAAGTCGCCATGTCTTGTTTTCGGTCCGCTGCAGTAGAAGTTTAGTAAGGCAGTTAAGAGCATGTAAACATACTGCTACAAGGTATATTCCATGATTTGTTGTTTTATCCTTTCGCGAGTGATTGACACAACGTCGAATTCCCAAACACATGTGTTAACAACATACCTTCATAAGATTTACACTTTCATTTTCAAAACATAAACCCGTCGATCAGTTCAGATGACGTAGCATTCTTGTCTTATCATGTGAGTTGAATGTCTCCATTAGAATCCAATCAATACCAGTCTGTAAACTACTTACAACGGTCATGTAAGCTACATAGGACTCACAACTCTATTGAACACGCTGATCCTGGCCCAGGTTTACCGATCACCGAGAGCCCAATACCTTTATATTGTATTAAACGTCTATTGGGAATTGTGGGTGGGGGTGGATGGAAACGCTCTACATACTTGAATAGGTACCACTGAGAAATAATCAAATCGTGTTCATAAAAAATGTTAAGGCCGAAGTACGGAAATATTAAGCATTTTAAGGCGAAATAAGAAAAGGGGGCTATTTTGGTTAGTCTACAATGAGGTTTGCTTAAAGGATAAATTTATTAGTGGTGTTAGTTTGATTAGTTGTTTAAGATGCCCATGCTCTTAAGTCAAACAAATATATATATCTATACTTTTACAATAAGCTGATGTTTGAAATGGTGTAAAAATTTATATAAAACTATGTCTTTATATAAAAGGAAATAAAGAGTACATAGGCTTCATTCAATATTAAAGAATGGGAAAACAATAGAAAATAAATAAATGAGGATGTTACTTTTTACTATTCTTTCCCCATGGTATCAGAATTGTTTACTTAACAAAGAGCAATAAAGCAGTACAATACACTACAGTTACAAATATAATGGCTCCGGTTATGACACGAATCACGTGGAAGATTACAAATTCAAATTGAACTAAATGGTAGTTAAAGATAGAGAGCTCGTAAAAAGTATGTCTTTGAGAGAGAAAGGGAAGGATCGTGTTGAAGAGATGGTAAGAATAATTGAAAACTAGTTTAAAACATGTGGCATGTTTGCATTGTGCAGATAACTATGTTAAAAGGGGATATTATCTCAAAAAGTGTTCAAGTCTTAAACTGAGATACAGATTAATCATTGGTAAGTTAGTTATAACCAACAGTACAAATAATTTATTCAAAGGAATAAATCGATAAAGTCAAGTTAAACGGCAAAGTATAGTTAAATATTAAAAAGCCAGATAATTAAACAAGAAATGTTGTGTCTTTGTTTTCCTTTTTAAAAGTGGGAATATCTTTTATATCCTTTACGTGGCCTAAACTTCAGCCTCGTCGGAATGTCATAGAATACCTAAGCAATTATTAAGCTGAGAAACATATCAACTTTTTATTTGTTTTAATCCTAACCCCTCAATGCCTTCAACTTGTTTAACTCACATACGTAACGGAATGCGAAAAATAAACTTTGATCTATCTGTATATGTGTCCCTGCGTTGTATACATTCCTGGGGATTAACCCGCTGTCTATAGTTATATATAAAGTCGACTAGCAATAGTGCTGTGAGATCGGTCGATATATACCCTGGGCGTGTAAGCACCCGTATCAACGATTGCTTAACCGATCTAACGGATCGATTCTACCTTCGTGTACACAGGTGTAGTCACATATATAGTATAGATTCATTCATTCATTTATTTATTTAACATGTGAATAATTGTATCTGCACATGTGTAACTTAGTATGAGTTAATTGTGCGTTGTATTATTTGGATTGTTGTTTACATGGTCTTATACTTAAAAGGGGTTAAATATAGATGACAACTTATTTATAATTTCTTTATTATAAAACCTGTCGAACCTGCATAATTAAGTGGACCAAATATATTTTTATAATAAAGAATTTAAAGAGTCTCATCTCATCTAAAGTCTTAGGGCAATACATTGACAATCAGTTCTAGGGCAGATTGACACTAACCCTACATTTCTATGCGGTTTTGATGCTAACTCCTTCGAGCGGTTTCAGCAGAAGTCCTAGAACATGTTTATGCCTCATAAGACCCCTCATAAGACCGCCTAATAATCACAAGTTTATTTCTATAAAAAAAAAATTCCTCGAACCGGAGTGAGCCTTAGAACTATATAAGTCGGGTCATAAAGCTAGAGCCCTAAAGGGTTCAATGAAAAGGTCCCCCAGTCATAGGAGTTTTATTAATCATTGTATTTGTTTTAAGTAACCTGTCAGGAAAACCAAGCTGAGAACTTATCTTTCGAGGTTTACAAACACAAGCCGTACTTAATTTCCTAATTTAATGTATTGTCATTAAAATCAACGACAAAGTACACACATGTAATTTTATTTGCGAAAAGCACACTTGTTCAGCAATTTCAATGCACCCACACACACACACACACACACTTCTATACAGTCAAAAGTGTTCAGTCAAAAAAGACTCATTAAAGCTAAAAAAACGTTGTTTATTCAATATTATGTATCTGCTTTCCATGTTAATAACTAAGTGAGCGTCACAAGCATTATCCAGATTCTTAAGTTCCTGTTTTACATGGAGCAATAAATATGCATTGACGGAAATTATTTTCCCTTTCGTTTTTAGACAAGTTTGAAACTTAATATTTAAAAAAATCGTGATTTGGTATAAACGATTTTCTTGCAAAAGTGTTCGCGCTAATAGTTTTTATAAGTATAAGAGTTTGAATTCAAAAAGGCTAAAAAGCGTGTCCTTAATTCGTTGTTCTGATGAATAAATTCGTTGTACTAATATTTAATTAAAAACACAATAAATTAATTTAACACATACTTGTGTTTTGTGGCGCGTTTTGCATTTCGAGATAGTTTTGTTTGCTTGTTAGCTTTTTGTTAATTTCTTTTTGTTGTTGTTTTTTGTTTAAGGTAATTTAGTTGAACGAACATAAAAGTTAAAAATGTAAACAGTGTAAAATAATAACATTCTTAACAAAACACCGCCCAAAACAAATAGTAGTGAGAGGTGCACCCACGTAAACAAACTAGTACAAAGGCGACAGGGGCGCAAATGGAGTAATGGTAGTGGCGCAGATTTGTACCTATTCTGATTATAATCGGTCGCCGCGATGTATTTGAAAAGAACACAACAGGAAACAAAGGCTAACAAGAGGCATAACTGTGGCTGCGTTTTACACAAATGGGCCGAAACAGTTACGAAGGGAGACAACTCAAAATGACACCCCATCCTGAAACTAATATCCTGACGAATGAGGCAAGTCAGCTTTTCCATGTTGTTGACAACTGCAGTTTAATGTGTATTCGATGTGTATACAAAGCTTCACAGTACGTATATACTGGTCAATGTCGCCCCTCTAATGTACCAGTGAACATTTGACGAAACATGTTTTCATTTTTTTGCAGCTCATGTACAATTTTTCACTCGCCAGATTTAACGCGAAAAACTATTTACCAATGGCCAAAGAATAAGATCTGTTTTCCGCTTTTACGGGATGTGTCTAAAATTCGACGATTCTTTATATAGGATAGAGTCTATTAAGACGTTTCAATAGAAAATAGAAATCAAAACGCGCGCAGAGACTACAGGCTTCTATTTTCTATGGAAACGTCCTTATAAATTCTATTCGACTTAAAAGTCCCCGCCTCACTTATACCTGTTCTACCAAAACGACATGTAATCCGACCCATAAAACTGTCGATCAAACTGTCAATTGTCTAGACGTGTCCAAAACTTGTCGTCACAAGGGGAGGAGTCAAGCCAGTATGCGGTGTTTGTTGCACATGCGCAGTTGAAAATAAAACCGTTTAGTAAAATAGATCGATCTATTTTGTTCATAGCAAAATAGAAAATAGAAAGTCGTTCTATTGAGATAAATCGCTGAAGTATTTGAATTTTCATAGCTTCTGATTGGTTACAAATGTAGGGTGACTACTAAGTGTCAAACGCGTAATTTAAAAAGCACATTAGAAATCGCCATACATTTGAATTAATTATTAGTTTTAAAGCAAAAACATTAATGTAAAACTCTTCCTGTTTAATTAAAATTGCTAAATTGTATTCAAAATTCTTAAAAAGTTGTCCCTGTTTAACTAATTGATTAAAGATACAAAATATTCCGGGGAATATTCATATTAACCATAATGCGGAACAAAAATTGGGAGCACCAGGTCATTGAAAATAAGTATCAACCCTTATCCAGGTTTTGCAAAATTGATCAGCGTTATGCAGACGATGTACCTCCTAATCAGCCAGCTGTGTTATCATCGCCTGCACCGTAATTTCAGAGTTTCTAATAAAATGTCTTGTTACTTGTGCATGTTTTCTTTAGTTGCTACTGTTTAGTGAGAATTTATAGTGATTACAAATAAAAATAAAAGGTAAGGGTTTAACAAGTGTGCTGACACTTGGAGGTAGTTAATGGAGAATGACGAACACTCGCTGCTTAGCAACGCTTCCTGGTTCTAGTATACGCAGTGCTTGTATGGTGATAGCAACAACAGGACGTAAGTTGGGTCATACCGCACGTAGTCAGAAAAGCAAAACTCTCAACCTAGTTGTCACAGCCAGGATGTAAATGATACATAAATATTCATCGAAGTAGCACGATGAGGCATGGTGATGCGACATCAGGATGCTGACAGAGGTTGCTGGGGTTATCTGACTGATGTTGTTTGGGATGTTGACAGTGATTGACTACTGGCAGTTCATATCGCGTGTGGTAGTGAGAGTAACGTACCTCACATAGTAACTTAGTGTGTCAGATTGCATTCTATTAAAGCGGTCAATTGAACTGGTAAACCAATTCAAAACTGATGCAAATGACCCTCGTGATTATTTATACTATTGCTGGTTGACTATTCGTGATAGAGGACACAAGAATATCTGACATTTAATAAATTGTTGGAAGGAAATGCATTAAAAAGTGACTATTCGTGACAATGACAAAATATAGGGTAAGGATAAAATCTGAATGGGTGTTCATACCCCTAGATAAAACTTAGTTGTACTGAAGAAACCAACAACAGAGAAGAGTACTCTAACTTTGAAACAGATATATCAACAAGAGCAACCATGCAGGAAAATAGTAACAACGAAAGTGTGTATCTTATTGGGATGACCAATTACAGTGATGCAGACAGAGAAAATGCCTTGAATGACCTTAACGACGACATGACAAATGCTGTTCTTCCGGTAACCGTCTTCGTGGCTATTGAAGCTGTTTTGGGGTTCTTTGGCAACATCATGGTCATCTACGTCTTCCTCTTCCACTACAAACAATGCAACTTTCGCTACTTTGTGCTTTGTCTGGCGTTCACGGACTTAACCAGCTGTTTAACCACGGTACCAGGCGAGGTGTTGACACAGCTGTATTGGTACAAGTATCCGATCCCGATTATTTGTAAGATCAAATCTTTCTTCAATATATTCACTGTTTCTGCAGAGGCTTTAGCTCTGGTCACAATCGCTGTTGATCGCTACTTAAAAGTGTGTTGGCCGTTTGGGTACCAAATCTCACCGAAAGTTGCCCGGCTTCTTATTGGTGTGATTTACTTCATCGCAACCATTTTGGCATTTCCGGTATCGATCTATTGGGGAACGCATAGTGAGAATGAACTGCACAAGGGGATCAACATCACAGTGACCATTTGTGAGAAAGACCAGACATTTGTTTATACAACAATGCCTTTACAGTACTCGCTCAGTGTTGAAGGTATCATTGGTGCAACGCTAGTCATAATGTTCATTCTGTACGTCTTGGTTGCTCGGCGCCTTCTTCTAAACAGGTCGTCAACAAACATGAACATTTCGGAACCGATGTCGCCGCCTTCTAATACAGTTGCAAACAAAGAACATTCTTCCAATGCGGCTGAGACTGATCTCCACCTAAAACCTGATCGAAAAGCCAATAGGATCTCTTCAGAGAAAATTAAAACGACAAGAGTCATGAGCAATGATGACAGCGCCTATTCGTCGGCCGCTTCGACAACGGTCGCTGTATTGCATAATAAAGGCTACATCTCCGACGACGGATTAAGCTCCAGTGACATAGATGCGTTTTCCGATTCCGGTAAGAAGAAGCGTCGCACTGATACCCGGAAAAGGACAAAAAGAACGACGAGAGGACTCGGAAGGTCGTCTGGAAACCGCAACCGGCTCCGAAGAAAGACGCTGATTATGGTGATTCTGACAGTTGCTTTTATCGTTACAACGATCATGTACCTGACCTTGCTGTCTTTCATCGCTAAAGGCATTCTCCGCGACCTGAGTGATTTTCAGAAAGCTGTTTATTTCTTTTTTTTCAGGCTGTACTTTATCAACCATGTTATCAATCCAATCATTTACGGCGTTTTGGACCCAACTTTTCGACAGGTGTTAGCGGGATGCCGAGATGGGAAAATAAATGTTAGCTCCTCGGGGAAGCTTTCATCGTCGCGTGATTCATAAGCAAAAACATTTGTGATGCGATTCACAACACAAACATAAGCTGTCGACGAAGGATTTAAAGAGTTTTGATGGAACGTTAAACCCAAACATATTCACAAATGCACGTGTATGTGGTTTATGTACATGTTTAATTACACAAGACAATGCACTTTATATAAACCACGCTACTTTAAAACACCAAGATAATCTAAGATTGCGACATGTAATAATGCGTTTATAATATCAACAGCTTGAAGTGATTGTTTGAACTTGCTTCATGACTCTAACAACAACGAGCAGTCATCTAATTAGACGTACAGTCAGAAGCGATAAAAGTAACCCCTAGGTTATGATAGTTGACTAAGTTTTGTCTAAACTTATTTTATTTGGAATGTTTATTGAATATGACATACAAATGATAATCGAATGAAACAAAAGCTTAACATTTTTCTCTCCTAACCCAGAAATCTATGCAATAAACTAAGAACGCATATAAGTGCGTTTTGGGGTGAAAATAAAATTAAAAAACTATCTGAATGTCTATTTGTCAATAGATAGTTTCCACATCAATGAAAATCCTTTATCTTGGCAGCCACTTTTGATGGTAACTTCAAGGGATTTTCATATGAATTGTATAGAAGGGTAAATTTTATTTTCTTGTAATTTCTTCATTTGTGGTCCGAAAATTAAAAGCTATACACCATTGGAAAGCTCTTGAAATTCATATTTTTAGAATACAATATTTTTAAAATTGATAAATGCACACAGAATGAATACACTATTAGCTCATACTTAAAACAAAATGAACAGTGTATAATTTTCGATTGTATTCTTTAACATTTTAAACTATCAAAATATAGTTTTGATATTAAAAATAAATGATAGAAACTGTTAAATTTGATATAAAATTCAGTAAAATAGACTGAAAAATAAAAACACAGTGGTGAGTTTAATACAGCACATATTTCCCGATTTCGGTCTGCATTAGCTTCTGCCTACAAAGATGGCTGCCTTAAACTGTCTTATCAGTGTCGATGGCATCACATGGAAACTATCTATAGCAACGTTTTCGTTTGTTTTTTTTTTTTTCTTTTTTGTTTTTTTTTTGTTATTGTTGCTTTTGTGTTTGCTGTCCTTTTAAGTATGCTCGCTTGTCACATACTGTACATAATTTGCAGGAACAATAACATAATTACGTTGTCTATTATGCAATATACATAAATGTCTGTTTGCATGAAATATAGTCGCATTAAATATATTTGTATTATGAACATACAAGGGGTGGAGTTGTGTTGGTAAATGATTACACAGAGAAAGCCTCGCCAACCACCGTCACCATTTACCAACTAAAATTGTCATATATTTGTCATCTTTGTTATTTTTTCCTTCTCTGTCTTTCTTTACAAATTGGCAGTTATTTGTTTTTCGTTTTGTTCAAAATCGAAATCCACTCAACAACTTTAGTGATTTCTTGTCTTTTCATAAGAATGCAAAATAATAAAAACATGTAAAACTGTATAATCAAATCGTTGTGTTTTATGTTTGAAGGAGGTATTCGACAGTTTTTCTATATCAAATACAGTTAACAAAACATTACCCCTGTTTGGGGAAATTTTGGCCTAGTTTCTGCATATGCCCACGCTTTAGTTTAACTAAAGATAATTTTAAACTCTATTGATACACAATATACATCGTTAAAAATCGCTCTAAATATTCATTCTGTCCAAATCTATAAATAAGCACAATGGGGATTTCCGTTAAAATAGATACCGACGCCATAGCAAATTATCATTATGAAGTCGTTACGTGATCTCACTATTAAATGGTCACGTGACTTTCTACGTTTTAAAAAGGGGAACTGCGCAGCCTGTCTCAGACAGAGAACTCATATTTGTAATGACGAGTGTGTTGTTATGCTCAACTTTTCATATAGATGTAGCTCACTAATAAACATCGTTTCTCAAGATCTTTTCTGGAAACAATAATTTATATAAAAATTACTCTTTTAGAAAAAGACATCTGGTTCAAACTGTCGGATACCACCTCTAAGGCATATATCAACATTATGTTAAAGAAGCTTTTTTGTATACTCATTAAAGATCTAAACAATATCGATTTTTTATTTTTTTACCATTTTCTTAAACAAATGTGGGACTGATTTTTGCTGACAATAATATGCATGATTACGCCCATTTCTCAATAATTAAACATACTCTTTACCTTTATCATATTATTTTACACAAACGAAGTTGGTTTTCTTAACTAAATAAATATCACAAACAAATACTTAATGCCAATACTTAACAACGGGAAAAATTATTACGCCTGTTTTGAAGGAAGTAAAACTATTACTACATGGAGGGGGCATTTGGCGCAGATGTAATGTATCCACATATACATGCATTAGAAGTACACAGACCCTTAGCCCTTCTCTTAAATGAAATCATTCTCCCATTATACCAAAGATGCATAACATACATTTGCTTCTGACTGTTCAATATGGTAGTGTTGAGCAACATCTCGCGTTCCGCGTTGTTTTTTTACCTCGCGAGATTTCATTACTTTCCAGACTAAGACTGTGGCAAGTATCAACACCTATCAACAGACAAAAGATGCTTATAAAATAAACAGAAAATGATGTTAAAATTAAGAAAGTTTATAAAAAATAAACTAAAACTTCTATTGACACTGACAGCACTAAATACCAATTTAGTTGCGAACGATTTAATCTATAACATAGACAAATGACTACAGCTAGATGGGTACAAGAATGATAAAAATAATAATTTTGTTCACGTTATTTAATGATATTAGTTGTAATTACAATAATTCGTTTTATTAATCAGTAACTGTCTTTTAAATGGGGAGCTATCCCACCCAATGACTACCGTGTTCAAAATCTCGCAAAAACACGAGATGTTAGCGAGATCGCGAGAGCTGCGAATCTCTGTAAGTCGTCTCTGCTCTTAAGAATGAATAATAAACAATACACAATGAACTGTATACATACAATGCAATACTTGATATCGTCTTAAGTATATCGATTGTTAAAGTATCATTTACCTAATAAGGATAATTTAATATCTTAACCATTGGCCGACTAAGCACATATTTATACGACCATGGCAATTAGTGTATATCCAGACCAGCTAGCTCCCTGTACTATTTGCCGCTGAAGCTCTTGCAATCTGCCTCAGCATCTCTGCATGTCAATGTTTAGAAGATGACTAAGAATTAGTCTGAGTTATTAACAAATGTAGCAAGCTAAGGTTTAAGATACTTAATTTATCACAGCTTGGTCCCATTCTTCCGAAAAACACAATGAACTAGGCGTATTAACGACAAGGACTTGTTGTCAAGTGGGAATTGTTTGCGCGTTTTAAGAGGTCGCAACAAGACACGTTTCAAACATGTATGTTAGGGTGGTATTTGACAGTTAAGAACTTAAGACAAAGGCTTTGTTGCTTAAACAACCGAATAGATTATTGTTACCCGAAAAGATTCCGTGAAATGATGTTTATTGATGCTCTTTTTCTGTGTAAAAGGTGCAGCATAACAGACTACGTATCTATGCAAACATATAGTTCCTATCTGAGCCACACTGCAGTTAGCTTTTTTTTTTAAACTGAGAAGATCACGTGACCATTTACTCATGATATCACATATATCATCATTAGTATTAACCGCTCTGACATCGATGCCTATTTTAAGAAGAAACTTCACATCGTACCTTTTTAAAGATTTGGAAAAAAACAAAAACATTTAGAGCGATTTATTTAAAGTGTTGCAATGTAAAACAACTGTGGCAGTGTTCAAGAGTGAATTTACATAGAATAAAATACGAGCTTATGAAGAATTTCTTTGCCCAAATTTCCCCAAACAGGGGTGAGGTATTATTATACGAATATGTTTATGCAAACCGTCTTATACCAGCTTCAAAGTTTCAAAACTTGGTAAATGTAGACGCATTTCATCTTAATCGTTTTTTTCTCTGATAAATTGAATTTAAAGAAAAAACAACAACATCGTAAACGTTAACATCCTGAAATAATAGCAATTGAAAACAACGCACGCACAAATATACGCCATGATGTATACATCAGCCATTAGTACTTATTCTTGTGAGGTTTTTGTTGAGAAGTGGCTGTAAAGGATTGTGTTTTGTTCGGCACTTTATTCAAACTAAGCAAAGCGTATACAATATACTGTATATTTTCTACAACAAATCCTGAATTTATTCTCATTATTTAAGATAAACTTAACTCCTCCAGAAACATATTCAATAAAAACGTGGACATAGCAGGTATAGCATGACAACATTAAACCAGCGTTCATTAGTTTTCGACAATGTAATGGAAAAACTTCGAAGATTGTCCGATTTTGCAATTCAATTCAATTTCAATTCAATGTTTATTGGCATAAAACATACAAGCCATTGCTATTTTACAGAAACACACGAACGGAAATCACGGTTCGTAAACCGTCAACCCAATCGAAACTCCTCGGGTAATTCTGTACTCAGGACAATCATCCCTCGGATGCATCTGGTGCAATGATTCTTACAGAAATCATGATCGTTTTTCGCCGAAAGTCGGAAGAAGAATATGCCTAAAATGTAGTTCGCACAAAACATAAACAATGGTATCGTTTCACAGCTGACTGCCTGCTGCGCTGTGTAAATTAAAATTGGATTATTTAAATTTGAAGCCGCCACATATTGAAGTTTTACAGGCATCGTAGGCTACTATAGTGAGCTGTCATCCGAGATGCCATCTTTGTTTTGACTCCTGTCACAAAAATAGTCCCATTTAAGGAAATGGCCAAGGTGATCCAACTACCTACATGCATCCGAAAGATGATTCGTGAATTATCCGAGGTGTTCCGATTGACCGTAAATCGTTTACGGAAACCAGCGAATATACATAAGCGGCAGTTTAGTGTTGTCAAAAAAAAATTATTCATGAGATCATATGTCGCGATTGATGTGTCAAAGTATCACGTGTGCAGGTAATAATTCATTCAGTGTGCATTTTATGGAAAATACGGAAACCGTAATCTCCAACAGACAAGATCGTCTGATGATTTCCAACTGATGTTGAGTAAACAACGAGAACTTCTTTGGGCAGAACCTTCTTGAAGTTTTACGGGAGTGTCCGTGACTAAGCGGTCTAAATCATTGGCTTTTATCTCTCAGTCCAATATCAAACAGGTCACATTCCAGATTTTAAAGGTGGTATTCCACAGTTTGGACCAAATATTTGTGTTAATTAACCAAATACTAGTATGTCATTGTTGCATGAAAAGGTCATACAAAATGCTGTTCATTAATGTCCTAGATCAGTGTAAATAGTAAAGCATAAATCCCCACTCTTCATTGTACATGCATTTCCCATCTGAGCCACGCTGCAGAGACATCTATTTTTAAACTAAGAAAACCACGCGACAACTTACTTTTGAGATGCGTTATATCTTCATACGGGTAGTCCTCGCTGACGTCAGAATCTATTTTAGCAGAGATAAGTATTGCTTATTCGTATATTTGAAAATAGTGACCATTTAGAGTGATCGTTTTCAAAATCGTCGTTTCATAGACTAAAATGAGTTTATGCAGTAATAATGATTAAATTCCCAGAAACCGTGCTAGTATTTTGTTACAAAGTTTTGATATAGATAAACTGTGGAGAACCACCGAAAACATTCATATGACAATGTATTTTAACGAACGAGTGGACCTTTTGCTATTCTACCTAGACGTTTATTGGTTTATCTCGCCGCCTTTAACAGCATTCGATCGCCACAATTCAGTCGTTGTTATATCTACAGCAAAATAAAATCTATTAACATTTTTGCTAAATTACAATGTCGTTCTCAACTTAAAACAGTGAAACTTATACTCTACGTACGCCATTCACCCTTTGCTTAAAACATTCTTAAAATCGCGTTACTGGTATTACTATCGAAAAGTTTTGCTTCATAAAGTAGAATTGAAAAGAAGTTAAAAATTTAAATATATTTTTCGTCGAACGCCGACAGCCTTAGGTACATTTCCGATTTGCATAATCCCAACAAAACATCTTAAATTGTACAATAAGTTGTCTTGTATTTGTTTTCGCTATAGACTTCGTGCAGTTGTTTAAAAGTTGACATATCATATATACAGCCACGACTTTGTCATCTGGACTTTAAATTGGTGGTGATATTCAATGATTAATTATATACGTGTACCAAAATGCGTCTGCTTCTTGTCGCGTAAAATGGCTTCCTGGTAAATAAGGTCTCATATGACAGACGTTACGCACGTGGTCACATTTAAAATCATAAGCACCGCCCACAGTCGCCCCACCCAACACCCCCACCCACCCCACAACGACCTTAAATTTTTCACTGCAATACTGATAATGAATTTATCCTATTGATACTAATTTTCCAAACCGACAGACCAATAGAAATATTTTATAAATGACAGTGTAAAGAGCATGCTTCATTCAAGTACACTAACATTAACATTAGGTTTCAAAGAACATATTATTTGACGTGTCATAATAATACCACCTGTATTTAGGATCTTCTACCTGGCCCATCGTAGTTTTACCCAGTCAGTTAGCTGCAGTTTTCCTCTAATACAACAACTATAGGATGGTGCAGCCGTAATTACCATAATTGAAACTGTGTACCTAATATACACAGTGGTTTACAGTGTGAATATTGGGATGTAGTTTTCAAAGACATTATATTTAAGAAATAGATCTAGCCTTAAGTCTAAGCGAAAGAGGTAAAAATAAAAAAAAAACAAAAAAAAACAACATATATACGGCATTCTTGGTACTTTCGTCAACGAGTCACAGACTGTTCTGTGTTCGTCAGCGACCTGTAAGAATATCTTTTAATCTGAAAATATTACAACATATTGGGGGGAAACTTTAACAACACGTTTATTTTTACTTTTAAACTTTACCACGGGGTAAGGCGATAATACGAGTTCCTATATCATAAAAACACTCCGCGCTTTTGGAGTCTTCTTGAAGCCCTAAATTTTAATATCGCAAATAAGTAAGCCACATGCATACAAACCGTAAATATAGACATGCAAGAACTAATTATAAATGCATATGTAGTTTAACACATTTAATAAATTGAAAATTTTATTTATGTTCATAATGTTCATACGATGAGATATCCTTAAACGCCAAGTTTACGTATACATTTTAATTAAAAATAATCGACACAAATCAAGCAATAAGCAAAATAAATAAAGTAGATTAGCAAATGGTAGGTTATTGTAAATTAATAAGGTATCAAGTGTCGTCTGATCACTTGACCTTATGTACAAGGATGTTAAAAATGAAGGATATAGCCAAGTTTTGTCCAATCGCATAACAGTCTCAGCGTATAAACCCAAACGTCAAAGACTTTACTGAATTAGATGTCTATATGCCATATGAGGAAGGTTTATAAAACACTTAAATATTCATGAACCTACCTAAGTGCACTTGAAAAAAATGCGCTCAGACACATGCATGCGCGCGCACACGTACACAGCTGCAAGCAAGCTTTCACACACATTTTTTAATCAATGACATAGCACATGGCGGGTATTGTCTTGCTAAAACCTAATTGCTACACACATAAATTATTATATTAATTATAATTATATAATATATAATTATACTTATATTGTTTACAACCATTCTAAACGCCAATAGCAGAAAACATAATCAAACTTATCTTGCAACAAGAACATAATATAACTTTGAAACTTTATAACTACATTTTCAATCGTATTTGATATAATACATAACTAAACAGTTTGTATAAGTGCATGCAAAAAGTATAAGAATATATATGATACGGAAGTTTACGCATTGCATCAGTTTAAAATGTAAATGTTTTTTTGTTTGTTTTTGTTGTTTGTTTTTTTGTTGTTGTTGTTTTTTTGTCGCATACAAATATCATATCAAGATGTTATTTTTACAAGAAAGAGCCCGGATGTAGGACACCGCAGAGAGCATGCGATTTAGACGAAAAGATGACTTCTGGGAACTAAACACTCTCTTAAATTGTCGATTCGTTACATAAATATGAGAGGGCAATAAACCGTAACTCTGGTGGAAACTAGACTTTCTGCTACTTTGTTTCTTCCTTGAATGTTACATCTGTAATTACAAGCAGCATTGTTAATATAGACATACTTAACAAGTTGGTTTCTTTTGTTAAGCAAGGTCTCGCCAAATAGCTGCGAACTCCTTTTAATGCCTGCTGTCTTTTTATAATTGCAAGCTTCATGTGATTGCTGCAAGCTACACTGTTAAAAGTGGAATAATTGCAAACTCCCCGCAGTGATTACTTCCCTTGACAGTACATTATATCACTGCCACCAGCAAGTTTTTCGCCTAAATACAGGCGGATAGTTTGTTGTTGTTGTTTTTTGTTTTTTTTTCTGGACTTATCTCCTCAAAATTCAGTATCTTTCCTTTAAAAATATTAATTTATCATATTAAAAATAAAAAGTTACTAAAAATATTAAAACATATGAAATTATTAAAGTCAAATTCCACCGTACTGTACAGAATACAACTTACTATACATACAGAAATTTGGTCTCTCCTCACCCGTTAAACAACAAATTTTATTTATTTAAATCCCGTCTTTGTAATCAGATGCATTAAAATGCCGCTTTTTCTCGTCACATAAAAACAATTTTGACTCACTTTCTTTCGTGGCGTGTTTATGGAGGCCGCCATGTTTACTTCACGTGATACTCTATCGTCACGTGATCCTTGCTTGGGGCAGAGATTTAAGTAGCAACGCGTGACGTAATCGCTGTGAGGAGATTGGAATAATTGGTTCTTTTCTCACAGGACAGTCACAATTTCCTGTTATTGCCTGCTACATTATCGTCCCCATACAAAAATGCATTTCTTAAAAGGCACTGCTTTCAAAATATTGAGCATCAAATCTGGTAGTGCAATAGGTAGAACATAGGCCCCAGGTACTGGAGTTACTGGCTTTAATAACGGCCCACAACCACACCAAATTCGTTTAAAATAGTAGTCACTATTAAAAGTAGTACTTTCAGGACCTGATATTGTCATTATTGTATCGGCTTTATAAAGAGGCAGTACACTAACAATTCGAAAACGAAAATCACATTTTGAGACAATAAGTACAGGTGTATATAAACTGCGGAATAAAATTTTAGGTAAGAAACACGTTCTTACTCAGAATACACAACTCTGCCTTCATTATTGTGGACATAAGCAACAAGATAATGGCCAGATTTCATTAGATCACATAAAATATAACTGGAAGACTACTTTTTAACGCGCTAAGAATAGTTAAACTTTGTTAGGTCGACTTCATTAGCATAAAGCAGTAACGCTGTAACGCAGTGAAGTGGATATACGAATGAAAGCGCTGCAATAACTGAGGCATTCACTGCTTCAAAAAAGCAGTCACAATTGGAAACAATGAAAACCAGGATGGATAAAAATGTCATTCCTAGATTTGGCGTTAAACAAATCGTCCATTATTATACTATACAACTCCGCGTAAAATATTGTGGCCATATGGCAGGCAAAAGGTCAAGGGTCGAGTACCGGCAGCGATGTTCTGTATCATCCGGCGCAGATCATTCTCTCACCAGAGGGCGTGCTACACAAGTTTCGCTTACACCTCTGTCAACGCCCGGTGTACAAGATTCTTGTACAAAATATAAATAATGAATAAAATGCTCGTGAGATTATTTTGATCTCTGTGTATTTTACTTAAAATGAAAATGGGTATTTTTATTTTTTAGAACAATGTTTAAGATAAATTTTAACCCAAATTTTCGGGGAACTATTTTGGACATGTGACGATAGAATATCACTTGTATGAGAACGACTTTTCCCGGCATTGACAGAGGTGTAAGCGAAACTTGTGTAGCACGCCCTCTGGTGAGAGAATGGGCGCAGATTACATTACAGGAAGTATCACATGTCACAGAATAAGGTATGTCTACGCGCTCAAAATAGTTGCCTATGTATAAAGTTGTTCATTTTGTGTAGCCTTTTATAGCCGCATTTACATCTAGTGTAAAAAGGATGGAAACACTATTCTGAACATTTGCCGATTTAGTACTGCTTTCACCTGTGTGCCTTTCTGTTGTTTCTGTTCCTTTGATGGAAGTACATGAAACTTTTCTTGTGTCGCTAGGAATACTTGAACTATATAAGATTGCCTACTACAACACATAAATGGTTAGTTCACTTTTTAAACAGAGATGGGTTCAGAATGTGTCACAGACCGTACGTTTTCTACAAATTGCAGAACTCTGTTTTATCGCTTCCAATGGAGCGATGACAAATAATTTTAAAAAGGGTTACGCAAATGGCACTAATACAGCTTTGTGGTTTACAACAGTTTTTATTAATATGTCAATCAGAGTAAAGGTTGGATCTAGTAATATAAGACAATAAAACATCAATACACAAATACATACATTAAAGTTATAATTACAGAAAATTGAAGTTAAATTAAACTAGCACTGTTCGTTTCTATTGTAGTCGAAAAATGTTATAAATGGCAGTATATTTTATAGTTCAAAGTTCAGTGTTCCAGCATTGGAAATAAAGATATATTTTAAACACTCACAAAGAGTTACTTGAAAACATGATGTTCGCATCAATACACATGGCTGTTATTACTGTCACTAAAAGAAAGGTGACGAATATAATAATTTCTTCACTATACACGGGTCTTCATTCTTCTTGAATAGATGTCATCTGCTTTCAAGTTGTACTCATTTATTTGTAGGTAATTTGGGTAAGGTTGCCTCTATCTTAGACTGTCTTCCCAGGATGGGTCTGCTATGGATCTAATAATCCCCTTCTGTTTTCCAAAGATGAATCTATCATGCCATGGGTTATCTATCCCCTTTCTTATCCCCAGGTGGATCTATTAATAAATTGAACAACTTCTTATACTCTATTCCAAACTCGATAAAGATTTACTGAATATTGTTATTTATATGAAACATTAATTGCAATAATGTTAAGTCATTAACAAAAATAGGATATACTGTTGTCTCAATAAAATCTACAGGTATGTTTATGCTGTAAAACCTATATACATTAAATGCCATGCTTAGCAAAGAATTGGGACTACTTGCTACTTTAAAGAATTAACAAAAATCTGATCATACATATAGAAAAACACATACCTCAGTACTCATAGGATTCCTTTTGTCACAATGTGACTCTTTCCTTATGTCTTTCTTTCTTTTGTCACGATGGACACTTTTCTAACTTTTGACCATCAATGTGGCCCACAACCAAAGGAATCATACACCCCGTGTCAACGATGTTATTCTCACTAGGAACCGAGCTGAACTGACTCGCACTTCTCACATGCACATTGACATACTCTGACCCAGACACAAACCAGACACTCCCATTCCAAGATCGGACCCCTCTTTGCCCCACTAATTTGTTTTGATAAACTTTTCATTCTGCACTCACAGCAACAAATCCCTGTCAGACTCACACTACACACACAAACTCACAACCTGACACCCTATTAAAAATAAACAAAGCTAACCTTGATTTCAATTTTGCGACACACCCCCTTACTTAAGGTGAAAATCTGTCTTTTCATCCTCTATGACACTATTCTTGCCTTGTTCCTCTAATCGTGATAGTTCCGACTAAGGTAATCTGCGCCAATGTTGTCCTTACCTTTGATGGCTACGATGGTGAACCGGTATACTTGTAGCAACAATGCCCACCTCATTAACCTACCATTAGTTTCTTTTGCTTTGTTAAGGTAAGCTAGAGCCATATGATCTGTCTCGATCAAAAAATGCTTACCATACAGGTACTGGTGGAACTTTTCCACTCCCCAGACTACAGCTAAGCACTCCTTTTCCACGACTGAATAATTAACTTCTCTCGGTAGTAGTTTCCGACTAGCGTAGCCCACTGGCATCTTACCTGTTTCTGTTTCTTGAAGAAGGACTGCTCCAATGCCTTCATTTGAAGCATCTGTGCGCAAAATGAAGGGCTTGCTTACCTGTGGGGTATGGAGAATGGGTGACTCCATCAGCCTTGATTTCAATTCTTGAAATGACTTTTCTTGTGGTGTTTCCCACTTCAGATTGTTTGGCCTGCCCTTCCTTGTCAGATCTGTCAGTGGAACAGCAATACTCGCAAAATTCGGAACAAACTTTCGATAGTATCCAACCAGCCCAAGAAATGATCGAAGTTGTGTTTTTGTCTGGGGTCTCGGTGCCTTGTTGATCGCTTTAACTTTTTCTGCCGAAGGCTTGATTTGCCCCCCTCGAATAAGATGACCTAAGAAGTCAAGTTCTTCAAAGGCAATTTTGCATTTGGTTGGCCTTGCTGTCAGATTTGCCAACCTTAACCTCTCCAACACAGTCTGCAAGACATTCAGGTGCTCTTCAAAGGTTGAGCTGAAGATGAGTATATCGTCTAAGAAATTTTCAACGCCGTCCAATTCCTTCAACAACTTTCTCATCATTCGGCTGAATGCCCCTGGTGCCGTAGACAATCCAAATGGCATTTTCTTAAACTGCCAATGTCCCTTGCTCGTTGAAAAGCTTGTGTATTTTCGGCTTTCTGGTGCAACTGGGATTTGCCAATAACCTTTGGATAAATCAATGCGAGAAAAGTATCGACAGTTGGAAAGTTTCGCGAAGATTTCATCTTGGTTGGGAAGTGGTTCAGCATCAAATACAGTGACTTGGTTGATTTTCCTGTAGTCAATGCAAAATCTATTGCTTCCATCAGGTTTTCGAACAATTACCACTGGTGATCGGAATTCAGAGTCTGATGGTTCAATGATATCCATTTTTAGCATACTATCCACCTCCTGGTCAATTGTCTCTTTCATTGCATATGGTAGAGGATAACTTTTAGATCTTATTGGCTCATTGGTCGTTGTGTGAATGTGATGTTCACCTAGATTCGTGCTACCTGGTACATCTGTCAGTACATCTGAGTATTTGTCAAGCACTTTGAAGACCCTGTCTTTCTCTGTAAAGCTCAGTGTATCTCCGAGGATCACATCTTTGGCAAACTCCGTTTGATTTCTGTTTAGCAGGAGGACTGTATTGTCATCCTTTCCTTGTTGTGATGTCTTCAACCCTTCCGCTACACCTTCTTCAATCCCGGCTGCAGTGACATGAACAAATATGCCACTACCCGCTGAACCACTTTGTTCTTCTTCATGCGTTTCCTGCAACTCTCCAGAATTTTGTTGAACGTCAACATCTGCCATAAAAGCGACATTTTCGCTTCTCACCTGGTACTTTTTCAACATGTTGGCATGGAAGATCTTTTCCTTTCCATCCATCTTCAACTTAAAATCCACCTCTCCAATCTTGTCAATGATCTGGTATGGACCCTTCCATTGCATCAGCAGTTTATTGGTGTTTGTTGGCAATAGCACCAGCGCTTTGTCCCCAACGTTCAAATTCCGTACCTTGGCTCTCTTGTCAAAATTCTTCTTATGCCTGTCTTGAGCCTTCTTTAGCTCTTCTTGTGCGACTTTCATTGTCTCTTCTAGCCGTTCTCTTAGGTCTAGAACATACTGGTAGACTGTTTTCACCTCCCCGGGCTCAATGTTCTTCGTCATGAGCTCCTTCAATATCATCATAGGTCCTCTGACTGTTCTACCGTACATCAGTTCAAACGGTGAAAATCCGGTGCTGGCTTGAGCGGCTTCTCTGTATGCAAACAATGCAGGACCGATAAATTTGTCCCAATCCCTTGGTCTCTCTGAACATAGCTTCTTGATGATTGCCTTTAACGTGCCATTGAACTTCTCCACCAATCCATTGCATTGAGGGTGGTAAGGCGTTGTTACCAATTGTTTGATGGACAGCAATCTACTAACCTCTTTCATCACACCTGACACAAACTGTGTCCCCTGATCACTAAGAATCTCTCTAGGAACTCCCAGCCTAGCAAAGATTTCAACCATAGCCTCTGCAACAGTTTCTGTCTCTATATTCTTCAAGGGTACTGCTTCCGGATAGCGTGTTGCATAGTCGACCATGGTAAAGATGTACCTGAACCCCCTTTCACTGCATGGTTTGATTGGACCAATCAGATCTACTGCAACTCTGTCAAATGGACTTTCAATCACTGGCATTTCTCCTAGCGGACTTTTAGGGACTCTTCCTTTTGGTGCAAATCGTTGACACTGATCACAAGATGCACAGTGTCGTTTCACATCAGCCGGAAGTCCGGGCCAATAGAATTGTGACATAATTTTGTCTCTAGTCTTGTCAACCCCGAGATGCCCTCCAAAAGTTCCTTCATGCGCCAGCCTCATAATATCTAATCTGTATGTAACTGGAACAACAAGCTGCTTCAGTGGCTGTCCCTTGTTATACGTTGGAGATTTAAACTCGCGGAAAAGAATATCGTCCTTCTTAAAATATCTGCATGTGTTGAACTTCCCAGATGTCTGAATCTTTCCCGCCTTTTCAAAGTCTCTTAAGGCATCTAATGTTGTATCTTTCTCTTGCGCTTCTTTTAGCTTTAAAGGCCCCACTTCATTCAGAACTCCCTTCATGACTTTCATCGGTTTTGGCTTGGCTTCAGATTCTTTTACTTGTGCACGAGTTTGAACTGCACCTGCTTCTTCCATTGTGGATTTCCCCCCTTCTGTTTTCTCAGATTCTAACTTGTGCTGCTCCTCGACTTTCATACGTTCCCATAGGCCCTCAAAGTTGCCCAAAATTAAATCATACACCGGAGCTTCCATCACAAGCGCCTCTACCGTTCCACTGTAATATGGTGTTTCCACTGATATGGTTGCAACTGGAAGTTTTCTGACAGTTCCATCAATCAAGACACAACTTCTGTTCTCACCTTTGTAGTCTTCCTCTTTAACTAAACTTGCTTTTACTACAACACTGCTACAGCCAGTGTCTCTAAGTACACTTACTTCTGTCTCACCTACCTTCCCTGTACACACCGGTAGTCTATCTACCTTGCCAAAACATCCTTTATTACATGCTGCACTTACCAAGGGTAACTCATGTCCACATCTTAGAGTAACCTTGTCATCAGTCTTACAGCATTCTTTCATTCTATTCATACAGGCGCCAGCTATATCTTTCTTGGCATATCCTGGTCTCGGTGCATACCTAGCACCAACATTTGGCCTATCATCTCTTCCTGCACCATATCTATACCCACCTCTCCTCCTACTTATCATTGCACTTGCTTTCTCTCTCTTCGTTGGACAGTCTCTCGCTAGATGACTGCCATTGCAAATGAAACATTTCTTACTTCCCTCAATGTCTCTCCGACCAATGACCTGTCCCGTATGGGCCTCGGTGTACTTGTCAGCTAGTTCTACCATTTCTTTAACCGACGATGGGTCTCTCTCCTTTAAGTAGACAGATAAAGGTTTACTTACCTTTTGGAGCAACTGCTCCCGGATGACAAGATCCTTCAACCCGTCATAGGTCTCGTTAGTCTTCGAAAGTTCTACCCACCTGCTCAGGTAGCTTTCCAACCTAACTGCATACTGCGAGACTGTCTCGCCTGGTTCTTGTGTTGCTGATCGTAGCTTGATACGAAAGCCCTCCTCTGTCATCCGAAACCTTTTGAGTAACGCCTCCTTTACCTTGTCGTAGTTGAGGGCGTCCTCAACTGACATCCTGCTATATACAGCTAATGCTGTACCCTTAAGATAGGCACTTACCGTTGTACCCCAGGTATCCCTTGACCATTTGGCTGCTACCGCAAATCTCTCGAAACGCTGAAGATATGAATCTATTTCATCTTTTGTCTCATCAAAATTCGGCAGCTTAGGCAACCTAGCGCCATAATTATGCCCTATTTGCTCTACTGAATCAGTAGATACAGAATTACTATCTACCCTTAATCTTTCCAACTCAACCTCTCGCTCTCGCAACCGTGTTTCTACCTCCATTCTCCTTATTTCTCTCTCTTGTGCCCTTTCTTCTCTCTCACAAAGCTCTAATTTTTCCTTTTCTACATAATCCCGCAACTCAGCTCCATCTAGTCCTAACAACCTTGCATTTTCAATTAGAGTACTGAGATCCATGTTTAACTAACTATGTACGTTATTGAGAAACCAAACAACAAAAATTTTACTTTACAGTAAACCAATACCCAAGTACAAAAATTTAACCACAAAATTCACAACCCTAACTTCCCCTTTAACCTGGAGTTTCAGTGAATGAGCTACACCCTAGCAGTGACAATAATTTATGGCCAATTAATTACCCTGGCCTCAGATAACCCCAGATATTCCCTCGGTCAACTAATCCCAACACCCAAAGCCAGTTAACACTTTATCCTAGTCAGTACAGATAAACATCGGGCTTATCAGTCAGGAATGGCAATTTGATCCCTGATGCTAGCAGAGTATGAAACGTGTCGTCTGCAGAGAACAGGTTTAATGTAAACAATGTATGAAGATACCACAACGCTGTATTTAATGAGTGCACAAATTTTGCCCACCCCACCCGCACAGTACCATGTTTGTCACAGACCGTACGTTTTCTACAAATTGCAGAACTCTGTTTTATCGCTTCCAATGGAGCGATGACAAATAATTTTAAAAAGGGTTACGCAAATGGCACTAATACAGCTTTGTGGTTTACAACAGTTTTTATTAATATGTCAATCAGAGTAAAGGTTGGATCTAGTAATATAAGACAATAAAACATCAATACACAAATACATACATTAAAGTTATAATTACAGAAAATTGAAGTTAAATTAAACTAGCACTGTTCGTTTCTATTGTAGTCGAAAAATGTTATAAATGGCAGTATATTTTATAGTTCAAAGTTCAGTGTTCCAGCATTGGAAATAAAGATATATTTTAAACACTCACAAAGAGTTACTTGAAAACATGATGTTCGCATCAATACACATGGCTGTTATTACTGTCACTAAAAGAAAGGTGACGAATATAATAATTTCTTCACTATACACGGGTCTTCATTCTTCTTGAATAGATGTCATCTGCTTTCAAGTTGTACTCATTTATTTGTAGGTAATTTGGGTAAGGTTGCCTCTATCTTAGACTGTCTTCCCAGGATGGGTCTGCTATGGATCTAATAATCCCCTTCTGTTTTCCAAAGATGAATCTATCATGCCATGGGTTATCTATCCCCTTTCTTATCCCCAGGTGGATCTATTAATAAATTGAACAACTTCTTATACTCTATTCCAAACTCGATAAAGATTTACTGAATATTGTTATTTATATGAAACATTAATTGCAATAATGTTAAGTCATTAACAAAAATAGGATATACTGTTGTCTCAATAAAATCTACAGGTATGTTTATGCTGTAAAACCTATATACATTAAATGCCATGCTTAGCAAAGAATTGGGACTACTTGCTACTTTAAAGAATTAACAAAAATCTGATCATACATATAGAAAAACACATACCTCAGTACTCATAGGATTCCTTTTGTCACAATGTGACTCTTTCCTTATGTCTTTCTTTCTTTTATCACGATGGACACTTTTCTAACTTTTGACCATCAATGTGGCCCACAACCAAAGGAATCATACACCCCGTGTCAACGATGTTATTCTCACTAGGAACCGAGCTGAACTGACTCGCACTTCTCACATGCACATTGACATACTCTGACCCAGACACAAACCAGACACTCCCATTCCAAGATCGGACCCCTCTTTGCCCCACTAATTTGTTTTGATAAACTTTTCATTCTGCACTCACAGCAACAAATCCCTGTCAGACTCACACTACACACACAAACTCACAACCTGACACCCTATTAAAAATAAACAAAGCTAACCTTGATTTCAATTTTGCGACAGAATGCAACATGCATATAGAATTATTGTTACAGAATGAAACAAGAATGAGTAAAAGAACAAGAGCATTACGAGGAAAATAAGGACTTAACAATAAAATCAACAATGCTTTTATCCGAAGTTATGAATAAAAACACAAAAAACAACAGCAACAAAACAACAACAAAAGAAAAAAACACAAACAACAACAACAATGTTGAATATACGCCAAACTGTGGTCACTTCACTTTAACTGCCGTATATCTTTAAAGGACTGTACAGTCAAGCAATAGTAAGTTGTGTGGTAGGAAGAAGACAGAAACTTGGCCAAGAGAGCAAAAACATGTTTAGCCAAGTGCAGTTGCAACACGACCTTGATATTATATCCATAGAGACATCTTAAGTATATAGAAGGGGATTCTTCAAGTGACATGGATAAAGTGTAGTGCCTGCACTTGATGTATGTAGCCAAATAACGCCCAGCTCAGTCGTCACGTTTCCATTGTGCGGAACACTGTCTATTGACGTATAAATATGACGTATACTCGTATGTGTTCAATTTCTCCTTTTTTAGTCTGTAAAGGGACGTTACTTGAATTATTCAAAAACTACTTTCTAACCTTCCTTTTGTAATACATATATGTTATTTCTAAAATGGAGAATAATATTTTGGCGATGTTCTATGTCAATCAAGATTATACCTGTGAAAATAACTTGAACACCCGCACCCCACTCCCTACTTAAAAAACAACAAAAAACAACAACGAACTTAATTGATTCCCAACAAAATTATAGATAAACGCGTCTATTAATAACAGGTAATTGTTCGATAATTGTTCGCCGAAATTAATTTGGAAAAATTAGCCCATGTTCTTACATTTATAAATACAATAAGTGTAAAATATCTAAAATAGTGTTCGAAAGAAACATGTAGAAGATTGTATCTAATCGAAATACGTTATATAAAAATCAAGAAAATATACAATTCATAATTATAATTTTCTACAAATACATGTACGTTTACATATGTATGTCATAGTCCTATCGTGGTCGTCTTGTCATAGTCATAAGTCATAAACGAATTTGCCATAACTACATGTATGTAAATACAACGATAAAAACACGAATCAGTATAACATCCGGGTCTCTGAGATTGCGCTTTAGAGGTACTCGAGATGTCACTAGATTTCAGGTCGTGGTCAACACCTTTATCCTAAACAGGAAGATTGCTCTTGTCTCTGGCCCATCACCAAACAGCATGTTAGTTGAAATGAAAGAAGACGAAATGCACCTGTATGAACCCATTTGGATGATAAGAACAAGATCGGCCATAGCGACGGAAATCGTTTTTGCCTATTTATATGTTTGCAACAGTATCAACTAGGTGAATACTTAATATTTTAATACAAACCCCATTCTTTCTTATACTGTACATGTATATGAACATAAAAATTAAAAAATGGAACTAAAGCATGGCGAAATTAAGAATATACACGTTGTCCCTTTCACGCCACCTTTAGACTGACGTTAAACGTTTTGAATGTCCGTCGTGTTACGTCTTATGTGACTAAGGTGATACAACCTGATTGACTGACGTTGTACGTCCTCTTTGACGGTGGTTTTACGTCTTGCATGTCTGAAGTTTTATGTTTTGTATGGCCAATTTGTTTGGCAATTACATGTACGGCTAATGATCCATACAGAGAAAATGTTCTACCTAAGAGTTCCACATTTCTTGCATTCATTCTTGATTACCTTTTATTTGTCATAAAGACAGGATTTTATCACATAACCTACCGAGCGTGAGGTAACACACAACGATATTTTTAAATGGAAAGAGAGTGAAGCAAAAGGGTTTTTAGCCATATTAAAACAAATGTTTGATAACCATAAATCTGAAATAATAGAGATGGCTTACTATGATATCAATACCACAATTGAGAATTTGTTGTCAATTTATAAAACAGCTGCGTCGAAAATGAAAGTGCATACGAAAACGATACAAAGCCGATCTAATGACCAACCTTGGTGTGGCAAAGAATGTGAACAAGCTAAATACTCAAAATACGCTGCGCTTCGGCGATTCAGATGGACCAGTAGTGAAACAGACTGACTTATCTATATTTCAGAAAAGTCAAGTTTTAAAAAGTTATGCAATATTAAGAAACTCGCTTATTATGCTGAAATAAAATCCAAATTAATTAGTGCTCGCGCTGATCCCAACAGGTTTTGGAGCATTCTTAAGCAAGCATCGCGACCGCGTAAAGTTAAGTTGCCTATTGGTATTACAATTAAAGATTGGATGACGCATTATAAAAACTCTTCTCAAACATGCATGCGATAGAATTACCGTCTAAACAGTCTATTCCTGAGTATGACGACGTGCTTAATTGTCCAATAACCAACCAGGAGGTCACTCGTAGTATACAAAAATTAAAATGCGAAAAATCAACAGGGCTGGACAGCATAGGAGCCGAATTCTTTAAGAATACAGCGGAATACATTACGCCTTTATTAGCTCATATGTTTAATCACGTGCTAAATACTGGAGATTTTCCAAATAATTGGGCCAAAAGTATTATAGTCCCTATTCATAAGTCAGGATCTCGGTCAGAGCCCAAAAATTATAGGGGCATTTCTTTGATAAACGTTATGTATAAAATATTCTCAAATATTATTTATGAGAGGTTATGTAACTGGTTTGAGATTTTTCATAAAATAGATGAGTTACAAGCAGGGTTTAGAATGGGATATTCCACATGTTATAACGTCTTTATTCTTTAAAGTATTATACAGAAGTATATTACACGTCCTGGTGGAAGGCTCTATGTTTTATATGTAGATTTTGAACGTGCCTTTGATGGGCTCGTACACTGAAAATTCATAAATTATTAAAGTATCAGACTCGTTAGGAATACGAGGCATAATTTATTTTTTGCTTAAAAGTAAGTATGAAAGCATTATTAAGCAGTGTGCGCGTGTCTAAAAACATGGAAACTAATTATCCATATAAATCAACTTATATTTTTACAGATCCATTTAGATGTACAAATTTAGATGTTTAAATCCCCGAAATGCTATGTATGATGTATGCAGATGATGTCATAATATGTGCAGAAACTGCAGTTGAGTTACAAAGGCAGGTAAACAGTATTTCTGATTTCTGCGAAAGTTACGGAATGTCTATTAATCAATCGAAGACAGAAGTCACAGTATTTAGAAATGGCGGAAGACTACGTAGCTATGAGAAGTGGTATTATAGAGGGTGACCAGTAAATGTCACCTCCGAATACAAATATATGGGATTATTATTTAGTTCGAATTTAAAATGGACAAAAGCCCAAACAAAACTTTCATAACAAGCAAAAACATCTATTCTAGCCATAAATAGGTTTCAAAAACATTTGGCTATTTGAATGTTGAAGAGTACTTCAAACTGTTTGACTCTATGGTTAAACCGAGTTTAGTTTACGGATCGGAAATTTGGGGAAATGTACTGTCCTATCCCGTCGAAAGACCCAGTTTTGTAAGTCAATATTGGGATTAAGTATTAAATCAACTGATAATATTGCTCTAGGTGAATGTGGTCGTTTTCCTCTTGTTACCGAGTATCTTTTGAAATGTATCAAATATTGGTGCAAACTATTATATATGTCAGATGATAGAACTCCTAAAAACTGTTATATAATGTTAAAAAGGCTAGATGATATAGGAAGACGTAATTGGGCAACTAATGTAAAGGAATTACTTTTTAAATATGGATTTGGACATGCATGGATATATCAGATTTTAGGGGACGTGAATTTGTTTATTTCTATTTTTAAACAACGATTACATGATATTGCTTGGCAGAACTGGTTGTCAGAAATAAACCAATCACCAAAATGTTGTACGTATAAAGAGTTTAAAACATTACTTAATCCAGAGCGGTATTTATCTCTTTCTTCCATTCAAGTTCAAAAAGATGTATGCAAAATTTAGATGCTCCAATCACAATTATGCAATTAAAATTGGACGCCACAATAATATACCACGTAGCGAAAGATTGTGTAACCATTGTTTAGAAAGATTAAACACACATATTGTTGATGATGAATACTATGTAAGATGAACCCAGAAATCAGTTATTACTTAGTTGGTATAAAGGGAGTAGAAATATAATAAATTTTATAAACCTGATGACATCAAATAATGATTTAGTATTGAAACAACTGTGTTATCATGTGTACGAAATTATGAAGGGATGAAGATAAATGTAACGATAATAACATAACTCGTGTTTTGTATAGTTGTATAATTATGTAAATTGTATTATGGGCCTAAGGCCTTTAGGTACAAATAAAATTTGTGTTCTGCTCTGTTCTGTTCACTCATGCATTATTTTTGGTAACATACGAGTTAGTAATCGTAGTGTGACGTCATTAACTATGTGTAGTGTATATGTCATTCCCTGATCATTTTGTTGTCGCCGTTTCATGCATTTTGTTGGACAATTTCATTTTAATTAATAAAAAATAACATTTTAGTCATGTTATAAACGAACAGCTGATGGTTTGGTTATGTGATAAAACACGTTGTCTAAAATGATACGAAATCCGTTCAATATTCAATAAACTCGTTTAATATTTTCAGTATTTAATGAACACCCACATCCGATCCTCCGTTAATTACATGTTTCTTCAACAAGGAACAATCGCCTATAAAGCGACTCATCACATTTTACTTTTACATTTACAAAATGCATGTAACAGTATTTTCCCACTTTTTGGTGGGAATTTAGGCATACTTTCAGCATAGACTCATAGTTTCTTCTGAGTTAAGACGATATTTACTACCCCAACTTTAAAACATTACAAAACGTGAAATAAATCGCACTAAAAGTTACCCGGATAATGCTTTAATTGTGCTCTTAAAAGTAAGTTTTCATAGGGCTTTCTTAATCTAAAAAAAGCTAACTCTGCAGCGTGGCTTAATCAAGAAATACCTGTTTACAATGACAAGGGTGGATTAATGCTTCACAGCTCACACAGATCTAGGGCATCAATGAACAGCATTTTTCAGGACCTTTTCATGTATCAATGACTTACCCTGTTATTTGAGAACAAAAAGGTTTGGTTCTGACCATCGGAAACCCTGTTATGTGAGAACAAAAGGTTTGGTTCTGACCATCGGAAACCGTTATTTGAGAACAAAAGGTTTGGTTCTGACCATCGGAAACCGTTATTTGAGAACAAAAGGTTTGGTTCTGACCATCGGAAACCCTGTTATTTGAGAACAAAAGGTTTGGTTCTGACCATCGGAAACCCTGTTATTTGAAAACAAAAGGTTTGGTTCTGACCATCGGATACCACCTTAAATGTGTGCGTCACCAGCGAGACAATCGGCATATTGTTTTTTACTGACGTATACACACTACGTGTAATTCCGCATGCGCAGTTCGGGGATATATTAGGCATTTGATATATAAAAAGGCTTAAAGATAGTAGAAAAACGTCGTGACGTTTTCGATTTCTTCAAACCTAAACACGACACCATGTTTTAAAGGACAGTATGCTTACATACAAATCTTGAGATTAGACATTATTACATTATTCATTGTGGTTTGTCAGAGTTTTGCTTTTTAAACAAAATATCAAAAATGCAAATTTGACTGACTTTAACCAAATCGTTTTAAAATAAATGGTGTTTTTTATATGTATGAATTTTAAACAATATTGATCTGAAACTATTTTAATTACAAGCGAGTCGAGTGAACATTACCTTTAAGAAATGTTATCTTGCAATGACAACATGTTTTATTGCTTCACATAATGAGATCAGAGTTAAAAATAAACATTAAAGTACAGTTCACCTGTATAACAAAGCAATATAAATACTGTATGATTAAATGAGTATTGTATGCTGTAGTTTAACTCATCACTTTTTAACTTATCTACCTTTAACTTATCTATACGTTGTTTCTTCCTTATTTTATCAATTTAATAACATATATAAAATGTATGCAACACTGCAAATGTATACGACGTAATTATACTTTTGACAGGAAATAAAATTTGTAAAAAGGTGGTATCCGACAGTTTGTCTTCATCAAATACACGTAAACCTGGATTGGTGGAATTGAGTCATAGTTTCTGCAAAAAGTCAAACCTAAGTCTAACAAAACGATTGTGAACATTGTCTTAATTGTAAGACAGTTGAAATCATGAGCTAAATCAGTCTAAAATCCAAGCCTATTCTTTGTAAAACTTTATACACCCATGATTGTGATTTCTGCTTAAATAGACATCGACGTCAAAGCGGATTACCCGAATGATTATGTCAAGTTACGGGTCAGGTGTTTTCCTTAGTTTTAAAATAGCTATCAGCGCAGCGTGGCTTAAAAAGACAATACCCATTTGTAATGACGAGTAATGTGACATGCTTCACTTTTCACATAGATGTAGGACATAAATAATCGGCATTTTGCGAGATCTTTTCAGGCAACAATAATTTACTTGGTTCTTAGAGAGAAAAAAAAATCTAGTCCAAACTTTCGGATACCACCTTTCGGGTAGAATAGTATTACACTTCTCACTAATCTGACGTCAATGTCAACTGATTATGTTTGTATCTGAAATACACATGTACATCACACCAACAGACTAGAGACGTCCCGCTTTATTTGGGCAGAGGAATACTAAACAGATAATTGTTGGTTTGTTTTGGCTTTCGCCCCACTAACGGTCTTTTAGCTATTAGGGGACAGTTTTCAGAAAATCAGATACAGTGCTTCCTTCACTGTGAATAGCATACCATGAACACCATACAAAACACCACATCCAGTCATATTACCCTGACACAGGACCAACTAGCCGTTAAACTACCCCTATGTTGGATCGGGAGTAAGAAAGTGAAAGACTTAGCAAAGTCGTATCCCAGGTTAACTCAGGTTAAGCTGCTGCCAACGCTTACTGTAAATATTGCGCTACCAGGTCTGGTAACAAATGATGAAGGCAGCGGACATTTCCTTCTATAGAAGCACCCACCCCACCCCCAATGAAATAAATACAAATAAAAGATAACAGCAAGCTGAGATCACAGCTAGAACACTTAATTTGTGTAGTATACACGAAGATGTAATTAGAGAAAGGTCTTAAAATAATTAGTCACACTAGATTTACATGGGTTGCTGCCTGCGCTGCCATTGGTAACATTGGTAACAAAGACAAGTATTCACTTCTTATGTGAAACCACTGCACTGGACCCCCATTATCCTTCCCCAACAAATTTGCCCCCCGCCCTCCACGCTCCCCTCCCCCTACACACACACACACCACCACCACCACACCGACACCACACAGTATTTACAGCTGGGAAGCCAGATAATGCCATTTTCTAAAACCTAAGCCAGAAACATAGGAAAACCACTGTTCCATCGGAAGAACTTTCCCCATTCGGTTTCCATAGGACCGGACTTAAAATCACACAATGAGTGTCCAAATAGTAACAAGTAGGTCAGGGGTTCATTGCTTATTAGTACAGATTAGAATAAAAAAAAACAATGCAACTATGCCAATATTTATAATAAATATTTAGGAATAACACAAGTAACAAATCAATAAAAAGCAGTTAACAAAAACAAGATTAACACAAAATACTATTAACTGGACACTGATAAAATAAAAACAGCTTTAAAGAGTTTTAATCATGGAAGAAACTCTTACTTATGTGAAACAATATGTTTCACATAAACGTTTTGTTATTATAAGTATTTCTATATAATGGTAGGTAAAAGACAAAATGTACATTGAAAATATATAGTCATTCTGAAAACTTCTATGTAGCCAGTTTCAGTAAAAAAATCTTGTAATTGTGTAGTTAATCTAGAAATTACTGTCATGACTAGAAAGTTATCTGTTGGGATAATGGTGCCACAACACTAATTCGTAACCGTAGACTGGGTCCACCTGAAGCAGATATAGTGCTGCCTTCACTGTGTATAACATGCCATGCATTCCTGGCATATCATTACCATCAGTATCCTGACACTGAGTCGATAAAGCTTGGAAATACTCTGACGTTTGCTTAAACACAAACATGGAGCTTTACAACAACCATTTAAATGATTTTGTTATGTCCTGGTCAGGCTTGAACTTGAGGTCTCTTGTACCTGGAACCAACACTCTACCAAATGCACTACCAGGTCCGATATCAACATTTGTAGTTCAATTTTACCATGCAGTAACACAGATGCCTTTCACATGTACATGCATTAATAAAATATTATTAAATACATTCACAATATGCATATGTGATAAATATGTCATTTTTTCAGACTGTTACAAAAATTATTGAATAGTCAAACATCATGCTCATTGGTAGACCCCACTCAAAAACCTGTGTGAAAGGTGTGAAACCCATATTACCCAATGAACACACCTGGCTGATTGCTCGTGGCAGGTATGGGACTTATTTTGGGCTCCTGTTGAAAGTCTCCAGGGCAAAGCAAACTGACTTTTTGTTTGTTTTTATTTTCTTCATTAAATTGCACTTAAGAATTATGGAAGAAATTACCAGGCAGTGATCTGGGAAGATGGTCTTCCCACATGAGTGTGTATGCCCAGACCTAGACTCAAACCCAAAAAGTAAGAGGCAAACAAATTACGACTATAACAGCTCAGCCATAGGCATGGTTAGACAGGGAATTCAATATTTGTGTGTAAAGGTCTTCACCATACATTATCACTCAAAGGTAACTATTTGCTCCTACGTTAGCTACAATCTGATCACTTATACATAAAGGAAGTATTCATTTACACTGTCCAATATCACAAGTTTCAGGTTCTAATCCTGCACACATCCAACATACAGAACACAGCCCGACATGTAGGGCAGCCTGCCTTACTGGCCAGCCAGGACTCTGGGTGTTGCTGATCTTGACGGCTGGCAAACCATCGTCCCATACACTCCAGACACCACATGGGGCGACAGAAACACTGCACACACGCGGTACCCTCGCCTGGAGGATCTTCACACTGCTTACTCAGTTTGATGTCAGACAGTTTCTGCATGCAGCCAATACAGGTGTCCTGCTCCTGTCGACAAAAGTTACAGTATTGGGAGATTATATAATGCATTGCTAAGGGGTTTATTAAATGTATAGCTTGTGAGATTATAAAAATGTGTACCTCTGTAGATTATATAATGTATAGCTTAAGAGGTTCAAAAATGTATTGTAGTGAGATTATAAAATGTTTAGTTTGTGAAGTTTATTATAAAATGTATAGCTTATGTTATAAAATGTAAAGCTAGGGAGGTTGTAACATGTATAGCTTGTGGCGTTATAAGATGTTAAGCATTGCTTGTGAGATTGGTTATAAAATGTTTAGCTTGTGAGGTTGGTCATAAAATGTATAGCTTGTGAAGCTATAAAATATATAACTAGTGAGGTTGGTTATAAAATGTATAGCTTGTGAGGTTATAAAATGTATAGCTTGTGAGGTTATAAAGTGTAAAGCTTGTGAGGTTATCAATTGCATAGCTTGTAAGTTGGTTATAAAATGAATAGTTTGTGAGGTTATAAATTGTATGGCTTGTGATGTTGGTTATAAAATGTATAGCTTGTGAAATTATAAAGTAAAAAAACTTGTGAGATTATAAAATGTATAGCTTGTGAGATTATAAAATGTATAGCTTGTGAGATTATAAAATGTATAGCTTGTGAGATTATAAAATGTATATCTTGTGAGGTTATAAAGTAAATTGCTTGTGAGGTTATAAACTCCATTGATAAGAGGGTGAATAAACTAAGAGCTTGAGATGCTATAAAATGTATCAGTTGAGAGGTTATAAAATGTATAGATTGTAGGGTTATAAAATGTATAGTTTGTGCAGTTATAAAATGTACAGTTTGAGATTAATTGATTGTAAAAATGATTGTAACGTTTATTAAAGGTTGTAATAAAAATATATATATATATTCAACTGAAATAAAAAATAAACTTGATTTAATGGTGTATGGGACCATAAAGGTTAGAGGTATGAAACTGAAGTCCAAAACTTATGCCATATGTAGGCAACTTAACCTTTGTTCATAAAACTTAAAAGTTTAAGTCTAAGATGTTACTCAAATTTGAAATTGATCTAATAAGAGTAAAGGCGCAATGAGCTAAAAAAACTTCCAAGTCGTTACATTCCTATTAAAAACCTAACATTCAACACGGCACCACAGTGATCATGAAACTAGAAGATCTAGTAAACAAGCTTGTCACACTCTCTAATAAAAAAGGAACATGTTGACAAAGGATGTTCATTGACTTTGTAAAATTTTCCTATTACTTCTAGTATCATGTTTGTGAGCACTTATACTAAAAAACAACAACAACAAGAATAATGAGTAAGAAATATGTATATGTTGCCATTGATAAAATATCAATGGCTAATTCTGTATGTAATACTTATAAGAAGCACAAATACTTGTACATACCATTCCCTCACCAAGGGCTACAGTTGGATTTTCACTGATCTGTTCAGCAAATGCCTGCAAGAACTTCTCACTTAGGGACTGATGTATAACAATGTCCCGAGCATTTCTTATTGGCGCCTGAAGCTTTTCTTTTAATTCTCCATACTCAAGGGAGTTCAATCTGTAATGGTAAAATGATGAAAACAATTCAGTTGGGTCAAGTTTGTGGTAATTTTGTAAATACTGTACCTGAAGGTAATTCATGTTTTCAGAGTGGTTTGATGTTGTTGTTTTTACCCTCATTTTTCTTATTTTAATTGAATAAGTTCTAAATTAAATTAAAATGCATCTAACTAAAATGTATTTTACTGCCTGACTGAATTAATGTATACAGCAAAAAAATAAAAGAAAACACATTGAAGTAAGGGAAATTACAAGCATATTCATATTTTAACAAATTGAGTTGTTTCCCTTGTCATGTAAACCCTAAAAAATCTAAACCAGGATACATAAAAACTGTAAACAAAACTATTATAGTAGTTTAAGTAAAACTTACCTTAAAGTAAATGGTGAGATATGCGTATTAATGCTCTTCACATCTATGTGTATAAACTGTACTGATGTCATATTCTGGTAAGACAAATCATGCTCCTCTGACCTGGCTAGAGACAAATGAATATCATTCTGGTGGGCCACGTACACATAGTACGTTGAGGTCTTTATAACCCATGAATCTGTGATTATTATCTTACGTCCAGTCTGCGAACCTGACATGAACTTGTCTATGCGACGGTTCTCAATGTTGATTGAAGCCGCAACAGATCTCCAGCCACTATTATTATCTCCCAAGTAATGCAGCTGTTTGGCTATAGGATGGTTGCTCCACTGGTTTCTGGACCAGTATAATACAACCATGCATGAAAAGAGCACCAGTCCAACAGCACAACACAGGTACAGCTGCCACAAAAGTGATACACTCGCAGGATAGAAGAGGTTCAGTTGTGGAGAAAATAGTCCCAAAAGAATGTAATAGCCTGAAAACAAACAATACAAAACATAGAGGTATAATTGGTAAAAACTTTGCAGTATTATTTTAAGTTTATTGTTTAAGTAATTCTTTTCTCAGAAATAATATTGTTTGTGTTGAGACTTGCACTTTTGTTATTTCATGTTTATAATTTCAGGCAATGAACAAAAAAAGTTTAAAAAACAACAACAAACAGGTTCATATTTTAAGCAAAAAATGAATGGTAAGCAGCGACTTCGACAGAAAAAATATGTCCCCTTACCCATAGGAGGTCACAAAACTAGCTATTACAAGAAAAGTTTGATAAATGTTTTTAGACAAAAACTGATTTCACAAATTATAAAAAAGGTATCGATGAACTGAATCTTTGTGCTTTAAGTATATGCTCAGCATAGGAACCTTTAATTCAAATACTGCCTTGAGCTAAGTGTTCCGCCAAGTCCATAATTTTGTGACATCCTTATTAAAAATGAAAACTTTTGCATAAAAACATATGCATGTGTGACAACTGTTGCATACAAATTTGCACAGGACATGTCACATCACTGACACTTAACTTTTTATTAAGTTCAGAGATGCAAAACATTATACCATGCACAATGATGAGTTATAAAACTGATTTTTAATTGGCACACTACAACATATTCAAACTAGGGTAGCAATTTATAACCATTAGCACTTAAGTGTATATATGTCATTCACAGCATTAATAACTGAGTTTGCTAACAAAAATGAGTAAAAGGACAAAAGACTGTATATTTATTATTGTGAAGAATTAGCTGCAGCTGACATTTGTATGAAAGCAGCTGTAATAATCTTATTTCAAGCACATTCAAACAACCTGTGTTAACAAATGTCTGATAATAGCAGATTTGTTCCAAAGTAAGTCATCAAATCATAGTTAAATTAGACACATAATGCACTTTAGTAATTTGAAGTATTTGCATAAAAAAAAGCAATAGACAATCTGCTTTCTGCAAATGATCACAAATCTAAAGTCTATGCCAAACAAAATGCTTTCAAGTTAACTTAAGATGTAAAAAACTGCTTTCTCAAGAAAAACTGTATAGTACTAGCACTATTCACTATTGGCATTTTCTACTGGAGATTATATTGAAAAAAATCAGTAATATAAGGTAATTAATTTTTCTTTAATTTAGATTTTTTGCCTCCTTGATATTGCAAGTGTTTTCGCTTTGTCACTAATTTTGGAATGGTTTACTAGACCAGTAATTATCTGATACTTACAAAATGGAAGCAATGAATGCACAATTAGGGTAACCGACGTTCTCCGAATGTGGTAATATGTGAAGTTCATATCCTCACTACCGAGTATGTTCGCAAATACATTCTGTATAGTTAGGCCTGCTGAGACAAACTCGGCTGGGGGAGCGACCAACAAAGCCGAGAAAAAAATATACAGTAGTGAAAACAGAATGACCATGTTGTTGTCAGATACTCCCATTTTTACCAACTATATGCTGCCACCAGTGTATAATGAAGTATATAAAAATACAATTTTACAGTTCTTAGTGTTTGAATCGGTGCAGTTCTCTCGAAAAAGCAAAATATTACACGTCAAATGTTGACAAAAAATGAAACCGGAAGTGAAAATTAGACGTGTTTGTTTGAATGGAAGTATAGCAAAGTTATATGTTCTTATTATTCTTGATCTCTACATTTTAACGGAAGTCTTGTGATTCATTGGAGTATATGTCTTAGCAAACGGTACACAATTGTTATTTTTCTTAAAACAACAACAACAACAACAACAAACAAACAAACAAACAAACAAAACAACAACAACAACAAAGAAAAGAAAAAATATTATGCAAAAGTTTCCATTTTTAATGAGGATGTCACAAAATTATGGACTTGGCAGAACACTTAGCTCAAAGCAGTATTTGAATTAAAGGTTCCTACGCTGAGCATATACTTAAAGCACAAAGATTCAGTTCATCGATACATTCTTTATAATTTGTGAAATTAGCTTTTGTCTAAAACATTTATAAAACTTTCCTTGTAATAGCTAGTTTAAGGACTGGAAACATGCCATAATCACACCAGCATTCAAAAAAGGGTCAAAGTCAAAACCAAGTAACTACAGACCAATATCACTCACATGTATAGCATCAAAACTAATGGAACACATCAGTGTGTCAAACATGATCGATTACTTTGACACTCACAACATACTTTGCCCTCAGCAACACGGATTCAGGTCAAAACACAGCTGTGAGACTCAACTCATTGGCTTCACACAGGAAATAGCAGACAGTTTAGATCAAGGTCAGCAAACTGATGTCATTGTCATGGACTTCAGTAAAGCGTTCGATAAAGTTGATCACCACAAACTCGTTCACAAACTGAAACACATAGGGGTAAACACATACATCACCACATGGATTAAAGACTTCCTACACAACAGGTCACAACAGGTCTTAGTCGAAAACAAGGTCTCTCACAGTCTCCCTGTACATTCTGGTATCACACAGGGCTCGGTCGTAGGCCCAAGTTTATTTTTCGCCTACATTAACGACCTACCAGGAAGTGTCAGGAGTCGTGTGCGTCTGTTTGCAGACGACACGATAGTTTACCTCACAATAAAATCACACGCATCTGCACAAAGTCTTCAGGAAGACTTACACAATCTAGAACTTTGGGAAAAAGAATGGTCAATGGAATTTAACCCCGACAAGTGTGAAGTTCTCAGAATACACAGAAAAAAGAAGCCGGTTATCTTCCCATACACACTTCATGACACCACCCTCAGAACAACAGAACACGCAAAATATCTCGGGGTCACTATCAGTAGTAACCTCGATTGGTCATCTCACATAAACACTATCACAAACAAGGCCAAAAACAGTCTGAGATTCATCAGACGAAATGTCAAAACACAAAACAAACAACTAAAAGAGGCTGCATACAGAACATATGTATGTCCCCAGGTCGAACATTGTTCAACTATATCGCACCCATGGCAGAAACACCCCACACAGAGAATAGAAATGGTTCAAAGGTCAGCCGCAAGGTATATTCAAAATGACTATCACTACACAAGCAGTGTCAATAACATGCTCAGAGAGTTAAAGTGGTCTAATCTCGAGCAACGCAGAAATCAAGCCAGTCTCACAATGCTTCACAAAATACATAACAAACAGGTCAATGTCGATCACAGTCATCTCACAACTTCACGAAACAACAAATTCCTTATTCCCCACTCAAAAACAAAACACCACATGAACTCATTCTTTCCACGGGCTATACGACTTTGGAACGAACTACCGACTGAGATTAAGGTTGCCCCAACTGTACCTGCATTTGCAAGTGGCCTAAACAAGTTTTATGCTTTTTAATTGATAATTTAGTTTAGTTATTTTATGTTTTCATTAAAATGTCACAAGTAAATTATTAGTCTTAAATTGTCAATGTTCAGGACTTGCGCCTGCCTTATGTAGTCAGTATTGACTTTTGACAGTACAAAGTTGAAGTTGAAGTTGAAGTTGAAGTATTTTTTGCACACTGTCTTCTCGGCGCGTTTTCACCATCGCATTTCTGTACACACTCCTTAAAGTTGGTATCCGGCAGTTTGCCTTAAAACAATACACGTAAAATTGGTGGGGTGGGGGCGGGGGGCGGATTGTGGTTGCATTTCTGCAAAAAGTCAAGCTAAAGTCTAAGAAAATACGAATTTGAATACAGTCTAACATGTACGACAGTAAAAATAGTGAAATAAATCGCTCCGCGTGTCCATTCTTTCGAGAATACGCATGATTAGGATTTCTGACATCGGCGTCAGAGCAGTGTTTCCGAATGATGAGATAAAGTAAGAGGTTACATGGTTTTCTTAGTTTATATATAGGTAACTGTGAAGCGTGTCCGTAGAAGGTGTGCACTGATTTGGACCAGAACGTACCAGTTCTCTACGCCATTCCGAGGGTTTGCTTAGCTCAGTATCTAATCAAATGGTTTTATTTACTCTCGCCCTTCACCCTGTCCCAAAGGTATATGGCGAGCCCACTATTTCAGATATTTGCAACAATCAACACTTTAAACAGTAACAACATTGGAATATTTAAGCATAAATTCTGAAAACACAAAATTAAGTATGTCAAGATTGTTGTGAATACTGCCTTAGTTATGAAACAGTACTACTTGTTACACTCACTCAAAATGATCGTATTTCACCAAATCTACAAATAAGCAATATTGGGAGTTTTTACTAAACATAAAAATCAACGTCAAAGCGGATAACCTGGATCATGAAACCTTGCAATCTCAAAACAAAATGGTCCATTGGTTTAAAACTAACTTACTGTGCAGCGTGGCTCGGATAGGAAATACACGTTTGTAATGACGATTGGGGTTTTACGCTTGACTCTCACGTCTATTTCAAACGACATAGTTATCTGGTAAAGTTTTTAATTATTTTAATATAATCATAGTTTCTAGTATAATTATCTCTATAATATCCATTTTGACATCAACTCGTAAATTTAATGTAAGGTATTAAATGAAATTGCACCAGTGAAAAACAAAATTCCGAGCCGGCGTTTTGATAAGTATCAAAGTTGTTTAACTCAACCTGAAGACAAACGAGGTCCGTAAATTATCATTTGGTATTCTTGAATGGTCGCACAATCGGTAAATATGGGATTAAAGGAAGTTCTCGTACGAAAAACACATTATTTAAAATCACCCTCGGTCATGGTTTTCGTGCACTGCATTTTACTTACACATTTTTATATTACCACCGGAAATGACGGAAATGACCACTGATCCCTTTTTTTCCTATTGCGCTACCGTGTCAATCCTTTGGCGTCCAAGCCAGTACCGTTAACGGCCATGCATTAAAGTACACAATTAATCCATATCATTATTGCCGTTGGGTAGAAAATTCGACATAACAATAAATGGAGACGATGTAAATTAATTATTGTTAATTACAAATATGGCCATATATTCCAAATGACAAATATACTTCTAGCTACTAGCTAGGTGAAGGATCTTCGTAATCTCTGTTTCTACGCCCCTCAAGTGCTTCTTATTTGTCTAAATGAACTATTTCAGAATTGCATGTCCGCTGACCTTTCAGGAGGGGTGTGTTTATCGGCGTGGGTGGGTAATTTGGGCGGAGTGGGGTGGGGTGATGGGTGGGGGTGGGTGGGTGCGCAACATTCGAAACCATGATGCAAGATGGAAATAAGCAATGTTATTTACCTTCATGCTACCGCATCTCGAATTGTTTTTATTTACTATAAGCATTAAAGCAACACCGTCCAATTAGCAAAATCCAGTTTTGTTTGATAAATACAATGCAAATGCCGACTGAGAACTTTAAACGTGAGACAGATTGAACATGAAATCAAACTGCTTTTCAACAAAACTATCACTGCCATTTACATTCACTTCCTATGTACCATACAGGCGTATCCATTGTTTAGAAGTTGAATGCGTTCCTTTGTTTTATCAAAGATTAAGATAAAGGATATTGTCCTGTTGAATTAATTTACACAAACAAACTAAAACTGCCATCAACTTTTAACATATTACAGATATAAAAGCAAACAAAGAATTGGCAAAGTTCTATGGCCTGAATCGATATCAGTTTACCAAAGTCAACTTTTCCTAAAGACGGTCGGGCGATTTTCTATTCATCAATTATGTTTCAGTTACGGCTATAGACAGATCCCTCTGAGATATATATGCATTTGAATCAATAAACATAATAGATATACGCTTCAAATTGGATCGAAAAGAAATTTGATTAAATAACGTTCTAACTATACAACAAAGAAGGATATGAGATAAGTGCAAATATAAAAATGTTATGTATAAAAGGGACTACATTTTTTTCCACATGAGTGTAAATATACAACTGGGAGGTTTGCCAGTAAGACCGTATGTGTTAAGATGATTGTGCAGTATGGGTTGTAAACAGTAGTAGAGAATATGTGATTTTTTTTTTCGAAAGGAGCTTAATGCAGAAATAAATTGTCACCATAGAAACCACTTAACATTTATGGACATTTTTGCAGTTAGTCATTTATCTGAACTAATACGCATAATCAACTATGCTGCCAGCCTATAGGGACTTGAAGAATTACTTCACGGACTTAAACAGCTTTGTGACGTGTGTCCAGTGTAGACCACTGTGCTGTTATTGAAAATATAATTCACAATAACTTTAAACAGTGATAATCAGTAAATATAACGTACATTGAAAAAGTTTTGTATTAGTGGATATTACGTTTTCTACCAATTTTGTCTTAGAAAAGCCATACAAAAACAGATTTCTACAAGCGTAGGATTTTCGATTCTCTGCAACATATCAAAACATGTTTGCAGACGTTATTTAATACTCCCGGGTAAAGGCGACATAACAGACAGCGTGATTCTTACCATTTCAGTCACATCTGTATCCGCTCGGAAAACCTCTGTCATTTCTGGAAAAAAAGTAGATCCCGAGTATAGTCGTGAAGTTACAATTGGTGTTTGGCTTAGTGCAGTTTTGTGCAATATGGCTCACAGAAGTCTTGGTGGCGGAGGACCTCGGGGCCCAGGTAACTGGGTGTGTCCAGTTTGCCACAGGGGCCTTAGTCTGCCCAAAGTCCTAAACTGCTATCACATGGTGTGTCAGAAGTGCCTGGAACAACACGTTCGCGTCTCGTGCAAAAACGGACTATTTCCCTGCCCAATTTGCAAGGTTCTTATACCACTTCCGGTCTGGGGAGGGCTTGACGCTTTCGCTACTCTTCAACCCCCAGAGTCTAATCGACAGGAATATAATCACTGGTGATATACTATGCTTATTTATAAAAGTGACAAACATCGCACTTCGTTGTTTCATTGTGGATTGCATATTTGTTAAGGAGTTTCATTTGCATCTAATGCAAGGGTCAGTCATCCCGATATTGGATCCACTGGATGCTTTCGCGTCGTACTTTTATACATTTACTTATAAATCTATGTAAAAAGCTAAAGGCACAATATTTTGTACCATGGAGTGAAGTGTTGGCTGTATTTACATGTTTTTCAAATTAACACTTTAAAGGAGTGGAGAAGAATAATATTTTAAAGTTATGATGCATTAGGTTGAAAATAAAATGTTTACTTATAAATTTACATGTTTAATGTATAATATATACTTGTATAATAAACTTAAATGTGCCCTATGAAGCACTTAAGATTTATATTTTATTGACTCAAAGGAATATTACCTAATAATGTGATTTATAAGTAGAAACTTAATAAATAAATACACACGGAAGATGTTTTCAAAGAAATGTGGTATAAGAACAATTTGTCAAAATTGAGTTGATATTACGGTCTTATCTTTACAACAATTGTTGTTTTTCATTAAAATAATTTCATTGTAGTAGGAAGTATTATGCTTGTTACTTTTTACTGTTTAGGCATAAAATATTCATATGGCTTATAACTAATAAGCCTAGTAGCGTAATACAGTGTCTTTTTAAGCATAGTCTATGTGTTGCAATTGTAGGATTATTACTAGGAATGGTCGATGTTGTCATGCATAACTAATATAAGGTAATTAACATCCAGAAACAAACAGAAGTTTTATCATACTTGTATTTAAATGAGGTCATAAGAAGGGATGGTTTTGAAAAGAACACATTGGAGTGATGATACATTTTATCAAAATACAAACGCCATTCATTTAAGACATAAAACTTCTTTTAGCATAAAGTGACAATTAATGTGTTTGGCGAAATGATGCATTCGCTACATTTAGTATGTAGATAAGATGTAGATAGAATGTAATGACGATGTTCGCATAGTAATAACTTAGTCCTCCTCGCGCTTGTAAGCACATAATGCCGTTACCAGAGACCTCCATGTTGGTCTGTCTTGGGTACATCTCTGGTCCCGGCCCCATGTCTAGTTGTTGTCCTTCATTTTTTTCCTCAGCTGATCCCCTTGAGGTCTTTTGTGGTCTTTCTCTCTGTCTCTTTCCGGTTGGTCTCCATACCATTGTTACCATTGGGATGGAGGTTGGGTGCATTCTACATACATGTTCAATCCTCTGCCATTGTCTATAACTATTTACATGGTATAGAGGGTGTTAGTGTGTTAGTGTGATGTGTTTGTTCTTATATACAGCCCTTCATTTCGCCAGAAGATGCGCAGCATTCTGTGAAGCCATCGGGCCTGGAAGGTGTCCATCTTGTTTGAGATGGCTTCTGTCACTTTCCAAGATAACATACAGTAAATGAAGCAGAGAATGAAACAACCTCTGTTAGATTCTGCCACCGTAAGGTCATTCGTAACTCTTCGGTTATTAATTTTTTCAGTGTTTCGGAAAAGAGTTGCTTATAAGACGATGTGTTGTTCTCTTTGAGATTTAATTATAAGTGGACCACCTTGTGTCAAATTTACCTTCGAATGAATTAGATTTCGTCAGCACAAACGCAAATTAATCAATTATCATGTTTGAGTAAAAACATTATCTTGACTAAATTGTAAAATGTACCATAAAACGCACATATGAAGTAAGTAGTATTTCTGTGCCAACATCACATTTTTTTCTGAGCCTGTAAAGCAGAAGTTTTTTTTATTTCGTATTTTTACTATATGTTATATATATCGTTATTATATTTGATCTAGATATTTTATGCACATCCTAGTGCTTCAGATTGTAATCTACATTATTTGTATTATTTGTACAAAAAATAGCGGATATATCATTTGGTCAAATGAATTAATTGCAAGTTCTAAATAACAAGTTCTTTAGTCCTAACTAAAATGTATATTTAACATCTGCTATTAAAATTTCACTTACTACCACCAAAACATTAGCCAAGAAATGTGTATATATATATATAGTTTTTAACGTTCCCGATTGGAATATTTTCGGAAAAGAAAAGAAAGATAGCTAAAAGCCGTTGGTAGTCAGCTATGAATCTTTAGATTAGCTTAAAACACAAACACTCAGGCACATTTTACTTAAATCCAGAAATTGAAATCAGTGTATGAAACTTAATGTTATATGAATATAAAACAAATATATATATTCTTTATAAAATATATTTTATAATATCGTCTGTGTTATTGTTGTTTACTTTAAAATCATCATTACTTGCACGTACACATACCGACAGATGCACATATTTTCCAATGGACATGCCGCCATGAAAAACAACGTTTGAACCAGGTAATAAATTTCATATTACTGAAACCTTCTTAACTGTTAATATTTATTTAAGGTAATAATACACAACTTTCAGGTGTTAAAAAGATTTTCACATTAATAATGCATATCATATTTGTTTACAAGCTTATGTTTACGTGAAGATAATAAAATAATGTTCTTTCCACGAAGAAATGTTTTTATTACACAATTTGAATTAAAAACTTTTAATGGAGGAACACTTGTAAAACGGAAAACAGTACATTTTTATCAAGAACACGAGGCTTAAGAATGACCCACAATAATTGTATAGGACTATTTATGACAGAAAAAGTGCACGTTTAAAAGATAAATACATTGGTTACTAGAAAGATCCAGATTAAACCAACGTTGTTTATGACCTAGATTGGTGCGGTTCTTGTCATTTAACACCAACAACATTACTAATGTCTAAGTAGAATCAGATCAGCTTGAATACTTCCTCACATGTTTCATCACGACAAGGACATGGGGCTAGAGGCCGGTGGCCACAATTGGTGCCCATGGCTTATTGACTCTTGTGGAACACCTTACAAAAATCTTTATAATGTCTCTTATATTATACAAAGTCAACATCCGCGGGTCAGTTTAGCTTATTGACATATCCATATCTCTTTATGGATGTTATCACCCTGTCAGTTTAACATTTCAAAAGTGCATGATACTGCTCTTTTAACAATAAATATATGCCATTATATAAGGATATGGTGCTGTTACTATCTTATAGTATCTGGGATTTTATGGGCAATCTTTGTTGTACATAATTAATATACACATCTTAAAAATCGTTATACAACAAAGTCACTTCCGTCGTGACAAAAGCAGTTTAGTATCCAGGTAAAATTACAAAATACTTTATTTGTAGTGTAAATTAAGACAAAAATAGTAAAAGAATAGTAAAATCATACACGTTTAAGTTTAAAGAAATATACGAAGTCGACACAGGGTACTAAGACAGTGCAAACAGGCCTGCATTTTGATGTTGTTGTTTCTTTACCTGCAAATTCGTCAAAGCATTCTAAAATGTGTCATTTAAGCACAATAAATCGACCTTGTCGAGTTTTCCTTATGACTCATGACTCATTTTAAAAAGTAAAATATGTTTGAAAATATCTTGCGTAATAATATATTTACTCGACTGATCATTTTCTGCCACTTTCACTACTTCTGTTACTATCTTTGGCCATTATTTGTGTATCACTCTTTCCAGTCTTGAAACGTCGTATTATCAAGTTATCAAATGTTGTTTTTTATTTCAATTGTTATGACACTACAGCTACAGTTATCCCAAATATGTCTTTCATCTTACATCTTTAGTAACTATGATATGGTCCATTATATTTAACTTTACTCAGCTTTACTTTCTTTAACGTATTCTGAAATAAAATGCTAGACATTTCCATGATGTATACATTACATATAAATATAAACACACACTGCAGATACGTAATACGATACACATTATAAAGTGCAAGGCCAAATGCTTAAATATTGTTTTTTTCTTCTTATTATAAATCACCTACTCTACCCGACATTGCTATATGCACTAAACCGTAAATGCGAGTTCAACCAGAACGGGCTATTTAAACAGAAAAAAGAAACAGCGGTGGCTGACTTGAAAACGAATTTAGAGTTAACAGCTGTCTGTGCGTGCGTTTCTACTTTAAAGGTATGTATAATGTTGTAGGCATTATATTATCGATATTGTTATTTGGCGTGGAAAAAGCTCTTTACCTGTGTTTGTACGAATACGTTAAAAATGTTGAATAACCACTGTTACTTTGAGCGATAAACAGTATTTACAGTTGAAGTAGGTTATTTTGCTTTCATGTAATTTCTACATAAGAGCGCCGATTGAGTGAATAACATTTCCTTTCCGTTTATTACTTGATAAAAATATAATGTACCATTACTTTTTCATATCTTTTGTTTTAAATTGTAATCCAGACATACAATAAACATGCTGAATTTATTGTCCGAACGCTGTCCGTGTCTTTGCGGTTTGACAAATTCAAACATAAACATATATTCAAAACACGGCATAAACGGACAAGATTCTTGGATTGGACACCAACACCTATTTCATTGACTTTTAAGTGAAATTTAGGTATAAGTATAAATGCATGAAAAGGATAAAAAACTAAATAATTTTCTCAATATTTATATGAAATCTTAAACACTTTGAGGTATTTCAATAAAAAGAAGAATCAGATTTGTTTAAAATTTTGATGTTATAGCAATCCTGACTGTACTTGATATGTACTTTCTAATCAGGATGTTCATGATGAAACATTAATTTTGACCACATTTACTTGTAAATTATAGACATGTTTTCGTATATTCAAACAATAAAATAATGCAGACCATCAAAGTCGCCGGAAAATAATGCAAAAATAGACTGTTGTAAAAGAAAAAGATTTGCAATATAGTTGCATATATGAGCTTTGACACTCTTATACCCTGGACCAACATTTGCATTATCAATTAACAGAACAAATCAATAAGAATTTAGTATATATACAGGTATTGTTTTAATAAATCAATCAGCATCCAAATCAACCATCTATAACATATTCTTAATACACAATAATTTACCCGTTAATACTTATGAACTGTGTCCGAACTGTTGGTCTAAGCCTGTCTTTGTTGGTCATTGTCGGTCATTACAATGGTAATTCGTACCGATATTGTTTCGTGTATATGATCTCTATAAAATGATCCAGGTATGTACTTCAAGGCGCATTTAAGTCGTTTTTACTGGTCATTAAATGTAGACATATGTAAGACCATATAAAATGTATCTCTCGGTTATATCTAGCACATCAATTTCAGTCGAAAACAAATTGAACTAAGTATCTGTCTGTAAGTTCATATTTGGCACATTTTACATAAGCACCGTTTGACCGATGTCATGTGATTCAAAACGGATGGAAAAAGCTCAGCGACAATAACAATAAGCGTTTGAATTAGCTTGTATACCAATCGCGAATTGACAGACCATTTCTGTATAAAATTCGCAGACGCTACATAGATAGTAACCATAAAAAGTACAACCGAATTGTTGAAATCCTTACAAAACAAAAGGACGAAGAAATTTTACACATTGGTCTATTAAATTGTTTTCTGTAGAAATTAGTGTTAATCAGTACAGTCTTACAAATAAGAATCAACAACTGATATTAGTAAGGTTATAATTGTGATTTTTTGTCACAGTTCTTAACGCTTATTTTTTAAGCTTGAGAGGGTGGTGTTTTAGAAACAAAGGAAACCGAACACTTTAAAAGATATAAACAATATGGTCATTTTACTGCTGAAATGGCATCAAAATAACCATTAAAAACTAGAACTATCGCTGAATGCGATTCATACCCCCACCAATGTCCTTGACAAAGCTGGTACAAGTGTAAGATGGGTTCTGCACATTGCCCAGTTGGGGTGAACATTTGAGTCAAGTTTGAAGAAAATCCTTACATTAGTATAGAATTTATAGAGTGGACCTGACATATTGTCTAGTATTGATTGTAAGTAAATTAAAAGACTTAAAAAGGGGCATAACTTTGCCAAAATGCAATACAGAGTTATGAAACTTGACCTGCATAGCTTACTTGTGATACGTCATATATCTTTTAAGTTTCAAGCAAATACCTGTGCTAATTTCAGAAATAATTAAGTACATGTTAAAATATAAGAACATTATAAGTCAATTTTGACCTTCAAGTGTGACCTTGACCTTAAGCCGGCACAAAGGACAAGACATATTGTCTAATACTTGATTGTATGTAAATTTGAAGACTTAATAGGGGCATAACTTTGTCAAAATGCAATACAGAGTTATGAAACTTGACCTGTATATCCTAATTGTGACACTTCATATATATTTCAAGTTTCAAGCAAATACTTTTTCTAGTTTCAGAAATATTCAAATACATGTTAAAATTTAAGAATATTTTCTAAATCAATTTTTGACATTCAAGTATGACCTTGACCTTAAGCCGGCAAAAGAGTAACATGGGTTCTGCACATCCCCTTGTTGAGGTAAACATTTGAGCCAATATAAAAGAAAATCTTTCAATTAGTGTAGGACTTACAGAGCGGACACGACATAATGTCTAATATTTGATTGTTTGATATTTGACCTTCAATTGTGACCTTGACCTTGAGCTGACACATGGGCAACATGGGTTCTGCACATCCCCTTGTTGAGGTGAACATTTCAGCTAAGTTTGAAGAAAATCCTTCAACTGGTATAGGATTTATAGAGCGGACACGAAAATGGAGACGGACGGACCGACCGACCGATGGACGGACGGACCGACGGACGGACGGACGGACGGACGGACGGACGGACGGACGGACAAAGCGAATCCATTATATCCCCCCCCACACACACACACACATTTTGTGGTGGGTGTATAATAATATCGCTTCCCAAGCTGTCTCGTCACCCCATAGACATGTGCAAAACCAATTATAAGAATAAGGTTCGCTTGGCGACCCAATAAATACGGAAACAGGAGGTAACGAAGAATAACAGCTGTATGTTCTGTGATTTGTAACAGAATGGATTCAAACAACACCAGAACACCGACAAATCTAGAACAAGAAGATGGAACCTTGACAGGAATATCACGTGAAACGCGAAATGGCAGTGTGATGTATAAGGTAGAAGATGCACCATCACCTCCATTGTGTACAGGTATATCACGTGGCAGGCGAGATGACGGGGTGGTGTACAAGGTAGAAGATGTACCATCCCCTCCATTGTGTCTTCTGTTTGGTCTTCAAGTAAGCTACGATATAGTTGACACGTAAATCTTTCTATGATTCGCAGCCCATTCAGTGAACGTTGCGTTACATTCGTTTCCCCCTGGGGATTATTAGCTTTAGGCAGAATAAATTTTACATTATTAATCCATTCCATACACATTAATATACCTTATTGTACACGTGGCTGAAATGTCAACCTTATTCTACACGCATCTTTAATTAAGGTTATACATATTGCAGTTACATAATTTCATTGAAACTCTTAATTTATTGGTTTGCCATTTTATACCCAGTCTTTTCCAACTCCTTTACAGCATTCACTAATGACTAATGACTGTAAAACCGGTTTAAGCACACCGTCGGTCTATATTGCCGACTGACCGTTCCAAGGCGGTAACTGTCAGGTCTCCTCTTTTTGTTAAATCACTCATTAAAGATTAGGTCTCACATTTACATTTGGCTTGCATGTGAATACCGTTGTCCTGTGCCTTTTCAAATTTGTTTGTTTGTTTATTGGGTTTAACGTACCACCAACAGGATTTCAATTATTTGGAGACGGTGTCCACTTGAAGCAGATATAGTGCTGCCTTCACTGTGTATAGCATGCCGTGAACACCTGGCATGATACCACACCCAGTCTCATTATCCTGACACCGGGCAAACCAGTCGTGGAACTACCCTTATATTTGCTTGAGCTAACAAGGGAGCTATACCACTACCATTTTTAACGACTTTGGTATGTCGCGGCCCGGGATCGAACCAGTTTTCAAATTTGTGTACATGTTGAAATGCTCATTGGACTTTGTCATATATATTCTTATTAAGTTAATGTGCCTGAAATGGTTCAAATCCCTAAAACACCATGACTTTATTGTTAAGTGTACATTACAAAAAAAAACGATTTCATAAAAGTTGGCGGACTGAGTCTAGTCACATTATCATATACATGTACCATTAGTAATACAGTCATTTGCATTATTTACTTCTTTTTCCACGACAGCATGCCATTATGACTGTCGGCAGCACCATCTCTATTCCATTCATCATATCCGGTCTGATTTGTGCCGGGGACAAACCGGAAGTGACCGCAAAACTGCTCAGCATCACACTGTTCATGTGTGGCATAGCTACAATAGTTCAGTGTCTAGTTGGAATTCGGTAAATGCACACATACATATACTTTGGTTTCCGTTTATAAATCAATGTGACCAAAACATTTCCGTATTGACCAGTTGTGCCCATCCATTGAAAACATGATTTTCCATTTTTTTTTAACTACACCATTATGTAAGCGTGAAACGTAACTTTCAGGAAAATACCATGCAGTATGTGCACAGAAAAATGGACGATCCTCCGCGGGTCACAAAGTTCCCTAGGAGTCATTCCTCTCTGAACTTGCTAAACTTTTTTCCTTTAGTATATATATATATAAATGCAGATATCTGTCAAACTGTTAAATACAGTCCATCCTTGTCCCATGCCAGTCACACTTCTATCTTCTATGTCTGGGCTGCCCATGAGCAAGTTTTGATCTAGTGGCAAGGTAACAAAATAAAACTAAACTAAATTGGACAGTCGGGTAACGATCAAACATTCTAAAAAAGATGAAAATCCGTGTACATCTTTAACATTGATTGTGTAACACAGTCATCTACGTCATTCATTGTTTGAAATAGTCCAGAATATAACTTAACTATGTAAGGACTCATTTAAGCAATTCTGTCATTTTCTTTTCTTGCACTCTTTTGCACGCTGTTCTTCTTTTTTCAAACAAATACAATTAATATCGACTTTATTATTTTACCTGAAACTATAGCTCCTTAAGATTTACAAATATGTATTAGAAATAGAATTAATACACGAAATAAATAAATAAATAGAAAACATTGAATGATATATAATACATTCTATATGTTATAATGCCAACGAAAGGTGTTAGCTAACTAAACGTTTTAAAGCATGCATGTATTTGTACATTTCTCTCTATATCCAGATGGCAGTGTGTTCCTTTTCATTTATTTTTTATTTTTCAGCCTCGGTATTATACAGGGAGGTTCCCATACATTTATAGCACCCATTGTTGCTATGGTTACATTAGAGACCTGGGCATGTCAAAGTAAGTTTTGCGTGTTCTACAATTCTATTAAGGGATTTTGTACTTATGTCAAAACCCAATGTAAAGGGTCATACTATTGTTTTTCATGTGATCACGCATGTATTTAAGAATGAACATGAGCATGAAACCATGAACTTTGTCTTGGGCAATGCCGAAATGTCGGGTCTGTTCACATCTGGCTCGGCATGATTTCACAGTATAACTATACTGTTGTCAAGAAATAAAATTTGCTTTTAAATTACACGTTGATCTGACAGGTCGTTGAGACTACGGCGACTTAAATCCATACTTTGGACAGTCCCTGTTTCTAAGAATCCTGTATCTTCATCACTCCAGCCCTGCCTTATATATGTAAGACATCTCGAGCAGAGTCTATGCCCTTTACGTGTGATTGCACAGTAGGTATAAGTTTGGGATTATTTTATTAGCCTTTATTATATAATATGCCGATTGTTGATAAATCCTCTTTTTTTATAATAAAACATTTTTGGATTTCATCACCTGTTATCTCTTCATAATATTACTGTTTGTTTTGTTGGTTTGTTGATTGTTTTCTAAAATTCGATGGTTTCCTTCGTAATTTTTTAGATTGCACATTTAAATGACGTCAGTACATTTTATCGTATGACTTCATTAACTAGTTTATATTATTATTCGTCATCGCTTTAGCTGTTTCATTTCAAACTACTGTCTCGTTTGGAATTATTTGTCTTTTATGTTCTGTACATATTGTATACATGTTGATAGCTCACTATAATTAGAGTTATTTTGTTTGAATAATAATGAACTTGTATCAGATTTAACTCCCGATGCAGGGGTTTGCTATTAGTTGTCTACCTTTGATGGGATATTTTGAATTATTCGTTTTGTTTGCGGGAAAAAACTCAAGGAAGTGCCGAACTGGAGTGCTGTCAAATACCAGGTTAAAGCACCCCAGCCGGTCATTTAGCTGACTGACCGTTTCAATGGGGTAACTGCTTGTTTTGTCTTTTTGTGTGCAATGTCTTGTCTTTATGTTTTTATCATCTTTACATTGACTTTGTATGTCTTTGCCTAGTTGAAACCTTTCTTTATTCTCTATTATAAAATGTTAGTAACGTTCCTCTTTTAAACTTTATGATGCCAAACTTGAATTCACACTAACAAAGCATATTAACAACAACTTCTTGTGACTGTTTAATTTAACTAGCCGAGGACTTAAAGGAAGATGACGTATGGATGTCAAGAATAAGCGAGGTAAGATTTTTACACTAAACAAATCTAATGCCAGCATTAGACCATTCCAGTGTTTTAACTTTTAACAGCATTATCGACAACATTGCATATGTCTTATTAAAAGACCGCGTTTAGATTTTATGCTACATACATTTACTCCGTGGCCATGTTACCGTTTAACCAGATTTGTTGCAAGCTAATAACTAATTAACATACGTTTTAGCAAATTAGTGTTGATCAAATGAGATAATGTATAAGGTGTTGTTTTTTTTCAATGCCAATGTTTCCTGTGATGCTAACTAACGAAATGTTTATTTTACCATTATTTGTTTCAAAAGTGTTTTTCTCATATTATCTTACACATTTTATACATGTATAGATGCACGTATATCTGTATCAAAATAAATATTTTTTTCTTCCTTTTTTATGAAGATTCAAGGCAATTTAATGCTTGCGTCACTGATACAGCTAGTTCTGGGTATGACGGGATTACTAGGTTTCCTCCTTCGCTTAATTGGCCCTCTTACAATTGTACCGACGGTTTCTCTCGTTGGCCTGTCACTCACGAATGTGATAATGGATTTCTGCAAGGTGCATTTGGGAATAGCTTTTCTGTAAGTTAATTTTGTCATTTTATCATTATAACAGTTTAAACAAACTGGAGTTCTGGATGTTGGTTAACCTTGACTATAAAATGACAAGGTAAAAGCACGCATTACACTTCTTGTTAACTATGTACATTGTATACTATGACATGCAAAGTAAAGGGGGGTTGTCAGTTATGACATTTCGTGTGTGCATGTACATGTCCATGATTTCTTATATTTCTTGACGTTTTGGTATATTATATTATTTTTAAGAAAAGTATAAAAAAAAAGTGATTTCTGCATTTACCATGTAAAATGTTAACTAGTTATACCATAAATTAGATATTTGAGTAGTTGTGCCAACATTTATAAATATCTTATTAGTTACTCATTTTGTATCAATTCTAGGTCCCTGTCACTTATAGTGTTGTTCGCTTTATTCCTAAGAGATGTCCAGGTCCCTTTACCTACATGGAAGTCAGGACAGGGGTTCCACTTACAAAGACACCCACTCTTTCAACTTTTTCCGGTACAGTTCATAAATAAATAAAAACATTTAGTTCGACAGGATAAGGGACACAAAATCATGGAATCAATATAAAATACGAAAGCATATAAATGTATGAGTACAGTATTTAATACAAACACGTGTCGAATGAATCTGTATAAGTTATAAATGTAAAATTCTTTTTAACAGATAGTACTTTCTATTAAGTTACAATACTAGATCGCAATTAAATATGCATTATTCATTCTATTATTGGATTGTTGATTTAAGAAGTATTATGAATTTTAACTGATTGCAAATTTCGACTAAACTAAAGAAATACATTATAGTTATAATAACTAAAATAATGAAATATCGTAAACAATTTACCATAATTCAGTAAACTGTCAGACATGTGGCTTCATTAACCGCTACACCATGACCTTGACGTGTTATGTTAAAGGTGATCCTAAGCGTTACTGTCAGCTGGTCGGTCTGTCACGTGCTTACAGTCACTGACGTCTTTACCAATAACGTCAACGCGACAGGCTTCCTCGCACGTACTGATGCTCGGCTGAGCGTTCTTGGAAATTCGCCCTGGTTCTTCTGGCCGTATCCGTGTATGTAATGTTGGATGTTGTTTGAGCACATGAAAAACTTAAAATATAAAACTATAATATACCATCATGGTAGAGAGTAAAATGTTTAGATATGATCAACACTCTATACTGCATACATGTACATTTTGAAACTATGTACATTAAAATACTGCAGATACTCCGGGTGTGTAGTCAGCGGCCAATTATCATAGCGCATTAAAGAAGGCAAAAGTGAACGTTTACAATTCAGAACAACTATTTTGTCAAAGCGGCCAGGCGATATCACCATGTATTATGTAGTAATTATATCGGTCGCTGATAATTAGCTGAAAACATAATAAATTCATGGATATTACCTCCCCTATTTTATGTGATATGACAACCAGACCTAATTTTCATGCTTTTATTGTACTTATTACATTTCCCTTAATAAGCTCACATAATAAATATTCCATTCAACGTTTGTATGGTCGACTTCACGAAAAAAAAAGGATATATGTATACACTTTATTTACAAGTTAGTGTTGTTCATTTGTTAAACCTATCTTTAACAACATGACCTCCATTTTGTTATGCACTATCAGAACATATTTTCTTACTATGATAATTTCAGCTGTTTCACACAGCTTTTATTTGCTTGTTGACAGTCGTTCACAAGGTGCAACACGACCATGCTTAAGTCAGAGACTGGCATACTCTTAAGCTACGTTCCGGTATAATGTTGGTCGTTGTTTGTTTGTTTGTTTGTTTGTTTATTGGGTTTATCGTCCCACCAACAGTTATCTGGAGACGGTGTCCACTTGAAGCAGATATAGTGCTGCCTTTACTGTGTAAAGCATGCCGTGAACACCTGGCAGGATACCACACCCAGTCACATTATCATGACACTGGGCCAACCAGTCGTGGAACTACCCTTATATTTGCTTGAGCGTAAGCAAGGGAGCTATACTACTACCATTTTTAACGACTTTGGTATGTCGCGGCACGGGATCGAACCCGGGGCCTCCCGTACCTGAAGCCGACGTTCTACCGATTGCGCTACCAGGTCCGGTGTGTTGTTTGTAGTTAGAGGTTATTACCATTTCTCTTAAATTATTTTTCTTACGATATTATAGATTTAGTGTTTTCAGCAAAGATGTGTTGACACATTTTCTCAATGTTTATTCAACGCTGAGTTCAATCTATTTATATTCTTTATGCCGAGTTTTTCCTGTTACTTTAGTATATCCCGTAAGGCATTGGTAAGAGACCTCTCTATGGCTTTCTTACTGTGGTTTTCTATGTTCTTAATGTTATTTGAATTTTTTCAAGTGACAAGAAATTATATAAATTTGAGCAAATTAATCAGTTTTGGCTCTGTGAACAGTCAATCAGCAAAAGAGCCGAGCGGGTTAAATTTTCTTTTTACCTTCTTTTTTAAATTTAATTTGCAGGTCGATTGAGTGCAGTTGATTAATGACTTCTTTATATTCCTGTGTCTGTGTCATTTTTATGGAGTTTTGTCCGGTAGTCATTACATTGAACGTAACTCAGCGTGAAGTTTGGTCCCCGATGTGTCTATGGCCTCTTTTGTAATGTGTTGCATTTAAAAGCTGGCATCAATGTATGAAACTGGTCACTTATTGCTGCTCACAGTTTCTGTTGGTAAAAATGTCCTTTGTAGAGGAAATACATGCTGATCAAGCTTTATTTTATTAGGCACATTCTAAAGTTTACATGTAGGTCTGGTGTTGTGGTAAACGAGTAGAGAACGAACACCGATGTAGAATGTGTCGATCATTTGTATTAAAATATGTTACGTGTTGAAAATATTTATCAACAAAACAAATACAGAACCAGAGATCAACATGCATTGTTATTTATCCCTATTGCTTTAACTGTAAACTTTAGTCCAGTTCGGCTGGCCGACTGTCAGTGCTGCCGGTTTCGTCGGGTTTATGGCTGCCACCATCTCCTCCATAATAGAGTCGGTCGGAGACTACAACGCAGCGGCCCGGATATCTGGGGTCCTTCCTCCACCACCACACGCCATTAACCGAGGAATCGCTGTGGAAGGGTTATGTTCGGTCATATCCGGAATGGTGGGTGCGGGACATGGAATGACGTCTTACAGCGGTAACATTGGCGCCATCGGCATAACTAAGGTATTCGTATTCGTTTAAAGGCGGAAGAAGTTCACACCCATCCCGAGAAAAATATAATTGATACTAAGGTTTAAAAGCAAACATTAATTGTTGCTGTATTTTCTATTTGAATCTGTTAATTGCATAAAATGATCTTCATAATATGAGTGAATGGCTTTTCAAACATAAAGTCTTCGTGACTTTGGCGAAGAAAGCACACTTGTTATTTTCCTTGGAATTTGAATAAATATAAAATACATCTCTTTTGTAGGTAGCCAGTCGCAGCGTGTTCATCTCTGCCGGCGTCATATTGGTCGCCGGTGGAGTCGTGGGCAAGATGGGAGCCTTCCTGTCTCTAATTCCCGATCCTATTATTGGCGGAATTCTGGTCGTGGTCATGGGAATGGTGGTCTCCGTGGGACTGTCCGTGCTCAAGTTTGTCGATCTAGACTCTGTCCGAAATCTTACCATTCTGGGTCTTTCTCTGCTTCTGGGGCTCATGGTACCAGGATTCGTGAACAACGCCGCAAACGCCAATGTCATTAATACGGGTATGGTATATGTCTTCTTGTGTCTTTTAATGCAAACATAATTTTTCTATTAAAAGACCAAGTTACCTGTACTCATGCTTGTTTTTCTGCATAATGTTATTGTTGGTACTTAAAACTTAATATGCTGAATATTAAACTTGTGGTATTGTTGAAATAATAGTTTTTATACATTGTTCTGAATATATGTAACTAAGTATGTGTTTCAGCATAAAAAGATCATCATTTCCATCATATATTTAATGTTTTCTGCGTTTGTTTACATGGACAATATCGGTTAAATGTTATTTATAAAATTTGATGACTAAAAGTCAAAAGTAGTACCTAAGGTTTTTCTTTCACCTTAAACTCGTTCTACTAGCCACAGTTGCTAACCGTAAGTGGAGTGTAGCATAGTTAGATGGGTGTACTAACACATAATTTAGAAATTATTTTTTGTCTTGAATCTTTATCATTTATAATCAGGTCTGATATTTTGATGATTATTATCTCATAGGTTATCCAGAACTCGATCAGACGATTAAGGTTCTGTTAGGGACAGCCATCTTTGTAGGCGGGTTCGTCGGCTTTGTTCTCGACAATATTGTTCCAGGTAACGTCAAACTGAACATAATGACAGAAAAGACTCGCTCACAGTTCAGTTGAACATAATAAGACCACTTGTTATCGAGAAAATATGTTTTATGATAACCTGCTAATTAAACGTGTCACTGAAAATTTATGCATTTCTTTTAAGAAATGAAACATAGGTCAAGATAGCTGAGGCATTATAAGCTCCTAGGCCATTCTTCAAAAATCCATATGCCTAACTACGCCTCGTGTGTATTTTTGCATAAAGAATGTTAATAGTACTAAAAATATTTATAATTTAAATACAATTTAATATAGGTACGTACGAAGAAAGAGGCATTTTACGATGGCGGGCTACAAACTCATCCGTTTTCGACAGTGACGTCAGAAATCGTAACGATGACGTCACTTACAGTCTTCCATTTGTGTCTGAATATCTGCAGCGTACCAATTGTTGTTCGTACGTCCCACTTTCTCCAGCATTCTACGCCGAGCGCCACCTTGTGTGTTGCAAGAGTAAATCAAACAGAAAGTATTGCAAGGATGCCTCGTCCTTTGAACTTTCGCACCTGCCAAATGTTTAAACGATTATTATTAAAATGGCATTTCGATGAATGGATGATTTTTTTTTTATGCTGGAATATGCTTTATCATCATAAATATAATAGACAGAATATATATTTAGACAATTCAAAATTCCTCCTTATCTACATATTCGTTAACCGTAAAGTAATGATTTAAACACTATGCACTAAACAACAGCAAAGGGTTTTTTGACAGCGTATAGACCTTCTGCATTTATCAGAATACATGTGTTATCGACGTCTCTTGCTCAGTCGACATTTTAACACACCGTTTGATGTTAAATACTGACTCAAAAAAGTATACATTTTCTATGATTTTGTTGTTATTTTTAAGGTGTCTCAAAGAATAAACCATCAATACCAAAAGGAGATGACCATGTCATTAGCATGTTCCGGTCAGATAATTTTACGATGTATTTTCAATACTATTCTGGGCAACTGCTATTAAACTCTTAAAAACTTTCATAGAGTAATCAAGTAATTAATCCCTAATATTATTATTATTTGTAATTGATATATGAGAGCATTACCGGATTATCAAATGTGGAGATTCTGTATCATTTGCAATATTAGCATCCATAATTTTTATTAGTAATACTTTCTTTTATAAGACTCCGACAAGTTTGAATTAAAAGAAGTGCTGAAATAGAGTTGGTTCTTAAATTTATGTGGAAAGTTAACACCTTTGTGGCTTCAGCTAAGCTTAAGCTTGTCTTGAGATATATTGTTTAATTGAGGAAAACATTTGTAAATATATCAAATGTATAACATTGGTTAATGATGTAAGATAATGTGTAAATACTAACGTATAACTCTGCCGGTATTTAGAGATTGTTTGGGAACGATTTGACACATTGTTACCAGCAAAGTCAAACATAAATGACCGCAGAAACTTGATTGATGGTTTACTCCTCAAGCTAGGTTGTTATGACCTGTCTTATTTCTGCAAAAAAAGTATTTAAGCCAATCCCATTTGACAGATAATAAATATTCATCAATATGTGTTTTCGGCTAAGTGATCCTGCTGTTATGTACCCACACTTTAGTCGATGCGATTATTGTAATAATAAATAGTCTATGTAAAGTTTTGTTTATGTTAACTTCTTTAAATGTATCGATCATGTTTTAAGTGTAATTAAACATGAGGATTAAACAAACAAATGAGATTTTAATCCAAGTTTTAAAAACTTGTTACTCAACCCGTTTCCATATGCTCCTTGTATCAGTACATGGATTGAAACAAATTATTTGGCAATAAAATATGTTTTAACATAAATAATAAATATCTTGCATAAAATTTACAGTTTTCTGTTTGGTACTTTTATTCTTTTCTAAAAATTAAAGACAATAGGGTTATGTTCAGGGGCGGATACAGAAAATTTTGGTGGAGGGTTGGGAGGGTGAAGATCAAGATTCATCAACTTTATCGCAATAAATACTAAATATATATACACAGTAAGGCACCCTTACATCGACCTAAGCCGTCAACAGACAAAATTTACCATAAAGCTTAGTATTTCAAGCTTACATGGTTGTGTTTTCACAACTCTACTCGTTGACCTTTTTGGTTGGGTTGGATGGGGGCGGGGGTGAATTCTCCACCCCCTCTCTGGATCCATCCCTGGTTGTGTTTAAACTGCAATGTAGAATAAGTTAATATCGCTAGCAAAACGTAAATTTGCTTCTTGTGCTGTAAATCTTCAAACTTCTTTACATTCAAATACATGTATTCATATTGATGTAAGCCCTTGTAAAAATTAAGTACGTTTTCATACAAATACGATCGTGTGATCGACTTTACTATGTTCATTTTCTTATAAAATGAGGTTTACAGTAAAGCATATCTTTTAATGTACACAAGGTATGCACATGGATTATAAATCTCAAAGTACTCAAGTTCAATGTTCAAATACAAAAGTCCTCTTCCAAAATCTCAAAATTTAAACGTTCTGACTCTCAGAAAATCTGGGTGTTTTTATTGTAAATCCAGAAAAAGAAACGATCATTAACTTGATCGAACACGGCTTTTGAACAACAAATAAAATGTGAATTTATTGTCGATTTTGACAGTCGGTTGAAAATGATCACAAAAGTATGAAAAGGAACTAATAATTAAATGGTAAGATTTAGTTTGAGTAGCACAAATATCATATCACGAGGTGAGTAATTTGATTTAAATTTCCGCATATACTGTGACGAAGATGACAGTAAGGTGTAGAAGCTATCCTCTGCAGCGACAGTTAAACAAACCACACAGTTAACTGTAAAACAATGGTCGATGTACCTCGTAGCGCAATCGGTAGATCGTCGGTTCCAGGTACGGGACGCCTCGGGTTCGATCTTCGGTCGCGACATACCAAAGTCGTTAAAATGTATAAGGGTAGTTCCACGACTGGTTGGCCGGGTGGCAGGATAATGTGACAGTTTGTGACTGAATGTAGTAGTATAGAAGTATAGATCTCACGGTAAAATACCTACTAGTTCTTGTTCTCAAATGGGTGGGGGATGGGTTGGGGGCAACGTTGCGTGAGCGAGCTCATTGATAGGTATCAAATGGCAAACAATAAAGAAACTGAATTTATTTTAAATATCGGATTGCATCAAAACGTAATTTGCTTCGTAAGGTTTTTTCTTTCATGTTTAACAAAAAATAATTCTGAGTTCATTCTGAATCCCAAATGAGTTCTGCGAAACGTTAAAAAAAGAAAGTGTAGGCAGCGTGAGGTGGTCGTTATAGGTGTGATGAGAGTAGATAAACGCTACAAAGGTAAGTCTTCATTTAGCTGCTTCACTGTTATTTTTATATATATTTTTATTTTCTCACAAAGTATTTTATAAAAAGAACAAAATCATGACACCAGTCAGCAATGGATAGCATATGTCTTAAAGAATTCAGTTTACTTTAGAGTTAAAACAGTGTCTTCCCCATTAACTAACAATAATGCCACAGAAAGGTACGTATTTAAAGGAATATAACTTAGAATACACCGGCTATGTTTATTAAAACGACATTTGTATTCAAATAGATCGTTTTTCTTTTCGTTGCTTGCATTTGAGAAACTCGCCGGGAAGTGCGAGGTAAGAGCTCTGTAAAAAAGGTTTAAGCACCCCAGTTGGTCCATATTGCGCACTGACCGTTCCAAGGCGGTTATTGTCGGGTTTGCTCTTTTTATTAAATGACTTATCACAAATTTGTTCTTACTTTTCGCTTGGCTTGCATGTGAAATACTTTTGTTCTGTGCCTTAAGGGGAGTTTGGTATATGTTGCAATGCTCATAGGACTTTGTCATATATTCTTAAGCAAACACTTGACATTTTATATAAAAGTTTATGTTTTTTAATTGCAAAACACACACACACGCACGCACACCCCCCCCCCCCCCCACACACACACACACGCAAACAAACACACACACACAGACACACACACACACACACTATAATTTTACATATGTAGGTACATACAATTGAGAATTGGAATATTGATATATATAATAACATCAATTTTCGATGTCAACATATATCAAATGACACCACCGAAATATGTTATTAGATTAACTGCTAAAATATTAATATATTATCTATTTCTTCTTTCAGGCTTAAGACTGGACCCCATTGGATGCACTATTTCCCCTTAGTTATTTAAAACATATAAACATTATAAACTCACCTCTTTTACATTTGTTACTCGCTATTAAACTGTCGTGTTTATTTTACGGTTTATTAAGAAAACATAGAAAAGAAAGATGCAAAATATATTATAAAATTTTAGTAAAAAATATCACATATAAGGTAGTCGAGAGAGCTTCAACTATATTTCAAGTACGGCAATCACTTTACATGGCTGTTTATTTAGGGAAAATAACGTAACGTAATGTAAGTAAATAACGTACACGAGGTAGTCAAGTTTTAAAAGTAATAAAAAATCTATAAAAATAACTAGTGAAGACTGATCTGAAGTATTCGCAATACCACAATTTGAATAATTACATGTGTAAAATGTCACTTTCAGAAGTTTCTGAAGAAAAACGTGACGTTCAAATTGAGCACTCAGTGTCATATTTATATAACGCTTGAAATCGTTTAAATACACAAATAAAATGGCACGTTAGTTTTATATGATATGTGCGGCGGTTTCTCATATATGTCTAATTCTAATGCATGTAACACTAAAAGGGCGTTTTTAAGCATCACAACTACAAAACATAAATATGATGTGACACCTTCATCGTCTGCTGAGAAAATGACACACGTCACTTGAAGAATAAATTAAGCTTCTAAATATCTTTTAAATACAAACACTTGACAATAAAAAAGAACAGCAATTAACAGTACCAACACAAAGGAAATACTTATATGTGGTAGCAAGACAAATGAAAATCTGTAAATAAGATGATGACTACTCCGCTATGTATAGTCGTAAGGCAATAGCACGACACCTTTGCTCACACAGCGTATCGCTTCCTTTAGGAAATACAATTATAATATTATACACTGGCTGTATTATGAAATAGGATCTTAAGTAAAAACTTTCATAAGATTTATTATAATGCAAATATTTTATATAACTTCTTACTTTAAATTTTCTCAACTCATAAGCATTGAGCGTAAACATGAACGAACGGTGTAAACACATTGGCTTTGAATAAATACGATGATTAATTAGCAAAGTACCAAGAAAAGATTAATATCATTTAATTATACAATTATACTAAAATCTGCTTAAAAATAAAAAATAAATAATTAACAATGTTGATGTGTCATTAAATGCACCACTTAATAATATAATATATTAATAGCAACGTTTTAAGTTGTAACAGACAAAAAAGTTGTAGCCACATTTTAAACGTCTTTTGCAAATGGCCGTTTGGAAAGAGACTGATGATCACTTCAGGAAAAAATGTGTTGGTATTTTTTGTTTAATATAATGACAATGTTTTGAAATGCGGTTTTAGAGTTCCTACTGGATGTTTTTCTAACTTTTAATGTTTTCGTTTTCCAGATGGGTTGTTGATTTCCATATAACGTGTGCGAATTGAAGAAAAATGAAAAAATAAAAAAAATGCTATTTCCACTTTCGAAATATGTCATACAGGAACCTTTTGGAAGTGTCGTAAATAAATAAAAACACATTAAAATACATCAAAGGCTGAAACAGCAACAGTGGCGTTGAGCAATAGAACTAATTAAACGGATGGCGAAAGCTGAATGTGAAGATATAATGACCAACGAAGCACACCTAATTAAATAACCTAAGCTGTGTAATAACGTTGTTATTGTTTGTGTGTGTGTTTTCTGTTTTTGTTTTTGTTTGTGTGTTTTATGTTATTGCTTTTGTTGTTTTGTTTTGCAGTCTGTAATTGTAGATAGGTTGACATAACAGAGCAGCAATCATGATAATAATCAATCCTGTATGTTTACCCAAGTACAAGAAAACATTGTACATTTTATAATTTTTATAACTTTTTTTATAAATCGCAATTATAATTTGGGAATCAGGTTTCTGCTTTCATATTTATTCACAATTTATTAAGTTAGCATTAATAAATAGGCATTCAAAATAAAATTATAATTGAAAAATTGAAACTAAGTAAAATTTTATACACTATTTTTATAACGTTTTAATAAAGTTTTTGGTGCAAAAATGGTGTCCATTCGAAAGAAAACTTATTTATTTAAAATTTATCGAATTCATTTTTACTCTTTCCCATAACATGAAGGTACGAAATTGCAATCGATTTAACAAATACTATGTGGTCAAAATGTCGGCCTAACTTGATTTTATGGCTACGTAAGTGTTAGTTCGGTTAAGCAGTTCATGTTTCTGCTTTCGTTTTCGTGAAATGTATAAATATTTTCACATTAGCAATTTTATAATAATTTACTGAAATGTCAACATTATAAGTCTACAACTAGGCCAGACACAATTTACCGTTTCCTATTTTTGTAAATGCTAGCAATCACTTATGACAAAAGCAATGCTGAGTCATTGTTTTGGTGTTAAAGATTCCTTAACATATCATGAACCTATGAAGGCTATAGATTTAAATAAATATTTTACTTCACAGTCTGTTTTGGAATCGTCAAGCTGTCTACATCTTTTTCAGCGCTTTCTGTGTTGTTTACAGTCAGCCTCAATAAGTTTCCCCGATATTTTCTGAACGGACGATTCCATTATGACACTTTGGGTATTATTATTCTTGTACGAACCTGTGTTCTTACAGTTTTGTTCCTACATTTCCCACTATCTCTACGCTATGCAATTGAAATAAAGCGTAATTTTAATAACGATGATATTTTGCAACATGTTTTCAATGTACGTCCGCTGCAACACATACCACCCCTAATATATATTAGGTCTCTTCCTTCATCAAAGACACTCACTCATAAATGTCACTGTCTTCTCTCGCGTTGAAATAATGTAAACTTTTAGGATAAGTTTTATTTGTACATTACTTTATTCTGCAATAACAAAACACCCAACGTCAGTTATAGTTATGAGTTTATAAGAGAAAAAAGATATTGCGGCTTTTATACCAATTAAAATTTCCACGAACTACTTTTTGGTGCTGCGTTCGTTGTTGTGTGCAGAAAGTAAGCGCAGCATGTTCCTTATATGCCCCATAATAACTAAAGAGAAAAAACTCTTTTAAGAACAAATGGTGATAGATTATACATATCAATATGGTATCAATGTCACAACAATATGCATTATAAAATCATCTTGTTGGTTTAAGTGATTAAATAATGGTCAAATATAACCACGACATATATATAAAAAAGATTTCTTAGATAATAATATCAATAACTAATATATGTTAATAATGGTGGTGTTGCATTATCACCTATGTTGATAAAAAGAATATACAATTTATAAAATCATTAAAAGAGTTAACAGAGCATTCCATTTCCGCACTTTCGGTTATGATAATGAAAGCTTTCAACGAACTGCGTGATCTTCTTCCTTTGCAAATTACGGTAATACCTTATCTTCGGCGACTGGCTGTGTTGAATTTGCAATTGTTTTTCTTTATTTTACAGTGAAAACGGGTACACTTATGCTCATAATGTTATACATCTTTATCGTATTATATCTGTCGTATATAGCCAGATTAAAAAACTACCACAACTGCCGATCAAACATTATAGTTAAAATGTAAGCATTTTGTCCTTTTCAATATACTTTGTTTCTATCGTCTGATAGAGTTTAAAATCCCTGTACTCGACAGAAAGAACTAGGATGGCAAGATTAACCTTGATGTATTTAGGATGGCAGTAATCTAAGGATTCAGTATAAATATAAAGTTTGAAATTATTGTATAATGTTTAAGCTTTAAAACCTTGAAAGAAAAACAACATTTTATTAGAATAATGTATGACGCATCCTTTTTAAATAGACCGATCATGGTGATAAGTAATAAAACCACAAGTTGCATCAAAGTGTAATGGAACGTCTTATGTAGTTGCAGAAGTTAATTTTTATAAAAGGTAAATGTTAAGTATTGGCGTAATTATAGTTAGTGTCAATGAATAATTGTTGAAACAAACTTATCAAACAAAAATATAAACACCATTTATTTAAAACGTAAGTATGCAGTGTCGGTTCGTTTTCCAGTTATGTTAAGATCTATTTGTTTTCAAACACAACAACAACAACAGAACTAATATAAAAAACACTCTTAACATTAAAATACACAATTTAAATACGGAACATTTTTGCTTTAAATAATGATACCGGACGTACTCACTACAGATAATTGTTCATTCCACCTCAGTAGAAAAATAAATAGTAAAAAACAGACCTCAGAGAGTACTAATGCCTTATTTGTCATATATTCTGCGATCTATTAATGAAAGCGCTACTCTTCAATATGTTTTTCATTAGCCCATATGAGACTGTTTAAAATGACATAATTCAAATTTATTGAATAATGCATTACCAACATAGACATAGAAATATCTCGTTGAATTAAGATAAACAAGACAGTAACCCAAATGTAACGTTAATTACCAGACGCGTCAACTACCAACCTGCAGCTACTGTTAGCTGTTAAAAATCAGTAGTTACAAATGAAAAGATCAAAGCGAAAGTGTCGTCTGCTAAAATTATTAAACTTCTGATCGGGTTAAAACATGTTATTGTGTTGAGTTCAAATGTGCACGAACACAGAAGGATGCCAGAAAATGCGCTTTCCTTATTTGCAGTTGACATTTATGATACATTTTTATGAACAGCTACTAGAAGAAGAAAAAGTTGTTTCGTAAAACAATAGTCGTATATTACAAATGTGGTGTATACAGTTGGACTTACATTTTAATTGGTAGGTCGTTTCAACAACACGGAACGAAATACTTGTTTTCATTGTATAAAATGTTTCTAAACAAGAAAGTGGGATTAAATATTATGGTTGCACTAACATAGAAGTCGTATTTGTTTTGAATGATAATTAAGCTTCTGTCGCTCCCAATTGCAGTGCATATTATCTATTATGTATCGCACATTTACCAAAAAACATTACTGACAAAATATCACAAGGTCGCCTAAAACATGTTATGATATATGACACGTAAACCAGAGGTTTGTCTTCATAATGGCCATACAAGCATGAACAATAGTAACGCGATATTACCGTACTATATACTAAAATTTAGGTAATATTTTAATATAGACAATCCAGCTTCAGTGATTACTTCTTTGTTTCATAGTGACAGACCTAATTACATATTTAAAAGAAAACCCTAATTTACCATCACCAACACTTTGCACTGTTTGCTAATGATGTCCTATGAACTTCACCATTACAACATGTGTTGCGAAGTATCCCATCTTTCCTCACTGAAAGCTCAGTAAAACTGTCGCTGCGACTTGAAATTGTTGACATAGTATTTCGTAAAAATCGTCGGCTATGCTATATAATTATATTAAGCGACCATGGCCGACTTACATTTTTGCACTGAGCCGAGGCTAACACGACCGACGTACCTTTTTTACGAAATATCTAGACTTGCATACCACACATATTTCCTTTGTGTTGGTACTGTTAATTGCTTTTCTTTTTATCGTGAAGTGTTTGTATTTGAAAGATCTTTCGAAGCTTAATTTATTCTTCAAGTGACGAGTGTCATTTTCTCAGAAGTCGATAAAGTTGACACTTCATATTCATGTTTTATAGAGGTGATGCTTCAAAACGTCTTTATAGTGTTATTAGTATTAAACATGTATGAGAAATCGCAGCAGATATCACTTAAAGCTAATGTGCCATATCATTTGTGTATTTAAAAGATTTCAAGCCCTATATAAATCAGACACAGAGTGCTCAATTTGAATGTCATGTTTTACTTCAGAAACTTCTGAAAGTGACATTTTACACATGAATTATTCAAATTGTGTTATACACATTGCGAATATTTAATATCAGTCTTCATTAGTTATTTTTATAGATTTTTCAATACTTTTGAAACTTGCCTACCTCATGTACGTTATTTACTGTAATCCCTAAATCAACAACCATAAAAAGTAATTGTCGTACTAAAAATATAGTTGAAGCTTACTCGACTGGCTTATATGTGATCTTACTAACTGAAATCTTTTAAGCTTTAATTCTTTTGGACTATCTTTTTCTGAACATCACTTTATATTATATTGTGCATCTGTTTTGTATATTTGGATGTAGTGTAAGAAGTAAATACTTAAAAAAAATCTTTTTAATATATGTTTTCTTAATAAAACGTAAAATAAAAAGACAGTCTTACTTAATTAATTAGCGAGTAACAATTGAATAAGAAGTGAGTATATAATGTTTACATGTTTTAAATAACTAACGGTAAATGGTGCAAACAATGGAGTCCAGTCTTTAGCCTAAAAGAAGAAATAGATAAAATGTCAATACCTTAGCAGTAAATTTAATAATATATTTCGGTTGTGTCATTTGATATATGTCGATATGTTCGAGAATTGATGTTCTTGTCTCATCCAACGCTGCCCACACTTCCTTTGTTAACGTTTCGCAGAACTAATTTAAGATTCAGAATGAACTCAGAATTTTTCTTAGTTTGAAAGTAAATATCTTACGATGCATTTTACCTTTTGATACAATCCGATGTTTAAAATAAATTCAGTTTCTGTATTGTTCGGCACTCCGTCTGTATGTGCCATTTGAAACCTATCAACAGTGATTTATGAGCTCGCTCACACAACGTTGCACCTCTCCCCCTATTTGAGAACAAGAACAAGTAGGTATTTTTATCGGTAGATCTATACTACTGAGTGTGGTATCATGCCAGATGATTACGGCATGCAATACACAGTGAAGACAGCGCTATATCTGCTTCACGTGGACATCGTCTCCAGATAACTGTTGGTGGAACGATAAACTCAATAAAACATAAACAAAACAATGGTCAACCTGTGATATCTTTGCTCAAAGTTGTTCATTGACAATGAGTTTAAAATTCATCTCAGTTTCGAAGGTGCACTGTTTACAATTGGGATATTAGCATAGACCTTAGAAATAGAAATGGTGGAATGATTGATGAGAAAACGCATCAACAAATCTCAATGGATACGTGACGTAACACAAACGTCTGGATTTAACCGACTCATGAGTGTGTCGATGGTGGATAAAAAATTCAAAGTAGGCTTAAATCGGTATTTTTTGCTGTTATGTTCATTGCAGTTTTAAACCTATTCATACGTCTTATATAAAACTCATTATTATGTCTAACTTCAACATAAAATTAAAATAAATGACAAAAAAATAAATCTTTAATGAAATAACAATTGTCATATAAGTACATTTACTTATAAACAGGATGTTCTTGTTCTTGATTAAAATGATTAATTTTTTTTGTAATCAAAAATGTGGTGTAATTGTTTTAACAGAAGTAATCTTTAGGGATATTTTTTTAATTACGTCACTACTTTCATTTCCATGAAGCTTGGCTATAAGAATATGTCATCGCCAGGACAGTTTTGTTTCAAAAAGAGATGTTTCCATTCACTGCTTACATTTGAGAAAACCTTTAGGAAGTACGAGATTAGAGCTATGTAAAACCGAGGTAAGTTACCCCAGATGTTATCGCACTATTACTTTTTCTTTAATTGTTTCTTTACGTGCGTCCCAGTAAACCTTGACATGATTCACTCTCACGTGTTTTAATTATACTATTTTAGATAATAAATTATAAGACCTGTTATGCTGTTTGTAAATTGTATTCTTTTCTACTTATTAACTCCCGATGCTTTCTGTTAGTTGTCTGACTTTAATGGGATATTTGTACTTCCACCGTTTGTCTCTTAGGAAAAAAAATCAGAAAGTATGTAGGTCCCGGTTAACCTTGGTTTAACCACTACTTTCCCTATCTTTGCCGACTGCCCCTTTCAAATCGGTAACAGTTGGTTTTTCTTTATGTGTAATATCTTGTTATGTTACATTAGCTTTTTTGCTTGTATTTGTCTAGTGAAAGTTCAAATTTCATTATATGTTGTACTTTAAAAGGACCTTTTCAATACTTTATTGCTTTCTATTAATGTTCGGGCATTTATAGGTCATTTTCATTTTTATTCTTATTTTTACATTTTTCATCAAGAAAGTAGTTTCATATTTACATGTTCTCCGATATGTACATAGTTTTATTAACTTACGGTAAGATATGGTTTTATTACATCACTGCACCATTTGTAGACAAATTAAACGGTTTATCAATTACAACAGGTAAACAGTAATTTCAATTTTCAAATTTATCTTGATGCAAAAATTATCGACACAAATAACAAACCATTTGTTGAGATCCTGAACGGCAACTTGATTATTAATAAAGCTTAACGGATTATTTCTGCAGAAAAATATTCCCTTGCGTACTGACATTACTTTTTGGTGTACTAACACATGCTAATTTGTCCAGCATTTCTATCTCTCCCATTAAATAAAAAATACTATATTCAGTAAAACATACCTAACAGGACCACAAGTGGTCATTTTAGAACTTGCCGCACTTAGTAAGGTGGTCGTCTTAGTGAGTTAGCTAAATATTATCAACATTATGACGTTATTAATTATACGAGTAGTATCGTTTGGACGTCAGAAGAATATTATGAAAAACATCATAGCGATGCATACAATAATAATAATAATAATAATAATAATAATAATAATAATAATAATAATAATAATAATAATGTTATCAATAATAATTTTAACAATATAGATTATAATAATCATGATAAAGGGAACAATAACACCTGATCATAATTCTGTCAGTTAATCGTTTATCACATACTGAACAAGCTATTTGAATTGGTTATATCTTATGTCTTTGCTCAAGTAATCAAGATTGAAGTTTCATTTATTAGGAAGAAACTTAGTGTGATCAACATATCCAGTCAGAGTGAAAATTGACAGCTCAGAATTGGTGGTGTCCCTTTAAACATAGAATTCTATTATTGGTTCTGAAATAGGTTTACCAGGTTCCGGGTAGAGAGGTATTCCTCTTCTTCGGGATTCTGGGACAAAGAAATATATATTAAAAGAAACGGTTTTGACAGAAAGGGAAACATCTTAGCGAGGTGTCCCAGTTAGTGGGGTGGTCATCTAGAGAGGTTTTGCTGTACTTATACAAAACTGTATCTACTGCCTCCCGTATTCATTTACATAAATTGGTTTTCCTGAAACATCATTGAACATAACAATCTAGTGAAAATACATTTACTATAGCTTGTTTGGTACCCTTTTCCTAAAAAAATTCACAAACTGTCATCAAGTGTCATTCATTAAACATATGATCAAATTGTATCATCCTTACAGTTAAAACATAAAAAATGAGTAATATCATTATAATTAATGGTAATGTCATTAAAATATCATTAATATCATTTAAATTTCAGCAAGTGTCAGCAAAATCATTAAAATATCAGTAATATTATAAAAATATCATTAATGTCATAAAAAATCAGTAATATCATTAAAATATATCATTCATATCATTGAATATATGGTGTGTTTCAATTGTTATGTTAAATGAGAGACCAGTCTGCTTTTGTCATGAAAATTGCATTGACGTATCATTAACATAGCTAGTGTTAACATGTGCGTGTTATAATAAATCGGGTAAAAATATCCCTAAATTCTAGATGCAATCGTATACCACAAAACATATTATGTTTTTTATCATTTGTACTCTTTTTGTTCATTGTGCTTTATCATGTCCTTGCTGATTTTCAAACAAGGACACATGGGTAAACAGTGAAATCGTTGTCGCTAGGTATTAAGTGTAAGCCCTTTTCATACTAAGCAGAACAAAGAACTGAAGACAAAATGTATAATTTGTAAACACACACATATGAGCTTCATGAAAACTGTCACATACGGAGACGCTCAAATTCAGCTTAAGGAGGTTCACTTTTGTTTTCACCTTCGCTATGCAGCGTTGTATCATGGGTAACTGCAAAATACCCCGACGGAAAACAGACCATATCTTATATAAGAATGGCAACACATATTATTTTGAACAGTCAACAGACAAATAAAATTAAATTCATTGTTAATGTACAAGTAACAAAAAACAACTAAGACACGACGATCAGAGAAAATCAGATATCGCTTCTAAGCGGTAAGTGGCAATATGAATGCATTTTCGTAGTATGAAATTACGTCGTATTAAAGGATACATTTCCATGATAACAACATCGCGAACGGCCGACAATGGTTGTTGTATGGATCAATGCACGTTTCGTGACAAAAGCAGACATTTGTATAGGAATCCAAGAATAATTTTATGTATCTGATTTTATAAACGGGTATCAAATGATAATTGCAACTTCATTTGTAAGTATTTCAAACGTAAGGTTAAACATCCAAATGTTTGTCAAGGCGACATACATTACTAGAAAATTCAGAAGACTGAAACAACAAATTGCTTCAGAAGTTTAAGGCTGAGGTGTAAATGAGGAGAGATGTCATACACGTGTCGAATGTCTCGTAAGTGGATCAATTTTAAGAAAGCATTTTGAGAGACAGCGTACAAGCATTAGCTTGTGGAAACGGTGTAGCTTTTAAATGTAATTCATAAAAACTCATGATGCCAATAGTTTCAGAATTTAAAATATATTTTACATGAAATAGAAACAAATTTAAACCTTGTAAAACATTTTGATTCTCGGTACTCATTGGCTTATTGTTTGAAAAGTTAATAATAATATACATAATTTTGAAAAATAAACTGTTTTTTTTCTGTGTTCTGTTTTATTTATACTTTTTGGTCAATGCGAAACATCCACTTTGTTTTAAGTGAATTATTTTAGTATATTGTATATGCATAAAACATCAATCAGTTTCAAATATATAAATATATAATAAACATTAATATCAATATGCCATGCAGTGTCCGTTGGGTGTTTTTAATTGCGGCACCTGGTTTATTTATCGAATAATTTAGGTCGCCTTACCTCACGACCAGATCTTGTTACATAATATTCTCTAGAACTTTCTGGAAGAGACTTGCTAATAACTTGCCCATTTGTTTTATTTTGGTTTTCCATGATGCTTTGTAATTGACAAGGGCATTCACGAGATTTGTTAAGAAAAATGCGATTCCTGCGATAAACACCGTCTCTAGTCTGGACTAAATAAGACCTGTTAGTATGCTATAAGCATTTACCCAAACCATGTACTTTTTGTTATCAAATGTGAACAAGTCGCACGCGACGTTTTGCCATGGTCGGTCGGGTATTGGGTGCAAAAGAAAGGATTCTTGAAGCCCTGTGTTTTTCGCAAATTGGAAAAGCTAGCACAAATTCTGTTATTTGATTTGTCAAGCCTGGCCAGAACATGATATCTCGGGCGCGGCGGAGCGTTTTGTCTCGCAGCCCAGATGGTCAACATGAACTGCCTCAGTTATACCAGATTGCAAAGTTTAGCGTATAACAAGCTTATGAACCTTGAATAACACCCCTTGCTTGCAAGACATTTCGTCACGGTGGTTTCAGAAATCTACCACATTTCTGGGGTACTGGTTTTGGTTTTAAGGCCAACCATCTAAAATAATTAGTTTCACGGCCTGGAGTGTGTCATCGTTTTACGTATGTGACGTATTTGTTCTAGTTTGGCATCGCTGATCGGCAACTGAACAATGTGCTCGTGCGCGTCTGCGTTGACGAACATTTCCGGGTGCGTCTCTTGCACGAAATTTCGGCTTAGTGAGTCACCTGTAGGTATTTCAGTATCTTTTCTGTCTATGACATCTTTGTGAAAGGGCTAAAGTTGCTTCATGATTCTTTGCAACCTCACAAAGTGGCTTTATCAGAACAGCGGTAATAGGTTTGTAGTCACTCTTAATAACCGTATGTTGACCATAAATGTATTGCTTGATTTTTAGGCAACCGAACTAAATTGCTATCATTTTTCCTCATTTTGTGTCCAACCAACTTGGTTTGGGGTGCGGGATATTAACACATATGCAATTGGTTTCCCTTCTTGAAAACGCACAATGTGACCGGCATTTTCAAAAAACCCTAAGGATTGGCGCTTGCATTATGACTTATTTGACCATTTGAAAGGAACTTTCTTGCTCCGGCCCCTAGATGAACTCTATATCTTCTTTAATAATGCGCGCATCGGGCTGGTCGTTTCTGCAAGATTTGGCGCGAACTTTGAGAGATAGGTAACCATGCCTATGATTTATCCAGGTCTGGCCTGCATTCAGGTGTTTTTAAGCTCGCGATGGCTGAGACCTTGTCCTTGTCTGCGGACAGGCCCTGTGAGCTGACCACGTGACCAAAGTACTTAACCTCTGGTTGATCGAAAACCATTTTTTCTTGGTGAAATTTAAGGCCTTTCTCGCATTCGCGGCAAAGTAGATTTCGCAAATTTTTGTCATGTATAGCATTGGTTGTCCCAACAAATATAACGACATCAACTATCGACGCAATTCCAGGAAATCCTTTCATTGCTTTGTCCATCTTTCTTTTGAAGATGTCTTGTGACGATTTCAGGACCATGGGCATTCTTAAGTAGCTATAACACTCAAACGGAGATGCCAATGTTGTAAGATACGACAGTCAGTTTACACGAGTAGTAACCTTTCGTAACTGGCAGTTTTGTCATTTATTGTTCTTATCGGTTAATATGGCCCATTAATGCACGAATTAAGGGCTTATGGATCAATACAGATTCTTAGTTTTGAGTTTCGTTTTTCAACACAAACGAGTGCATTGACACATTCGGTCGGTTCGCTGAGTTTGCAAATGATGCCTTTACTTTCCATCCAGTTCAGTTCAGATCACCTGTATTAGCAAAAAGCAATTAATTTGAAGCATGCAATGGCGCTTAAATGTCTAATGAATGAAATTGTTTCAATGAAATGATGTTTACCTGTTTGCCCGTGTCAATCGTTGCTGTATTTTTTGTGACCCAAAAAGATAAATCAATAAATGCCTGATCGGGAGAGGAACGATCACTTACTGTGTAAAAAAAGAAGTATGTGCTTTCGTCGTCGGAACTAGTTCCATTGTTGAACGTGAACACTGTGAACGTTTTTCTCACTGTCGCTAGCGACATTTTAGCGAAATGGATGGTCTTTTGGCACTTGTGACATGTTAGGCCTATAGCTGGACAATCTTGTTTGCTTTTGTGGGGACGTTTACCGCAACGTTGGCATTGTTTGGTGTCCTTGCGTTGTTTGGTCTATCGTGTGTTTAGGTTCCTGGTTTGACGTGCGTTCCTCTCGGCAGATGGTGTCAACAGCATGGGTGGGGTAATTGTGGGAGTTGACAAGTCGAATGCGGTTTATGAGGCTGGGAACAAGAGAAAGAGTATATCGACCCTTTATGTATTGTCAGCGAGGCCGATATCAGCATTGGTCTGTGCGGTACAGCGCTGTGCAGCATTGCGTATACATAGCATTAACAAGAAAAAGCACGGATGTGATACAGGCGCCACTGGGAGCATATGCCTTAACCAAGAGGATGACTATTCTGGGAACTCAACACTCTTTTAAACTGTGGATCATTACATAACTGTTTTAGAGTAACGAACCGTTACTCTGATGGGAACTATACTATCTGCTGCTTTAAATTCTTCTTTGTTGTCTGCTGCATTTATAATTACATTGTAATGTGAACATCGGAATGCACAGTTTTTTTCTTAGACAAGACCTCGCCAAACTGCTGCGTATTTCTACAGATAACTGCTGTGCTTTCATAATTGCAAGCTACACTTTATTCTTTGAAAGCTACACTGTTAAAAGAACGGAATATCCGTTTCTTTTCTCTAACAACAGCCTCACAGAATAGATGCGATTTTCTTTTATTGTCCGCTACCCTATCGTCCCCATAAGATGCATTCCACTAGAGGCAGCGCTCTCCAGAGCGGAGCCAAAAACGTTAAAGGTTTTAATTGTGTCTTTTATGTTACAATATGAAATATTAAGATAAAATAGGTCATCGAATAATATATCATAATCTTAATTGATTTTTGGTCTTTGGTTTAAACTTGTAAGATGGAGATAGCTTAAAACAGGTGAATATTATGGTGATGTCCAGGTTGACAAACCGCCAATTTTGGTCGAAATTATATATGCACTTGGTTTGGTTTTGATTATATTGTTTAACTTATAGTATGTTGTATAAGTAATTATATGCAGCATTTAAACGTACATCCCTCAGAAATATATTCAAATCATGCAATGTAAACAGAATAAATCGGTTAAAATCATGTTCTCACTGTCAGATAGTTACACAATTATTAAATGTTCTCAAACATTTTGAATAAACCGAATCTTAAAGACATTTTATTATAATTATTAGTTATCACATTCATTTGTTATAATTAAAGTTTTCATTAAAAACTCAACAAAATGAAGTAATGTAGTGGATGATAGGCATATTCTCAAATTAGAAATTAGATCTAAATAACTTGATCGATGGATCACCGTAATGCCATGTCGACCTATAGCATGCCTATAAAAATCATTTTTTAAGACCACAGACCTCTGCAATTTCAAAAATAATGCGCTTGGTGAATGTAAGTAGTAAATTAATTTGTGCAATTATGTTACCTTAAGTGAATGAGTAAAAAAGTAAACCTTGCAATGCTCTTAGGACTTTGCCATATATTTGGATTGACTAATTGGAAAATGCACCATAAAACGCATAAATTAAGTAAGTAGTATTTGTGTGCCAACATCACATATTTTTCTGAGTCTGTAAAACAGATGTGTTTTTTTATTTCGTATTTTACTATATGTTATATATATATCGTTATTATATTCGATCTACATATTTTATGCACATCCTAGTGCTTCAGATTGTAATAAATATTATTTTTATTATTTATTAAAAATAGCGGAAATATCATTTGGTCAAATAAATAAATTGCAAGTTCTAAATTAGTGTCCTAACTAAGATGTATATTCAACATCTGCTAGTAAAATTTCACTTACTACCATAAAAAAACATAAGCCAAGTAATGTGTTGCACTTATGGTTTACTATTCAATGCAAATAACTTAGAATTACGTACCTTTAAAGTTCAAAGAATGTTTATTGACTTGTTAAGTCATTCGATTAATATTTTATTATTCAAATCGCAAGAACTGAATTTTATAGTGCCCTCAACGCTTTGATTATATTGATCATTGACAAAAATATAAAATTATTCTGTCAGAGTGAAAGGACAATTAATTGATATTTACCTGTATTTCCAGGACTTGTTAAAAGTCCATAAAGTTGTTAACGTTCTTGATTGGAGAATTTGCGGAAAAGACAAAAGAAGAAAGCTAAAAGACGTTGGTAGTCAATCAAGTAACTTTGGATTAGCTAAAACCCCAAACTCATTGGCTCCCAGAGACACTATGGAGAAAAATGTTTTCTTTTGGATTCTATATTTTGGCCGTTATGCAGAAATTAACAGGCATATTTGACTTATAACCTGAAAATAATTGAAAACTGTTCATGAAATTTCAACACTTCTGTGATGAATGTATATGCCCACTGTTATTTAATGTTTTTGGTGAAAAAGTGAGAAATACGAGTTAAGAAAACTTCTCATGTCCAACAATGAAATCATAAGGTTATCATGTTCACTCTGCGTTCCAAGGGAGGTAAATAGCAATTACTGAATTACTGAGGGTAACTTTTTGATAACTTTTTAAGTTTAAAGACGAAATTAAGTTAATGCTAATCTCAGACAGCTGGGTACTTCCATGATGTGTTTTACCATTTTATCAAGTCAACTTATTCTTTGGTTTTCTTAGCTCGTCAATTAGCAACCCCACGCTCGAAAGAAAACGGTACATGCCATTATCTGGAAAACGCGGATTGCGGCATTCCTTTTTGGGGCATTATCTGGATACATTTACTGATTTCGAATTCATATAACATCCGTAACGTCGTTGTAAGAAGTTACTTTATAATTATTTTCTTACTACTGGACAGTCTTTAAAATATGTGAACATAAAACATTTGAAAAATTGATTTTCGATGTTGATGTTTCTAAAGGATTTAATTTAAAGGCCACATACAGTACCGAACTTGATGGGATTAAAAACTCACACCTTACTTTGTACAGTTACAAATCTACCTTTGAAATCACTAGTTATTTTGGACAATGAGGCAGGTAAAATATTTTTACGTACTTATCCTTTATATAAGGTGGCTTTTATCATTCAAAAGTATACTACCCATGCTTTAAGACTTCCAATTGATAATCAGTCTCAACACAAACGACATTTCATGAAAATCAAATACATTGATAAAGGGATTGATTTTATCGATTTACCTAGTATCTTTCGGGACAAAAATATCATCAATAAAATCCCCAATTATTTCGAAAACAAGGAAAACCCAATGACTTGTTATGAGTTCAATAAAAACTTCAGAGGTTTTATTTTTAATTACAACCAAACTGTAGCAGACCTTAACCTGAATGATCCTTCTCAAGATTCTTGTAACTGTTCAACTTCACCTTTCTGTTATTTATCTTCTGGCCATTTCATTATTGGGATTTAAACATCATCGATGACTATAAATTAAGAAAATTACTCTTTAAGTGTCAGAAACATAGCCTGCCAAATGAAATAGATTTTGACCTTTGTTGCAAAGAAATAGCTGATGCAATTAATCTGTTTGCCGATCGCTGGGGTAAGAGATAAAAAAAAAACACGGATACAGTAGCACTCAATACTTGGAAGAAAGCCATTTTAAGATAATAAACAATCGCGTTAAATTCTACCGCTCCCATCCTTCTAGTTTAGAGCTTAAAACATCTAAAACAGTCCTTATAGAATATTCACGATAAATTTGTACTTGTACCTGCAGACAAAGCTTCAAATAACATAATTTTTGTCTGACGACTTTATTACAATAATGTACTGAGTGCTGAGTGCTGAGTTATCCACCACCAGTTCTTACTCTAGCTCCAACCTTGACTTTCAGACAGTCATTGACAAACATAAACAGATATTGCATAATTGTAATATCAAAATAGAATCAAAGCAAGAAAAACTTCGTTCACTGTACTGGATTCCTAAGCTTCACAAAACAACAAACAAGTCACGATTCATAGCCAATGACAGCTCTAGCACCACCACTCACATATCTAAACTATTTACGTCTTGCCTTACAGCCGTTCGCAATCAAGTTGGTAAATATTGTGAAAAAGTGTATAAAAATTCAGGAATTAACATTTTTTAGTCTATAAAAAATTCTTCAGAAGTCTTTTACAAGTTTCGTATTTTAAACTTTCATTGCTCTGCAGTTAATACTTACGATTTCTCTATGATGTACACTTCTTTAACTCATGATTCAATTAAGACCAAATTAATTGCTCTTATTGAGAAAACATAGGCTTGAGAGCAACGTCTTTATATTGCATGTCATGAAAGAAATGTAATTTTTACCAACACTTTCTTAGAAAAGTTTACTATGTGGACTTGCTCGGATGTTTGTGAAGCTCTACGTTTCCTATTAGACAATAATTACATAAATGCGGTGACACTTTATTTAGACAAGTAAATGGTATTCCTATGGGAACCAACTGTGCACCATTAATTGCAGATTTATTTCAATACTGCTTTAAACGTGATTTAATATTAACTTTATCCCCTTCTAACCAAAGCCAGATTATAGAGGCTTTCAACTTAACGTCACGCTATCTTGACGATATTCTTACTATAGATAATCCTCTCTTTTTCTCAAATGATCCATCTGATTTACCCTCCAGAACTTACCCTTAATAAAGCAAATAACTGACATTTAAAAGAAGCATTTCTAGACATTGAGATCGCTATTTCCAATGACAACGTCTTTACTAAAATCTATGACAAGAGGGATAATTTCAACTTTAGTATTGTGAATTATCCATACCTTGACGGTGATCCACCTCGTGCTACCTCCTATGGTATTTACAAATCACAACTTAAAGGTTTGCATGAGTTTGTACTAAAGTAGAAGATTCCAATGCTAGAAACCGGTTTATTTCTTCTAAACTGTTACAGCAAGGCTTTCATTTTCATAAATTAAGAAAGGCGTTTTCAAAATTCTTTCACCGCAATGGTTTTATTGCTTCTAAGTATAATAGCAGTATGAAAACACTTATGCAGAAAGGCATAAACCATCCTGCATTTTATGGAAATGTTTTATACACGTTAAAGAAGATCAGGGGTCTCAATAACTTTTCTGACCACTTTACAAAACTTATCAGAAAATGTATTGCAGACGGTTACAAACCGGGAATCCTTCATTGTACTGCATTGCTTGCAATTGACCCTTTTACAATCAAGAACTTGCATTGCTTTTAAATTACACGATGACCGGACAGGTCGTTGAGACTATATGAAAACAGTGACTTAAAGCCATGATTGGACAGTTACTGTTGGAATTCTTGTCTCTTCATCCCTCTAGTCGTGCCCTATACAGGTGAGACAACTTGAGCAGTCTCCATACCCTTTACGTGAGATTGCACAGTTGGTATAACATCGGGATTTTTGGTACGTTTATTTTATATATAATATGCCAACTGCGGATAAATCCTCGGCTTTTTTATGATATGTTTATTTTAACTTATTAACTCTTAACAATACTACATTTTCTTTTGTTGGTATGTTGTTTTCTAAAATTCGTTGTTTTTCTTCTGTATTTTTTACATTTCACTTTTGGCACTTGGTGTCATGGCATTGTATGCCATAATTAAATTGATCTCATTATATATCAGCGCCTGGGCTGTTTTATTTGTTCTTATAATATATCAGCACTACGGCTGTTGTATTATAAACTAATCTCTCTTTGGAATTTTTACGTTGCCGAGGCTTTTATCTACTGTACATACTGTACATATGTTGATAGTTCATTTTATTACTAGATGTCATGTGTGTATATAATTTCACTGTATCTGTTTTAACTACCGATGCAGGTGCTTACTGTTAGTTGTATCACTCTGACGGGATATTGTTATTTACAGTGTTTGTTTGTTAGAAAAACCTTCAGGAAGTGCGAGGTTGGAGCGCTCCACAAACCAGGTTTAGGCACCCCAGTCGGCCCTTTTGACGACTGACTGTTCCAAGGCTGTAACTGATGGGGTTTTTTTTTGTGTGTGTTATGTCTCGTCTCTGTGTTTTTGTCACATTTACATTTACCTTGTTTGCCTTTGTCTACTGGTAGATAAAATTTAAATATCTGTGAAAATTTTGACAGGACCTTTTCTCATTTACCTATTCATTTCTATTCGGCATTTATGACAATATTCATGCAGCTGGCAATATTTCTTAAAATCTAAACACCGGAGTAGTATAGATGTACCGGTACAATACATGCTGTGTGTGGGGGGGGAGAGGGGCGGTTCAAACTAAATCTGATAATGTGCCAATACGATTATATTCAAGGCGTGTTTATAAAACTTTTCTTGTAATGTTGACATTGTTTCTTTCCTATTCGTGCTTGTATACATACCATTTTTAACATTATTTTATCTTGGTAGTTTTTGGTCAATCTTACTAAACTTCACTTACTAGACATTTTACTAGTTATGACTGCTCGCTCGCTCACGCAACGCTGCCCACACTTTTGTTGCTGTTTTTTCATTATTTCTTATTATTATAAATAACCTGCTCTACCCGACATTGCTGAATAGCTTAAACCGTGAACGCGAGTTCGACAAGAACGGGCTATTTAAACAGTCAAAGAGAAACAGCGGTGGCAGACTTGTAAACGATTTTAGTGTAAACATCACTCTGTGTGTGCTTTTCTACTTTAAAGGTATGTATAACGTTGTCGGCATGTGCACCTGTACGAACGCATCATAAATGTTGAACAATCATTGTTACTTTGAGTGATAAACAATATTTACAGTTGTAGCTTTTTTTTTGCTTTCATGTCTGCATCAGTGCCTGCTTAGTGAATAACTGTGTTACTTGTTTAATTAGTCATACTTTGTTTCAAATGTATGTTATAAAATTGTACAGCTTGAGATTTATATACAAAGAATATAATATGCGCTCTTTTAAGCATTCAATTTTTTTTTTTTTTTTTTTTTACATACGCCATCATACTAAAAGTAGTTTTGCATTACATGGGACAACTGAGTGTTGAAAACTGAAGACTAACACATGTTTCTGCTCGTTTTTTAAAGTTCCTTTTGAAGGTGTAGACCAAAACTAGTTTTCGATCCTGATTTTAAAATAGCATGGTACACTTATTCTTAAAGTATCAAATTTTACAATTTTATATTGTCATTTATTTGTTTCCTTTTTAATTTTATCAACAACAATAATAAGAATATATGACAAAGTCCTATGAGTATTGCAACATATACCAAACTCCGAAAAGGCACAGAACAAAGGTATTTCACATGCAAGCCAAGCGAAAATAAGAACAAATTTGTGATGAGTCATTTAAGGAAAAGAGCAAACCCGACAGTTACCGCCTTGGAACGGTCAGTCGGCAATATGGACCGACTGGGGTGCTTAAACCGGTTTTACAGAGCTCTCACCTCGCACTTCCTGACGAGTTTCTCAAATGCAAGCAACGAAAAGAAAAACGATCTATTTGAAAACAAGTATTATAATAAAACGAAGAATCAGATTTGTTTAAAATTTTGATGTTATAGCTTATATCAATCCTGATTTTACTTAATATGCACTTTCCAATCAGAATGTTCATGATGAAACTTTAATTTAACCACAGTTATTTTTAAATTGTAGACATTCTTTCCTATATTCAAACAAGAAAAACATTATCCAGAGCATCAAAGTCGCCGGAAAATAATGTAATAGTAGAATGGTGAAAACAGAACATTCCAAAAAAGAAAGAAGTTTTTGTAATGCAATTGCATATATGAGCCTTGACAATCTCATACTTTGGACTACCGTTTACATTATAAATAAATAGAATAACTTATTTAGTATATATATACATGTTTTGTTTTGATAAATAAATCATTCTTCAAATCAAACATCCAGAAAATATTCCTAATACACAATAATTTACCCGAATTATATACTTATGGAATGTTCCCGAAGTGTTGGTCTAAGCCTGTCTTTGTTGGTCAGTGTCGGCCATAACAATGTTAATTCGTACCGATATTGTTTCGTATGTATTCTCACTTACTTTGTATGGTTTGATCAAAGTACATACTTCAAGGCGCATTAAGTCGTTATTACTAGTCATTAAATTTAGATATTTGTAAAACCATATAAAATGTATCTCTGTTATCCGTAGCACAGACGGAAACAAATTGAACTACGTATCTTTCTGTAAATTCATAATTGGCACATTTTACATAAGCACCGTTTAGCCTAGATCACGTGAGTGTCTGAAAATTCAAAACGGATGGAAAAAGATCATCTACATTTCAATATGCGTGGGAATTAGCTTGTATACCAATCGCGAATTGTCAGACCATTTCTGTATTCATTGAGCATGCACTAAATACATAGTAGATCAAAGCATAAAAAGTACAACCAAACAGTTTAAATCCTTACAAAACTTTTAATACGAAGAAATTTTAGACATCTGTCTATTAAAAAGTTCTGTAGAAGTCAGTGATAATAAGTACAGTCTATCCTTGCATACGAATTAGTGCAATCATGTAATACAAAAATACGAATCAACATTTGATATATGTAAGGTTTAAATTGTGATTTTGTCACAGTTTTTACGTTGATTGTTTAAGCGTGGTAAGTGGTTGTTGTTTAAGACACAAAAAACAAAACAAACACCTTAAAATATGTAAACAATATTGTCATTTTACTGCTGAAATAGATTAAACATGACCGTTAAAAAATACCGCTGTACGTTTAAATCGTGACCAGTCATTTTTGTGTATGTTCTGTGATGTGTAACAGAATGGATTCAAACAACACCAGAACACCATCTAATCTAGAACAAGAGGATGGAACCTTGACAGGACGAGGTATATCACGTGACATGCGAGATGACGGGGTGATGTATAAGGAAGAAGATGTACCACCCCTTCCATTGTGTCTTCTGTTTGGTCTTCAAGTAAGCTACGATATAGTTGACACGTAAATTTTTGAATGATTCTGTAGCCTATTTAGTTTACGTGGCGTTACATTCGTAACCCCTGGTTAGTTTTAATTCCTTCCCTGTACATTGACGTGCCTTATTATACAAAGGCTGAAATGTCAACCCTATTCGATACGCATCTTCAATTAAGGTTATAAATATTGCAGTTTCTTACTTTAATTGAAACTTTTTATTTATTGGTTCACCATTTTATTCCCCAAGCCAAATCCAAATATTCCCCATTTCTCCAACTCTTTTTATCCCAACTAATGACTTTAAAGTTAAAGAGTCTGAAATGGTTTAAATCCAGTGAAAATCCTTAACACCATGACTTTATTGTTAAGTGTACATTACAAACCGAACTATGTAATAAAAGTTGGCGGACTGATTCAAGTCATATTATCATATACTTGTACCATTAGTTATACATTCATTTGCATTCTTTACTTCTTTTCCCACGACAGCATGCCATTATGGCTGTCGGTAGCACCATCTCTATTCCATTCATCATATCCGGTCTGATTTGTGCCGGGGACAAGCCGGAAGTGACCGCAAAACTGTCTGCATCACACTGTTCATGAGTGGCATAGCTACAATAGTTCAGTGTCTAGTTGGAATTCGGTAAATGTACACACACATATATATATTAATACATTTATCTGTCAAAACTGTCAAACACACTCTATCCTCGCCCCACGCCAGCCATACATCTATCTTCTATGTCTTGGCAGCCCATGAGCAAATATTGATCTAGTGACAAGAAAACAAAATACATGTAAAAGTATGTATTAGCAATAGAATAAATACAGGAAATAAATTATATATTGGATCATATATAATGTATTCTTTAAATAATAATTCCAACGAAAGGTTTAAGCTAATTAAAAGTTTTAAAGCGTGTATATATTTGTACATTTCTCTCTACGTCCAGATGGCAGTATGTTCCTTTTTACATTATTTTTTTCATTTTTCAGCCTCGGTATTATACAGGGAGGTTCCCATGCCTTTATAGCACCTATTGTTGCTATGGCTACATTAGAGACATGGGCATGTCAAAGTCAGTTTTGCGTGTTTTGTTATTCTATTAATTTTGTATTTATGCTTAACAACCCATTTATAGGGTCATACTATAGACAATATCATCTTCAAATCGATGCGATTAAAGTTACTGGCTGTGCAGGGCTGTACAATGCTTATGCTACAAATAGTTGGCAGCAGAATGTATAATAAGCTAAGAAGTAAGAATCCAGAAGTCTTTGTCTTATTTACAATGCCACAACAAAAAAAATATGTTTTGTCGATTTTTACAGCACTTTCTTGTATTCTATTTTAGTCTTGAATGTATTTTGTTTTACATTGAATAAAAGGCGCCATTAAATTATTTCATTATGACTTTTTACCGCATACTGAAGACTGATGTAAATCCCGTCACTGGGTTTTTGCTGTAGCCATACACACTACCCAACGTTGTGAGAAATCAGATCATGTATAAATATACAACATTTTTTAAAATATGATTTACCCTAAGCCATTCGATAATTAGTTAAAAACACGACAACAAAGTAATATAGCCCCCTGCACAAAATTTACTACAGCTGTATAAATCTCATATTCTAAATTGCTCATGCGAACAGAATCCTCCGCATAAATATTAGTTGTTAATAAAAAAATCTCATTTAAATAATTGTAACAGAAAAAGCATCGCTCAGTATTTCTATGGTCAATAATTATTTTTTGCTAAATCCGAATCATTTGGAGCTTCTGAAACAAGACGATTCATCGTTGATCTTTAAATTGTTCTGTGGCCATGAAGTTGTTGCCGCCGTTTTAAATCCTACCGAATTTAGTAACTAGCGTGCCCAGTTAGGATTTAAATAAATTATATGTCTTGGAAACATGTATAATTAGCCAATTTAATTATCAACTGTTTGGGTATATAAAATCAAACATCACAATCATTGCGTTGAAAAACACAATTTTGGGCACTGTAACATTTAAGAGTTATTGCATTCTGATATTTATCAAAATGAATACGTTTTTGAAATATGTATAGGTAAATAAGAAAGGTCCTACCAAACTTTCCACAGATATTTAATTTTTTTATACCAGTAGACAAAGGCAAACAAGGTCAATCAATGTAAATGTGACAAAAAACACAGAGACGAGACATAACACACAAAAAGAAAAACCATCAGTTACCGCCTTGGAACGGTCAGTCGGCAAAAGGGCCGACTGTGGTGCTTAAACCTGGTTTGTGGAGCGCTCCAACCACGCACTTCCTGAAGGTTTTTCTATCAAACAAACAGTGTGAATAACAATATCCCGTCAAAGTGAAACAGCTAACAGTAAGCACCTTCATCGGGAGTTAAAACAAATACAATGAAATTGTATACATGCATAATATCTAGTAATAAAATAAACTTCCAACATATGTACAATATGTACAGTAGATAAAAGCGGATAAGGGAGATAACTTTCGATATTTTGATTTCTGTCATCGTCTTTTGTTATTCATGTTATCACGCATGTATTTTTTAAGATTCCCTTGAACATGAAACCATTACCCATTACCCATAAACCAATGCCGAAATGACGGGTCTGTCCAGCTCTGTCCAACCATACCGTTGTTTCTTCTACACCTGTGTTCGCTTGTTTTTGTTTTTCTTTTAGTTAACATGCTTATATTCTTGAAGTATTTAAATGTGAAAGATCTGAATGACATCTTTACAAAACTTTTCAGAAAATTTATTGCTGATGGTTACAACCCGGAAATCCTTCGTTGTACTGCGTCAATTGAAATTGACCATTTTACAGTCAACAAATTGCGTTTGCTATTAAATTACACAATGACTTAAAGCCATAATATGGATAGTCACTTTTTCTGAAAATCCTGTCAATTTGCGGATGAATCCTCGGCTTTGAATAACAAAACATCTGAATTTCATTACCTATCAACTTTTCACAATACTACTGTTTGTTTTGTTAGTTTTGTATTCTTTTCTAAAATTCTATCGTTTCTTTCGTATTGTTTTAGATTGCACATGTACATTTTAACATATGATGTCAGTACATTTGATCTTATAACATCTTTAACTAGTTCTTTTTACACGTAATCGCTATGGCTGCTTTATATCAAAATTATGTCTCGTTTGGAATTGTTAGGTTGCCAAGGCTTTTATTTCCTGTGCATAATGTATATATGTTGACAATTTCTTATAATAAGTTATTGTGTTTGTATATAATATGCTTGTACCAGTTTTAACTTCCTATGCAGGGTCTTGTTGTTAGTTGCCTACCGTTGATGATATTGAGATTGATATTTATATACACTCTTTGTGTGAAGAATCTTTAGCCAGTGCGAGGCTGGGATGCTCCCATATATCAGTTTTTAGCAACCCAGTCGGTCCTTTAGCCGAATGACCGTTCCATGTGTTATTTGTTGGTTTTACCTTTTTGTTGCAATGTATTGTCTCTGTATTTTTGTCAGCTTTACATTGAGTCTGTTTGTCTTTGCCTATTTGTAGATTAAATTAAAAATCTGTGGCAATTCTCATTGAAACTTTTCTTATTTTTCTATTATAAATAAGATGGTAATTTTCCCCTTTTTAAGTGTTTGGTGCCTTACAAGAATATATGACAAAGTCCTATGAGCATTGCAACATATACCAAACTCGAAAAAGCACAGAACAAAGGTATTTCACATGCAAGCCGAGCGAAAAGTAAGAACAAATTTGTGAGGAGTCATTTAACGAAAAGAGCAAACCCAAAAGTTACCGCATTGGAACGGTCAGTCGGCAATATGGACCGACTGGGGTAATTCTTGTGATTATTTAATGTAACTAGCTGAGGACATAACAGAAGATGGCGTCTGGATGTCAAGAATAAGTGAGGTAATTTTTTTACACAAAACATATCTAAGGACAACTATGGTCTATTCCACTGTTTTAACTTTTAACATCCTCATTGACAAATTCGCATATATCTTTTTAAAAGACCGAGTTTAGATTTTTATGCTACTTACATTTAACTCCGTGGCCTTCTTACCGTTTAACTAGATTCGTTGCAAACTAATAATTTATTAACATATGTTTTAGCAATTAAGTGTTGACCCAATGATATAAGATATAAGATATAAGGCTGTTATGTATGAAAGGAATTATTTCCTGTGATGCTTACCGAACGAAATGTTTATTTTTTCCATTCTTTGTTTTTAATAGTTTGCTTTTGATATTACCTTACACATTTTATACATGTATAGATGCACGTATATATACATGTATGTATCAAAATAAATATTGTTTTTCTTCCTTTTTTATGAAGATTCAAGGCAATTTAATGCTTGCGTCACTGATACAGCTAGACCTGGGTATGACGGGATTACTAGGTTTCCTCCTTCGCTTAATTGGCCCTCTTATAATTGTACCGACGGTTTCTCTCGTTTGCCTGTCACTCACGAATGTGGTTATAGATTTCTGCAAGGTGCATTTGAGAATAGCTTTTCTGTAAGTTAATTTTGTCATTTTATCATTATAACAGTTTAAACAAACTGGAGTTCTGGATGTTGGTTAAACTTGACTATCAAATGACAAGGTAAAAGCACGCATTACACTTCTTGTTAACTATGTACATTGTATACTATGACATGCAAAGTAAAGTGGGGTTGTCAGTTATGACTTATCGTGTGTGCATGTACATGTCCATCATTACTTATATATCTTAACGTTTTGGTATTATATATTATATTTAAGAAAAAGTATAAAAAGTGATTTCTATATTTACCATGTAAAGTGTTTACTAGTTATACCATAAATTTAACAGTAGAGTAGTTGTGACAACATTTATAAATATCTTATTAGTTTCTCATTTTGTATCAATTCTAGGTCCCTGTCACTGATTGTGTTGTTCGCTCTATTCCTGAAAGATGTCCAGGTCCCTTTACCTACATGGAAGTCCGGACAGGGGTTCCACTTACAAAGACACCCACTCTTTCAACTTTTTCCGGTACAGTTCATGAATGAAACAAAAAATTTAGGATAAGGGACACAAACACCATGGAATAAACATAAAATATGAAAGCATATAAATGTAGAAGTAAAGTTATCCAGAACAAACACGTGTCGAATGAATCTTTTATTTCCAATAAACTAGTTTGCATCATTGGATTATTGATTTAAGTCACTTACAGACTTCCATTTGTGTCTGAATATACTATGCAGCGTGCGAAATGTTGTTCATACGTCCCGCTTTCTCCAGCATTCTACGCCGAGCGCCACCTTGCGTGTTGCAAGCGTAAATCAAACAGGAAGTATTGCAAGGATGCCTCGTCCTTTGAACTTTCGCACCTGCCGAATGTTTAAACGATTATAACTTGAATGGCACTGTCGATGGATGGATGCATTTTATGCTGGAATATGCTTTATCATCATAAATATAATACAAAGAATTTAAATTTAGACAATACAAAAAAAAATCCACTTTATTGACATATTCGTTAACAGTGAAATAATGTCTTTATGCATTAAACAACAACATAGGTTTTGTTGACAGCGTATAGACCTGCTAGATTCATCAGAATATATGTGTTCCCAGCGTCACTTGCTCAGTCGACATTTAAAAAAAGTTCTACAAAATGTTTGATCTTAAATACTGATTCGAAATAAAAGTATATATATTATATGATTTTGTTGTTATTTTAATGGTAAACACAAAGAATAAACCATCAATACCAACAAGGAGATGACCTTGTCATTAATATGTACCTGTCTGACTGTTTTACGTAGAGTATGGCCCAGTACTATTCTTAGCAACAACTGTTAAACTATTAAAACCTTCACAATGCCATCAAGGTTTTATCCTAATATATTTGTGTAATTCATATGAATGTAAATATGACAAGCAAATTTCAAAACAACTTCAATAGGTAAATTAGAAAAGGCCCTATAAGAACTACCACAGATAATTACATCTAAACTACTTCTAGACAAAAGCAAATGGGGTAAATGTAAAACACAGAGACGAGACATGACACACGAAAAGACAAACCAACAGTTATCGCCTTGGAACACTCAGTCGACAAAAGGACCGACAAGCTACATTAAACTCAAATTTTTTGTCTCCTTTTGTTTTCAAACGGTAAGAAAACATTTTAACTAGATATTAGATATTAGAAATATATATACTTAGATAATAACCAGTTTAATGCAATATTTCAAAATTGTTTTACCAGACGCCATTGCTCGTTTAAATTTAGTCAGCATCTTACACTGTAGTCGAATCGAAGCATTGAGCTTCTCCGCCAAGAGAAAATCGGTCTATGGTTTAACCAGTACATATTACATTTTGAAAAGTATTTGATTTTATCGACACCCACTCGCCCTAAGCAAAAGTAAATTAAATAGCAGTGACACAATGGGCAACGATAAGTCTGGACAATTTGCTCATTGCCCCAAAATATTTGCTAAGTGTGCATATCAACTCCACCAATGATTTGTTAGGTGTTTGATATGACTTTATGAAGCAACATAAACTACACATTCTCCAGTCCTCTCTTCCAAAACATTCGGTCACAAAAGTAAGAGTTGGCACAATGTTATTATTGCTTTTATGACAAGATGAGAGGATTTTTAACAAAAGTGACATATTCATTTTATTTGACCTTTAATGTAGCTTGGTTCAAGTTCACCCTGTTACAATAATGATTTGATTTCAATAATATTACCCCAACCATAACACCAAATCGCAATCACATCTGACTGATTATAAATATCCATCAATATGTGTTTTCGACTATGTGCTCCTGCTGTTATGTACTCACACTTTGGTCGATGCGATTATCGTAATTGTTAAATAGTCTATGTAAAGTTTTCGTTATGTTTAACTTATTTAAAGGTATCGTTAATGTTTCACATATTATTAAATATAGGGATTAAACAAACAAATGATACTTCAAAATTTTAAACATTTGTTACTCAGCCCGTTTGCATATGCTCCTTGTAACTTTACATATAGTGTAAAAACTATTTGGCAATATAAATCCTTGTAAAAATTAAGTACGTTTTCATAAAAATACTATCGTGTGGTCATCTTTTCTATGTACATTTTTATATAAACTGGGGCTTACAGTAAATCAAATCTTTTAAGGTGCACTAGGTATGCACATGTATTATAAATCTCAAAGCACTCCTGTTCAGTGTTACCAAATAAATACAAAAGTTCACTTCCAAAATCGCAAAAACACAAATTTAATTTAAACGTTCTGATTCTCAGACAATAGACCAATTCTGTGCTTTTTATGGTAAATCCAGAAAAACAAACTATCGTTATCTGGATCGAAAGCGGTATTTAAAAAACAAATAAAAAGTAAATTTATGGTCGATTTTAAAAGACTTTTGATAATAATCACAAAATTATGAAAAAAGACTAATATTTAAACAGTAAGCTAAAATTTAAATAACACACATATCATACTATGAGGCGAGTAATTTGATTTAAATTGCTGCATATACTGTGACGAAGATGACAGTTAGGTGAAGAGGCTATCCTCTGCAGCGACAGTTAAACAAATAACACAGTTAACTGTAAAACAATGGTCGATCGGACCTGGTAGCACAATCGGTAGAACGTCGGTTCCAGGTACGGGAGGCCTCGGGTTCGATCCCCGATCGCGACATACCAAAGTCGTTAAAATGAGTGACTGTTCGAGAGCTTTAACTATTTGTTTGGCTATTTTTATATAATGTCTCACCACAGTTATGTTTTCACTTTTGAATTTGGTTGGCATCTGATTATACCGAGCATTTTCAAGTTTAAATATATGTTACGATATTCATATGACGAATATTTTCATAATAAGAATATAGGAAAAGTCAATGAAACATATAGCAAACTCCGAAGAGGCACAGGACAGAGCCATTTCAATGCAAGCCAAGTGAAAAGCACGAACAAATTTATGATGAGTCATTTAACGAAAAGAGCAAACCGGACAGTTACCGTCTTGGAGCGGTCAGTCGGCAATATTGACCTACTTGGGTGCATAAACCGGTTTTACAGAGCTCTAACATCGCGCTTCCTGATGAGTTTCTCAAATGCAAGCAATGAAAATAAAACCGTTCTATCTGAATACAAAATGTCCAAGCGCTGATGTTTACTTTGATATGTTATAACGAAAGTAGTGGCGTCATTGAAAAATGATGTCCACGTAGTGTTTAGAAAAGTAAGGGGTATCATTTCGATAATAAAAATAAGTTAAAATATTATATCTTTTACCGCATTATCAAAATACACATTTTGCTAGCAAACTTAAAACAAGCAAGCAAATAATATAATGTTCATGTCAATAATTTCCTAAATCATATTATAGTGATATTGCATTGTATGGTATGGCAGTATGGTACTATTTTTTCTGTGAAGAAAAAAGCAGCTTTGGAAAAGATGTGTAACAACATGTCAATAGGATTTTAAAAAAAGTACTTATGGGAATGATCACATATAAATGTTTATTCTTAAGCACGCTTTTTAAATGTAAAAATGACAACAACAAAAACAAAGACAAGAATTAAACAAAGTTGAAAGCGCTGCAAACACGATGATATTCAATGCTTCGAAAAGGTAGTCATATTTTGAGACGATGGTAACTACAGCAGAAAAACTGTCAGGCAAAACGTTCCTGTTAGATGAGACATTTCTTCTAAAAATATTAAACACCACATGTAATGGACAAAATCAGAATGTTGAAGGTCGAGAATTCAGACCGAGTGACGCACTTCAACGCGGGAGAGGACGTCACTATCGCAGTTTTGCTATAATGGTTACAAAACACGAACCACCGTTCATTGAATGTTTGTGATTTTATTTATATAGTCGAAGTTCACTTAATGTTGCATTTATGTCACATTTGTATTTATTTTTAAAGAGTTCAGAAAAGTTATTGAAACCCTTGAATTTGTAAATCTCAGTACATTTCAATAAAATTCAGGTTGATTTACTGCTTTTGTACTTTGAAACGATACATACATTTCGGTGACAAGATTTAAAAATCTTCAACTTTTATACAAATTCGCACAAACCTAACAGACTGATAAATATAAACCTTATCTGTTTGGTTTTACACCATAAGGGTATGGAGAAACTATTATTTATTTGAACTAGAAATATAATTATTCTGCAAAAAGAGAAGTCAATATGAATTGATCGAAGTGATGATAGACTAATATCATTAACATGCATAGAATATGCTTTTGATTCGCCTTGTTTCATTCCTAACAAACAAGATAATTGATCACTCAATCTGGCATCACGCTATATCCTTGTTTTGTTCGTATAATACATAGTAAATGTTTAACATTTTGCCTCTTACACACATTTAGTAAGTGTGTCCCTAACGTAGCCCATCACAAAAGGTCGAACGCTTTGGTAAAGTCGACATACACTATTGTAAGTTGTAAAATTCTACATAATAAATGACATATAACACCACACAGTATTTGTATTTATTAGTTTATTTATTGTAAATTTTATTTCATAAGTTTCATACTTTCATAACTTTAGTACAAAGTTCTTTTCTTCATGGAATTAAGTCTCGATGAAGCTGCTTTCTGTTGGTTGTCTTGCTTTAATGGGATATTTGTATCTCCACTGTTTTGTCTCTCAGAAAAAAAAATAAAAAGGTATGTATGTCTCCGAACACCTGGTTTAACCAATACAATCACTCCCATTGCCAACTGACCCTTTCCAATAAGTAACTGTTGTATTTTCTCAATATGAGTAATATCTTGTCATTTTTACATTAACGTGTTTGTCTAGTGACAGTTCAAATTTCAATACATGTGGAAATTTTATAGGGCCTTTTCAATACTTGATTGCTTTCTATTAATGTTCGGGCATTTAGAACACATTTTCAGTAATTTTCATTTTTACATTTTTCATCAGCAAAGAAGTTTTATATTTACATGTTCTCCAATAGGTAAATGGTTTCATCAACTGCGGGTCAGATATGTGTTGTATTATGTCACTGTCCCATTTGTAGACAAATGGTTATATATAACGGTTCATCAATTACAACAGGTAAACAGTAATTTCAATTTTCAAATTTATTTTGATGCAAAAAATGACACAATGAACAAACCACTTGTTGGGATCCAGTACGGCAACTTGGTTATCCAACATAGCTTAACATGTTATATCTGCAGAAGAATATTCCCTTGCGTAGTGACAGGACTATTTTTGTGTACTGACACATGTTAATTTTCCAGCGTTTCTAGCTCTCCATTGAGATTGCTAACAGATCCACAAGTCGTTCTTTTTAGAATTTGTCATACTTAGCAAGGTGGCAAGCCAAATTTTTGTCAACATTGTGACGTTAATAATTATATGAGTAGTATATTTTGGAAGAATATTATGAAAAACATCATAGCAATTCATACAATATAATAATAATAATAATAAAAATAATAATAATAATAATAATAATAATAATAATAATAATGATAATAATATTATTATTATTATTATTATTATTATTATTATTATTATTATTATTATTATTATTATTATTATTATTATCAATATGTTATTAATGATATAAATGATTATAATGATCATGATAAAGGTAATAATTGCACCTGATAATAACTCTGTCAGTAAATCGTTTAGTTTTTTGTAATAATAGAACACATTCTTAAAAAGCTTTTTGTATTGCTTATATCTAATGTCTTTGCTCAAGTTATCAAGATTGAAGTTTCATTTACTAGGCAGAATATCTACTTAAGTGTTATCCAGTCAGAGTGAAAATTGACAGCTCAGAATTGGTGGTGTCCCTTTAAACGTGGATTAGAAAAGATGTGAATTCGGTGATTAGTTCTGAAATCGGTGTACCATATCCCGAGTAGCAAGGTGTTCCTCTTTTCGGGATTCTGGGACAAAAAATAGATAAGAAAAGTAACGGTTCTGACAGAAAGGGTCCATCTTAGTGAGGTGTCCAACTTACTGAGGTGGTCCTCTAGAGAGGTTTTGCTGTACTTATACAAGACTGTATCTACTGCCTTCCGTATTCATTTACATAAATTGGTTTTCTTGAAATATCATTGTCATCTTGAACATAACAATCTAGTAAAATATCGAATAAGAAAATATATTATACTATCATTTCACATAGCTTGTTTTGTTACCTTTTCTTATATAAAATCCACAAACTGTCATCAAGAGTCATTCATTATACATATAATCAAAGTGTATCATATTTACAGTCAAAACATTAAATATCAGTAGTTTCGTTAGAATATTAGTAATTTCATTAAAATATCAGTCACATCATTATATATATGGTGTGTTTCAATTGTTCTAGTAATTAAGAGACCAATCTGCTTTTGCCCGTAATTTGCAATTGCGTATCCCTAACAAAAATAGTGTTAACATGAGCGTGGTTTATATAATCAGGCGAAAATAGCCTGAAATCCTAGATGCAGTCTAACACTACAAAACATATTATGTTGTTTAACAGTTGTATTCTTATTGTTCATTGTGCTTTATCATGTCCGTGTTGAGGGGTAAACAGTGAAATCACTGTCGCTAGGTATTAAGTGTAAGCCCTTTTCGTACTAAACAGAACAATAAACAGAAGACAAAATGTATTATTTTGTAAATACCAGGTGTGCGCACGTTATTTAATGACTTGAGCTAAGTTAACCATGAACAAAAGAGAACAACACCTATAATATATAATGTACACATAGTAAGATAACACTTTCAAATCTTCTACAGATTATGTTTACGTGTCGGTTGACTTTCTGAAGAAAAGCAAAATGTTCTTTCTGCTAAATTCAAGTAGAAGTGTCATGAATACGATTATATTTTTGCTTTAACCAAGTGGAAGTGTCATGAATACGATCTATCTCTTTTAAATTAACCTGAATGTGTATACATGTTTGCGAGTTTTATGTTTTAAAACACTTGCCTTAAAACCATAAGGAAAGATAAAGAAACGACAATAAAATGTTAATGTATTTATTAGGAATAAAGTATATATAACTGATGAGAATTTAATATCTTCTAACGAAAAACACCAGTGTTTGAATCATCGAGGGTGTCATTTTGCTTAGAGTGGTTTAAATCATTCGGTGAGGGCGAAAGTTCAAAGGACGAATCGTCTTTGCAACACTTCCGGTATGATTGTCGTTTGCAGCACACCAGATGTCGCTCAGCAACGAAGGCAGAAGAAAATGGAACATATGAGCAACATTTAGAACGCTGCATACACTGAGACACCAAAGGAAGTCTGTAAGTGACGTCGTCGTTAAAAGGTGTAACTTCACTGTCGTAAACCGATAAGTTTTTCTTCCGCCAACGAAGGATGCCTCTTTCTTCTTCTGTGCCTAGATTAACAAAAAAATGAGGCATATAGAAGGAAATGTAACACGCTGTGTTGTTATGCTGCATGCCTTATATTCGCGTTATAACATGACATGTCTGTAAAAAGTCTAAATATGGTGAAAACAAACATAAGTAGTAACAAGAGGTATTGAAACTTTTAACCAGTTTGAATCAACCATTTCATTGATAGAGAAAGAGAGAGAGAGAGAGAGAGAGAGAGAGAGAGAGAGAGAGAGAGAGAGAGAGAGAGAACAGAGAGAGAGCAGAGAGAGAGAACAGAGAGAGAGAACAGAGGGATAGAGAACAGAGATAGAGAGACAACAGAGAGAGAGGGAACAGGCAGACAGGCAGATAGACAGACATTCAGATGGGACGGACAGAGAGATAGATAGAGAAGATGCTTTACCTGGAACAGTATTGTCAAGAATGAAGCCGACGAACCCTCCCACAAACATGGCAGTACCTAGCAGAACCTTTATCGTCTGATCGAGTTCTGGGTAACCTATGGGAGGAGAAACATCGGAACAGGAAAAAAAAGTGAAAACGTTTTCAAAGCATATAATGCCTAAAGGAAGCTACGTTCGGCATGTTTAAATATACTTATCAGATGTTTAAGAAGATGCAATGAGGATTGTTTCTTTGTCGCTTCTAAAAGGTTTACATTGTATAAGTACAAAGTATAAGTTAAAATAGAACAAAACATAATAAAAACATAATTAATTACTAGAGTATTACATAAAGATCACAAAAACATAATACAGCGACATAATCAATTAAACATTAAGAGTATTTGTTAAACTGCACCAGGGCGTAAGTAAGCAGTGGAGAGAAAGGTAAATGTTTCAGTCGTGACACCATAACTTACACATCATTTGGCGTTACAACACAAACAGTAACTTGGCCTTTCAACTAGACAAAATGCATTGAGTTTCATACCCGTATTTATGACATTGGCGTTTGCGGGGTTGTTCACAAATCCCGGCACCATTAGTCCAAGAAGCAGAGAGAGTCCGAGAATTGTGAGATTTCTGACAGAGTCTAGATCCACGAACTTAAGAACGGACAGTCCCACGGAGCCTACCATTCCCAGGACCACGGCCAGAGTTCCGCCAATAATAGGGTCAGGAATTAGAGCCAGGAAAGCTCCCATTTTTCCCACCACTCCACACACCGCCATAATGACGCCGGCAGTGATGAATACGCTGCGACTGGCTACCTACACATGAGAGGATAACAATCTAGAAATGAAAGTCAGTCCGTTACGTGATCTGCTGCTTTACCAAGGATGGACGTCAGGTAAGAATCTCCGTTGTCATAAAATATTGAAATGCAATACACGTTATTGAATGATTGTTTGTTTGTTGGGTTTATCGTCCCACCAACATTATTATAGTTTTCTGGAGACGGTCGTTATTGAATGAGTCCTGAAAAAAGGTTTATATCGTATATATAAACCCTTCGTCCCACTTATAAAAACAATCTCAGATGAGATTTTCAATCAGTTTTATTTTAATCCCCGAATTTTTGTTAACAGATACAATGTAATACAACTCAGTATGGTTGCATACGATCCGCATTGGAAGGTAGAGGTGATAACAATATTACAACGAAATGTGTGATATACAAGAAGTAAATTCGGAGCAGTCAACAACTGAACATGTGCAAAATTTCAACTGAGAAATGTTTTGTAAGTGGGGCCTTAATATGTTGTATAATGGTCTCTTTTATCCTTACCTAACATTGTGTACAATATAATTAATTAAAATAAAATGCGTAGATGCCAAGGGTTATATCGCTTGTAAATACTGTTCATATTTTAATATTTCATTGGACTTGCATAAGTTGTTGGTATATATTATCCTTTGTTCATTGATACACTCACGATTCGGATTGTGACTGTTAGTTGTCTCACTTTTTATTGGATATTTTAACATATATTGATTGTATTAAGAGAAAACACACCAGCAAGTGTGAGGGTAGATTTCTGTAAACAGATTTAAGCATCCCGGTGGGTGATTTACCAACTGACATTTTTAAGGCGTTAACTACGAGATTTTCTTTACGCATGTAATATTGCGTTTCGATCCCGATATTTTGTCACTTTGAAATTTTAACTTGCATGCTTTCATTTTACGTTTTGCACTTGCTCAAACTTTAATTTCTATTGTAATTATCATAAAACCTTGTGATATTTTACTACTCATAAGGCAAATATATCTTAAAGTCACACAGAAAATATTTTGCATCGGTAATGTGCAGATTTAATTGCAATAGATGGCGCCAATACTGTCGGTGAAACCTGTTAACATAAACCGACTTACCCCATCAGAGCTACTGAAAAGCATTAAGTGAATGGTCGGTCTTTCTTCGCAGAAAAGAACAGAAAAGATTGTTATTTTTGAAACTGTATATGATCACTTGAGGTCAGCGTAAAAACTGTCCAAATAATAAGTATGAGAGGTTTATTCAAATCACGAAACGGTTCATTATGCCATGTCATAGTTTGAACCTAGGTTCAAGCAGCTGAATTCACACATTCATTTAACCATAAGTACAATAAGAAAAAAAACTATATTTGCTTCTATTCTTTTAAGTATGTACATTAAACTAGGTACTCGTCGGGGATGGAGGGGTGGGGGCGTATTCAGAAACTTTTGGTGAAGGAGTGAGGGTATGAATCAATGAGTCAAGATCCATTCAACTTTTTCGCAGTAAGAACTAGACATATATACACAGTTAGAGACCGTAACCTCGATCAAGCTTTCAAAATTTACTTCAAAAGCTTAGTATTTTAAGCATACATGTAGTATGTGTTTTCACAACTCTACTCTTTTACATGGTTGGTAGTGGGGAATGCATCCCCACCCCGCCCCTGGAGCCATCCCCGGTACTCGCAAAGAGCCCAATTTAGATATACCTTTGACATTTAAGCCTGGGCATAGGCAACATGGCGATGTCGCGGTAAAATTCGAAAGAATGTGCTGACCTTCATAAAAAAAAAACTAGTCAAAGCTAGCAAATATGCCATGCCATGTTATGCACATTATCTTTGCACATAGTATACCAGTACTAAAACTACTGCTTACTGATTTGTCAACCACCAGTAGCGTGTTCCCTTTTGATACCACAGACACGTGCGCATACGCATTTCCTCTAGCAAATCTAAAACTTATAATTGTCACTGCGCGCATCCCGCGCACGGCATCCATATGTCATATTTCATGGACAAGGGGTGGTAAGCATAAATATGCACCGGAATTAGTACCCCTGGCGTAAAGTTGTTCTTTATATTATAAGGTAGATTCTTTTATTTGTCTGACTGCATTTGCTATATTTATTATAACTTCATGCAATTTGGTGCAAAACAAAGCTGAAACATTGTAGAGTTACAAAAATGCCAAATAACTGCACTTCTTTGCTCAAAAATGAATTGATCCGTTAAGACCGGAACTTATCATTCCATTGAAAATGTACTGGTACGCAAAAATTACGGTGTGTGATTTCAGGGGAGGATAACCCTCTTCGCGACACATAACTTTTCTTCGCAGAGGCCCTGTTATTTAGATTGCACTCGTCTTTCTCACAATATATAGTTTTTGGTTTCCCTGAGAAAATGTTTGCTGTTAAATTGCCTCCAAAGTTGTGACATTTACTACAGAGTAAAGAACAATTTCATTTAATGTCTTGTAACCACAAGTTGTATGGAAGGCGCCATATTGTACTTCCAAGCATTGATTTTCGGGTTTAATTAAACAGAATCAAATTAGATTTTAGTTCATAATGTTGCTACATCAGCACCTGTCACTTGAAATTGTTAATAAATGCAGGTATGCTTTGTTTAGTGCATTTGTTATGAAGATGTACTATGTACACGTTAAAAGTTGTTATGTTGTTTGTATTCGGACCTTTTCGTGCGTCCAAAAACAATTCATTATGTCGTTTCTTTTTTTTTTTGACATGAAAATTTGACGATACTTTAAATCTTTTAATTACAAGATTGTGTCGGTTTCTTTTTGTTAGGCACAAATGTTCCATTGTTGTACAGGACCTCGATTCCGACTTTTGATGCTTTGCATCAATGCTAACTTGCCTATTCATGAAAAACGCACCAAAACGAAACAACAGTCTTACTTAAAGTTTCCAGGCAGAGGACCTCACTGGCAGACCTATGCCTACTCATCATTGTGCTTCAAGCTCCGCCCTTAAGGTTCTTTTAAGCCAATAAGTAATAACATATAGCAGATACCAAATAGCATTACCTTTGTTATTCCGATGGCTCCAATGTTTCCACTGTATGACGTCGTGCCATGTCCAGCACCCACCATTCCTGAGATAACCGAAAATAACCCCTCGATGGCGATACCTCGGTTAATGGCGTGTGGTGGTGGTGGTAGGACCCCAGATATCCGGGCCGCTGCGTGGTAGTCTCCGACCGACTCTATAATGGAGCAAATGGTTGCGGCCATGAACCCGGCGTATCCGGCAGCACTGACAGTCGGCCAACCGAACTGGACTGGAACAACATAGGAGGAAGTTTTGGGATATGAATGTTAGATTCTGAAAATGACATGGTATCAGCTGCTTATCAGCAGCCAATTAATTTATTTGATTTGTTTGTTTTGATCGGTCTCGTGTATCTAGGTAGACCCACAGGCGCAACATGAAAGTCCTCTCCCCGATCGGGACTCGAGGATCGATGACGGGCGACCCCATTGAATTTACAAATAAGACAGTAATTTACTCTGCAAAAGGTCCGGATTTTTTTATACTATCAGTTAAAAATATATCCGTAATACGTATATATTAACATTAACAAATTTATATCTTGGAGATATATTGAATAGAGTTGTCTAGACGATATACTATAAAAGTCTAGTTTAAATATTGTAATATTAAAATACTTAACAATTTCATTCTACAATTATGTGATATTTGCATTAAAACCATGCACAAAAGCATACTTCTCTATAAATATTATTCGCAATTTTATCGCAGTTATTCTTTTTGCATATAAAATCAATTTGGCCACAGTTGGTAAAATCGAACATAGTCGGGACAGCTGATTATTTCGAACACTGTAATCCAAATGTGCAAGGAGCAATGTTTATACGTTATTAATTTTATATTATATAATATAAATATATTATATTATATAAAATAAAAGTGAAACTATAAAAAGTAAAAGTTAATTGTTGGAAAAAAAATTAATAAGCGTCATATTGATGGGTTTTTTTTCTGTTCAAAATAATAACAAATCAAAACATATGCATGTATGTATAAATCATAAACGAATAGACGTGAACATATATCATCATTATCAACAAACTGCAACATACATTGCATAATGGCTGCAAGCATATAACATTAATGTTAAGTTTTGATGCAATAAAATATGTGTATTGTATTGTAACGGAATGTCAAACTAATAAAAACGAAATATCCTATTAACAATTCCAGTCAACCAATTAACGAAGCCAAACATCGATGTTACTGGAGTAACACTCCTCCGCATTTGATTGGTGGCAATACACAATGGCCGACCGGTGACGCGATCGGGCTTTGGATAAGATGTGTGAATTTAGCATTTAAACTGTACATTGGGGACCAACATTGACTTTGAATACCGCCGGAACTTTGCATGATGTAATGAATAATCATAGTTTTTTTTTACATTAAGTTATAAAAAGAAAAACTCAATGACTTCGAATGTAGTGCCTCGGTTTCCGACAACCTGAGTTTGAATAACCGATCGGGTTCGACTTTATTCAAATATTGCATCAGATCATATGAGGTTCGATATGTCGCTTAAAAATATCAAAAAAACATCCATTGGTTTACAATAGCCAATGGAGCCACAACTCTTTTAACATCTCAGGAAGATAAACAAAATATATGCGTCTGATATAAGTTTAATTCTATAACTTAATTATCATGTCCAGTTAAGTCTAAATGCATGCCAGTTCCCATATTCGTCATTTCAAAAATAAAAATATTCAAATATTGAGATCGATAAAATATATTCCTACGTCATAACAAAACATTGAAAATAGCAATCTCACTCCCAGATAAAAAAAAAGTTTATCTGTTCCTGTTTAACAACCGCAGAAAATACATACATGGATATGGCCAGTAGAACCAGGGTGAATTTTCCAGTACACTTAAACGTGCGTCAGTACGTGCGAGGTAGCTGGTCGCGTTGACATTGTCGGTGAAGACGTCGGTGACGGTAAGCACGTGACTGATCAACCAGCTGATAGCAACGCTTAGGATCACCTTAAACATAAGATGTGAAGGTCATGATGAAAAGAGGCAGAAATCTAGATCATACAGCTGAACTGGTAGCAACTTGTAAAAGAAATTACCGTTCATTGTTGTCGCTCTTTTAATGGTTGTAGTTATTAAAACAGTAATGTAAACTTTTTTAAAAATTTAACAAATATACTCATAAATCAACAATGCGACTATATATAGTATGTATAATTATTGCAAGAAAGTGTATTTTTGCAAACAGAATGTACTTTCTTGTAGACAAACAATATAGTTAAAAGTTGTAATACCACGATTCTTTCAACACTATTTGGTTTAGAAAAGCACTCAGTATATACTTGAAGTTTAAGATTCCATTTCTTGTGTCTCTTAACAAGTCGAACTTAATATTTTGTTGTTTTATGCAGGAACTGTACCGGAAATAGCTGGAAAAGTGGGTATCCCTGTAATTGAAACCCCTTTCCGGACTTCCATGACGGTAGCGGGACGTGGACGTTTTTCAGGAAGAGAGCGAACAACAGAATCAGCGACAGGGATCTAGAATTATTGATGCATTAATTTCAACGTCATGCAATACCTATATAACATATGAGTGGCAAATTGCAAGTTAAGTTGTGTGCTTATAAATTATTGATATATTAAAATCCATTGTAATCAGTATTATCTATTTTTATCATGTCCGATTTATTAATTAAAATGGTATTGAATCTTTCAAAGCTTTTAAAATTACACTTACAGAAAAGCGAGTCCCCAGTGAACTTTGCAAAAATCCGTTACTACATTTGTGAGTGACAGGCCGATGAGAGAAATCGTGGGTACGATCGTTAGAGGAACGATAAAGCGAAGAAGGAAACCAACCAATCCAGTCAAACCGAGAACCAGCTGTGTTAGTGACGCAAGCATCAAGTTGCCTTGTATCTAAATTTAAAAATGAAAACAAATATATGTAAGGTGCTTCGCTTCTTTTCATTTGTATCGATTTGGATCGTCAGAATTACTGTAGAGTTACATGCATTTTCGGAACCCATGTTAAATATTACGTTATTACTAAATACATATACCGTGGGTAACTTGACAAGAAAAATGCCGTTCTCATGAAAATAGGCATGAAGCATTTCTTTGGGTCCGTGTCCAAAACGACACGGAAATTCGGCTAATGAAATTATTACAATTTGAAAAACAACAGGCTTCGCATCACAGCCACCTTGAAGCAGAGCGGTATGAGGGAACATGAGTTCCAGCGACGATTTACATAAAGATACGATCTCCCTTTTAGGTAGGTATTTTAATATACCTAATATAAGAAATATTCTTATTTTTTATTTTATTTTTAATTTGCTTACTTTTAAAGTGATGCTCAAGCACTTTCACTTATTCTTATCTGAATCAATAAGTTACAATTTTTAATTTAATGAACATGTTGCAATCATAAGTGTTTTTGTTTTTAAAAAGTAACAAAATCCTTTTTTTCTTCAGTAACTGAAGGGCCAGCGATTCGATTCGTTGACTGAACTGCGCAGGACAACAACAGCCATTGTAAAGAAATATGACTGTTCGTGGTATGAAGACATTTTCAGGCAGTGGGTTCATAGACATCGTCGTTGAATGCAACGGAGCGTACTTCGAGAAACTTTAAACGTCCCGAAGTTTAAACGTCGACGACGTCGTGATTTTAAGATTAGCTTGCGTTGTAGGCGCGTTGGTGTATTTATATTTTCTGTTCATGTGCAGGTCACATTTTGTTTTAGCGTTTGATATTATATTTATTGTAAAGCAGAATGGTTCTTCTTTTTAATAGTATATGTTTCGTTTATATTGAATAAAATGTGTTGACACCGTTAACAAATTCCGGGTTATTTTGGATCAACCGTCGTATATACTAAATACCACTCTGACAGGGAGATAAGAAGGTAGAATTTTAATAGTTAGAGTAAAGTCCCTTGTTAGACAAAAGTTGGGAAATTAATATATGGTTAATATATTTTGCATTGACTACTTGCCTCTCTCATTCTCGTCATCCAGGTGTCATCTTGGGCTGTACCTTCGGCTTAATAATGAAAGATTTTAGAAGACGATTATTTTTTATACTAAGAAAATAAATTTTCGAACATTTGTCATGTTGACATTCTTAAATTTTTCTTTATCTTAAGTATGAAATGTTTACAGTTTTACCTTGTTGCCTTAAAAATTGAGCGGCATGGTTAAGGTTTTAGTGACAAACGATTAGTTGATATTTTATATAAAAAAACGGATTGTAAAAAACTACCGCATCGATAAATTTTCTTATATAGTTCAAATATATTTGAATTAAGCATACATTTTGTGCATGAAAGTGAACGATTTACAACGTTATAGTTCTTATATAGAACATGTAAGCTTTGCAAGGCCACACATACCGACAGTATAAAAACATTGTTTATCAAAACTTTATGACAGGACGCAGAACTTTACCTCGACACGCCCATGTCTCTAGTGTAACCAAGGCAACGATGGGTGCTATAAATGCGTGAGAACCTCCCTGTATGATACCCAGGCTAAAATAATTACAAGCGGGGAAGTAAGAGAAACTATAAGAAAGTTAAACTTGCTAAAGTAAACAAGCCTATTTCACCTATAGTTTAATTATGAGTATAATTCAGTTTAATTATGAATATAATTAAAAATAAGAAATCGGCATGTAAATAGAAAGCTAGATGTAAGTCGTTTAAGTATATCTGCCAGTCTTGAAATTTGTTATCAATCACACGTCTAGATAAATGTTTGTAAAAAAATTGTTTCATCATTGTTCAAAATAAATTTTAATGGATGCTTTTATTTTAAGGTAGCATACAAATCATGTAACTTTATAACAGAACAAGATAATTGCATTTACCGAATTCCAACTAGACACTGAACTATTGTAGCGGCGCCGCACATGAACATTGTAATGCTGAGCAGTTCTGCGGTCACTTCCGCTTTGTCCCCGGCACAAATCAGACCGGATATGATGAACGGAATAGAGATGGTGCTGCCGATAGTCATGATGGCTTGCTGTTGAAAAGAAAAGCGCACTTACGTTGGCGTGATCAAAGATGACATATTCCAAGAATATCTACCATGGAATGTCTTGACTTTAAAGTTTGCCGGTCCACTTCGGCCATTACTAAATTTCCTATTACAAATATAAATAAATAAATGAATAAATGAATGAATGAATAATTGAATGAATGAATGAATGAATGAAATCAACAAATAAAACAAATCATAACTGTCTTTAAAAAAGCAAGTGAATGAAAAGTATAACCTACCTGAAGACCAAACAAGAAACACAGCGGAGGAGACGGTACATCCTCTACCGTATAGACCACCCGGTCATTTCGCTTGTCAACTATCATACTAGACTGGGTTTCAGGTCGTGTCTCTGGAGACGTAAGCGTTGCAGTGTTTGAATCCATTCTGTTAACAAAAAGGTGAACTTGTTTAATTGTTAACATTTTGTGTGTACGTAATTCATTTGTATTGTGTATTGTAATTTTCATAGTAAATTATTCAACTAACACTAGATTTCTTCAATAAAAAATAAATACATATTACACAGAGCACATAGCCGCATTCAGCACGATGTTTCAAGAGCTGTATATGTGGAAGTCTAGCCTGGTAGAACCGGCGAAATGAAAACAATTCTTGTTAAAACTGTAAGGATATACAACGATATCGAAATTATATGTATAGGAAGCTTTATTGAGCCACCGACGTGTATACCAGAGTACTGGTGGGAGGCGAAAAAAAAAATAATTATACACATATTATTAAGGTGAAATATGTAAATGAATTAAATTTGTGATTTTTAGAAATAACAATAAGCATAAAGATAAAGCATGTAACGATCATGATGCAACGACGGAATACATCAGCGAAATATTGCTAATTTATACAAAATACATTACGAGCATTTGAAATGCAATATAAGCCAACAACACCATAAAACTAACCTGTAAAGATATACAACATTATCAACGGGGGCGGATCCAAAAAATTTGGTGAGTGGGTGTTGGGTGGGTGGTGGTGGATATAAATCAAGACCCATTCAACTTTATCGCAGTTAGTACTACACATATATTCACACTAAGGGACCCTAACTTCGACCTAATCAATCAACAGACAAAATTTACTTCTTAGTATTTTTAAGCCTACATGTATGTATTTTCACAACTCTACTCTTTTACCTGGTTGGTATGCCATTTCTGATTATCATAGATATATGTGTATGAGGCTTAAATGAGCCACAGACATGTATACCAGAATGTCGATGGAAGGTGGATGCAATAAGGCCTCGCTAAGCTATGGAACGGGATATCCGCCAATATTCTATTTACTATTTCTAACCTTTTATACACGGATTTGTTACTTCAAGTGTAAAGGATAGTAGTTAATTTTAATTTCAAACTTTGTTTATTTTGGTCGAATTCCGTAGCATCCATGAGCGTAACTTAAGTTTAAATGCAAAATCATACAGAAAGTATTGAATGTTTAATGAAATGGTTTCTATTATCAGAAGTTAGTGACTCTGCAATAACGTGAAAGTTGCTCTAAGACATATACATTCCGTATCCATAAAGCTCGTCACGAAAGATTTACCATTTAAAAAACTCTAAATAAAAATTGTGCACTTGTAATAAATCAGGAAGAGCAATTATTTATTCAATCTTATTTATGCGATAAACATAAATTTCTCAACTGAAGGATGCTGGATCAAATGATACAGTTAATGTTGCAATATATAGCAATTAAATGGAGATAACGACAATCCTTAACTATTAAATCAGACATATACGCCTGCAATGTGGACAGTTTACACATGAGACGTGTATATTTGCTAGCAATCATTCTAAGCACACGCAACACTATGAAACAAATTGGCGACAACATCCAGCTAAACGGAGATAATATAGCGTGGAAGCATTCACGTCGTAGAAACGAAGTTTCAAGAGCTGTTTACAAACCATAAATGCGTTCAACTTCGAAACAACTAATATAGATTTATGTATGCATGCGCATTGTTGCCATTTTTATTGTATGTACCTATTCGGACAACCTTGGAATACTTACCAGTTTGACACGTGTTTTAACTTAATTGATTTAGTTACTTCCATTGTGTTTATACAAAAAAAATCTAGTTGTGGCTTGGCCTCGGCAAGGACAACCTATAGAAAGTAATGCGAACCTAGTAAAGCGATTGCGGTGCAACTTGCTTTGTAACAGAAACCTTTTTATAACATGAGTATATATTCTTGCGCATTCTGAGTAGGATAAGTGTATATTCATACATGTAGTTCATTTATTTTTTATCACAGTTGCATCGAGTTTAAACTGGCTGGGTATAATATTGGTATATGAATATAAACATTGATTGCTTGTATTCTGCATCGTTTCTCATTGAATCATGGAAAACACAACAAACTTATCATTTATGAAGAATTGATAAATAAAATTGTTCGGCTTCTGTTAAAACATGACAATAGCATGAAGATTCATCTGAGCTATTTTTTTCATTTTTCTTCATCGAAACATGTACTAGAGTTCGAGGTTTACGTTCATTCGAATCACCGTATACAAATCGAACAAAAATCGAAAACATTGTAAAATCCTTAACATAGCAAATGTCAGTTGTTGTAAGAGCATTTTTAAACGTTTAATAATGGCTTCTTGTTAACTGATACATTAACTTGTAGTTGAATATTTCTAGCACCACCAGTCTTAAATTAACATTGATAAATATAATTAGTATATTAAAGTCGACATACCTTTTTATAAAAACCGCATCAACGTATAATTATGAAGACAGTCTCACAGCCTACTGTTACTAGTGGCGACGCTGTGATACGCTGTGAAACACTAGACGGAGATAACAGCCCCTGGAGCGGTGTCTGACCGCTAACTGGACATTGAGTGATATGATAATATACATAACTTACCCGTGGGTGTTTACTTTGTGTTAAAGGGACGCTAGCAAAAAGCCCATCTTAAAGCAGCACTGGCAATTTTGGAATTTTTTTTTATTTATTATATTTTTCTAAAACAAAACCAACATTATGAAATACGCAAGTAATACTGCATAGAAATATCAATCTGATCTAATGCTTTTTGCTAAAACGCCAAAATGATATGATCCATAAATAATAGTGCATAGAAATATCAATTCAATCTGTCGCTTATCTGTTTTATGCCGTTACTCAAATGATTTAGTTGTTTTAAATTTAAAAAACAAAACAAAAACAAACAAAAACAAAACAAAAACAAGGTTATAAATGCTTTCAATGTTAGTGTTGAAAAAAGCAACATACATCTAGAACATATTCAAACTCCTCTTAGACAAATATTCGTAAACGTCCGCTTATACATGTACTTAATTTATCGATATTTACTTAGTTGCCAGATATTGCGAATACAAAAAAATAAATAAAATAAACTGGAGTCCATACGCCATGTCCGTTCGTCGGAACCGATGTTCATTCATGCCGCTCTGTTTATAGTGGCCGTGGTAAAAAGTTTGTTTTCATTAATATTTACAGCATCCAGTAGTTCCAGAAAAACGCCTGTTGTTTACAAATTGTAATAATTTCATTGCCTCAATTTCCGTGCCGATTTGGACACGGAGCCAATCATATGTCCATGCATATATTCATGAGAACGATTTTTTTTCTGGCCAAGTAACCCACCGTATGTGTAATGTAGTGATAATGGAATATTTACCTTGGGTTCATGACCGACGATAGTCATGTCCATACGACAGAATGTGTCATTTTAACAATGTTCCAACAAAGTCTACCAACCATTAAACGTTATTATAAATAAGACCGCAAAGCTGCGTTCCAGGAACAATAGATCCAGTTGGTCTTCATTTAATTGTATTTGTCCTTTTGACTGTGTTTGATTGACACTAATAATGAATAACGGTGCGTTACTGTACATGTAACTTCGTGTTTATACGTAAACCTGTTGTTGTTCGAACCGAGTTTAATTGTTGTAAAAATTAAAAAATAGCGAATCAAACGTGCTATGTAATGGCTGTCAATGTTAAGTTACTTAAGTAGCCAGAAACTATTTTAATGTTTCAAAATATGCATTTAGATTATCCGCAAGTGCGCACATTTGTTATATGTTGTTACAATATTAGGTAGATTTTTCGGAAATGCCTCACATATTGTTCGTTGATATGTACAATAAGAAAATATGACAAAGTCCTATGAGCAATGCAACATATACCAAAATTTGGAAAGGCCAGGGACAAAGATATTCAAATGCAAGCCAAATGTAAATGTCAGAACAAAACTGTGATGAGTTATTTAACAGAAAGAGCAAACCCAACAGTCACCACCTTGGAACGGTCAGTCGGCAAGAGGGACCGACTGGGGTGCTTAAACCGGTTTTACAGAGCTCTTACCTCGCACTTTCTGTGAGGTTTCTCAAATGCAAGCAATGACAAGAAAACTAATCTATTTGAATACTCCTTCGACCTAAGCATAACGTCATTGTTCTTTGTGCAGACTGTCGATGGTATATGTGTTGACATTCTAAAACATTAAGCTTGACCTTGAATCATGTCTTTATAAATGCAAGATTTGTGATATTTTATTAATTACCTTTAGTTTAATGTAAATCATTTATGTTAACCACTACTCTTGCATTTCTATGTACCTTTTGCTAATTTAGTGTACAGCAATGTAAATGTTTTCAGTGAATGCCTAATGTGAACTTTGTTCAATTTGGTTATTATATTTTATAAAAAATCTTCTTTCATTTTAAATCTACATGTCCTGTCTCCGCGCTCTGTAATCGCCGTTCTTTGCATCGCCGGGAGTAGGTCTTCTAACTGACCTGCATTGGGTAAGTGGTTCTACCAAGACCTTTCTCGTTGGGTATTCTCCATCAGGGATTAACGTCGCCATTAAGACAGAGTAAAATACTCTGTAAACATGTGCCATCTGAAGCCTCAAGCCATATATTAAGGTAGAGATGACTTATATTGAGTGGGTAAGATTTTTCAACAAGTAACATAAGCTTTAATGAGCTTTTAAAACCGACTTTTTCAGGTATCATAAATATAATTTAACCCTAACAGCTTTTAATCGTTTTTAGAAAATCTAAAGGCATAATTCTGCATACAAATGGAACATTACAATCTTCGCCATCCAAAAAAAGAAATCTGAATTTTAAAACTATTAAAATCTGTGCACTGTCTAGCAGTTTCTGTGAGTAAATTTCACAGGCCTGTTGCAGCAAACTTGAATGATTTTTGTCCAAAAGCTTTTGTTTTTACGCTTTGAACATGTAGAATATTGGAATATCTTTAATTGTATAAAGCTTCTTTCTTTTCTACCATATCCTGAAACAAGAAGGTGCCAAGTTGTTTGGAATTTTGAAAGTTTATGTAGCGATTGATCACTGTCTGCGAATATGAAGAGCTGGAAGTTTTGCTTTTGCCAAGTTCTACAAACTTCATTTTGTAATCATCACAATCTCAAAGCTCTTTCTTGTATATTTTCTATTTTCTTTGTATTTGATTCAGAACAAAAATGCCATGCTAAGGAGCAAAAATTAAAATTTGAGAGTATAAATATATGAAAAACAGCAAGTCTATACAATGATGCATTTTTTTCTTATTTCCTTTAGGATATTTAGCGGCATGAAAGCTTCTCTTAGACAATCACAATATTTGGTAGAATATTAGTCAATTTGTTACATTCGGCCACAATATTCTGTACACACAGACGATTTCCGTTTCTCTCCACATTTCACATATGTGTTCACAATATTCGTTAACTTGCCTGTTGGTGGAGATGGCTCTCGCATGTGGTCACAATATTAGCTATCCATGTTGACCCTGTTTTATATATGGTCCGAAAGCTTGCCCTTTTGAGGCTATTTTATTATATGTGGTCACAATATCCGTTAGCTTGTCCTTTGATTGCCATATTTTTGATGCGGTCACAATATTCATTAGCTTGTCCTTTCGTTGTCGCATCTAATAGTGACAATTTTCGCTAGATTACCTGTAAGCAGAGACGTAAGTCATATGTACGGTAGATTGTCTATTTTCAATTTTTCATCATCCTTTTTTTTCGTTTATTATCCACCTGTTCGCATATTATTCAAATGCGGTAGTAGTATTCGTTATTTCCGATGGTTAGCATATGTGTTACATGCATGTGATGCAAACATATTCAGTTTATTGTCCGTTTATGCAATTGCATACCAAATTCGGTCACAGATACCGCTAAAATCGCACTAATTGCATTCAGCGTATGATTCGCGTTTGCTGAACGCGCTCTTTATTATTATGTTTTATTTAAATAACAAAAGATTAAATTATTTGATACGCTTATAACTCCAATACTTCATTATTCTGCTAACGTATGGAGTTTCCATAATGCTCCCGACATAGAATATATACACTCAAAATTTCGCAGAAAAGTGTTATGTGTTAAAACATCAACAAACTTAGATGCACTCTACGGTGAATTAGGTCGTACCCCACTATACGTACATAGAAAATTAATATTGATCAAATATTGGATTAAGCTGATTAAATCCGAGGAAAACACTATTTTGTTTAAAACTTACAACATGCTAAAAATGATGCAAATGCGGAAACACATGCGGTGAAAATAGTTGGGCGTACCAAATAAAATACAAGTAAGATACTTAAGGCCTATCGTATATCTGGGAAAACCAATTGAACACCCCAATTAAGTATGATTTTATAAAGCAGCGAATAATTGATATTTTTCACACAAAACTGGATATTCGCGACAAATAATTCAGATCGATTACACGCATACAGTCTATTCAAAACGACGTTAACCTATGAAACATATTTAGATGAAATAACCGAACCAAGATATAGAGTTGCGTTAACAAATAGGTAAATAAGAAAAGGTCCTATCAAAATTTCCACAGATATTTAAATTTTATCTACCTGTAGACAAAGGCAAACAAGGTAAATGTAAATGTGACAAAAACACAGAGACGAGACATAACACACAAAAAGAAAAACCATCAGTTACCGCCTTGGAACGGTCAGTCGGCAAAAGGGTCAACTGGGGCGTTTAAACCAGGTTTGTGGAGCGCTCCAACCTCACACTTCCTAAAGGGTTTTCTATCAAACAAACAAGGTAAATAACAACATCCCGTCAAAGTGAAACAACTAACAGTAAGCACCTGCATCGGGAGTTAAAACAGATTAATGAACTTATGTAAATACATAATAACTAGTAATAAAATTAACTAACAACATATGTACAGTATGTACAGTAGATAAAAGCCTCGGTAACCAAAAAATTCCAAATGAGAGAGTAGTTTCAAATAAAATAAAGCAGTAATAAAGTTAAGAGTTTCGTCGCATCAACTTGCCATACAAAAGGGTCGTCATAGTAATACAGCTAGAAGTGAACGATTATGTAGAAATTGTAATATGAACTAAATCGAAACAGAATACCACTTTTTACTAATTTGTCCAAAATTTTCTCAACTACGCTCCCTATACTTGAAAAGGATACTATTATACACGGCAAACAGAAATTTGCTTTATTAATGAAAACAAGATCAAAGAATATTATTAGAAACGTAATTTATATACTTTGCAAACAATTTAAGAAACTAATATCCTTATGTTGATCTTCAGATAAACGAATGTCTCTAACCCATGTATCCTATCACTTGTCAAAATTACATGTATGTTTATATTGCCTTGCTATAAAAGATGTATGTTTTAATACAATAAAAGTTTATATTGTATTGTATTGTTTTTAAGCTCTCACATATTTTAAATGTCGTTTAAAGGCCTTGACAAAAAAATTACTTTGAAGTCGCAGGTTTGACCTTACTAACACACATACTCATCATGTACAACAACAAGTATATAACAATTGTTTAGAAAGGTCATGAACTGGTCATGGAAAGTGGGTAAATAGGACAGTAAAACTTAAAAAAAAATTATTGATAACATTGACTTAACATTGACTGCTAAACAAACACAAGTTGTGGTTATTCAGCAATAAAACATGGTCGAGCCAGCGAAAATGTACTTAAACGGCCATATGTGACATGGTCATGCATTAAATAGATGACCTTCCTTATGACAGATACAAACACTCTGAAAGGGGCAGAATAATCTGTGTCCTATGTTTATAGCAACTGAATGAGTCAAACTATCAATTCAGCTCGTCTATAAAAACTAATCAGTGAAGATCGACGACTTATTAATGTGCAATCCATAGTGAATTTCGAATGAGAAAAACAAAAATTACCTACAAGATCGCCGTCAAAAGCGAAAGACTTGTAACGTATTTAGTTTCATACATTTGCTTAAAAAGTTCTAATTGTCGAACAAAGGGTGATGTCCCGTTCAGATAAATTAATGAAGTAAAGCAGGTACAGAGAGGCGAATTGTGCCACGTTAGAAAAGACGGTTTATACATTTGATGCCCCGAGGTCTTGTCATATGGGTCATTAAAACGAATGATGAAGTTTATCAAAACATAAGATAAATATATAGCGAGCATTGGGAATGTCTCAATAGCACCACAAAACCTTTCTGCTTTTGTAAAAAAAAATGCTTGTTGTTTTCTTTTAATCTCACTGGCATTTATCCTTTGGGATTATGTTACCATGTTCACGGCGGATGATGTGAGCCATAGACGATTTAAACCAATTTATGAGATGATGTAAAACACCATGTACATGTATTATTTTCTTTAAAAATAGCTCTTAGGTAAAATGCGTATGGTCTCAAGATAAGTTGAATTTGGCCTGGAAATTGTACCCATCAATTCGATATTGTATTTTTTAAATATTGAAAAGCCATGTAAAGGTATTACTGTGAAATACTGTGAAAACCTCACAGATGAGTAGAACCATCGGCGCGCGACAGGTTACCTGGACAGTCTTCATACGCGAAAGCTTCCGCACCGACCTGGACTCAAATAACGCGGAGTATTTTTTTAAAGGTTCTGACTTTTCAATATATAGAATTGACAAACAATTACAAATGATGTGTTGTTTGCCTTAAAGGGCACAGGAATGCAGAATTTTAACAAAAAAACCATCATTCGGATTTGATTTTATGGGTAAATTCCATTTAAAGACAACTTCTCATACTATTATGACATCCAGAGGTTGGTTGCCATTGAGTATTGTTTCTCAGTGATTCAATGATAGATCAGCTTTCGGTAGTCAAATTAAAAGACTATTTGCGTTTTTACAACTAACAAGTGACAGAGAAGAAGGCGGAACTTGTTCTGCGAGCTAAAGTTGTGGAAAAGCTCTCAAAATCGGATCATTCTGTGCATCGTGAACAGAATAATGGCGCAGATTGAACTGATGATTTGTTTTCCTTGCCACCGTTTAGTAAATGATGACATGTACATATGTATAATTACTATACTGCAGGAACAAAGAAGGACAGAGTCATATTTTGACGACTAACATATCGGATGACGGATATTTCTTTACCCAGATATTTCGCACTTGATGTGTGGCCACCTCGGTGCAGGATGTTATTAAATCAAATTGTAGTTGTTGTCAGTTTACAACCATGGCCGTTTTTAACTATTAAATATATAAAAGTATTTGTTGTCATTGTACACCCTTCTTAAACAGATATTGACATTTAGTATATAAGTTCATTAAACGGTCAGAATGTACATATTATATATTTAAAGTTATTATACAAATAACATGATGAACGAGGAAAAAAGGAAACATTTCAATATAGTTTCATGATAAACATTTATTTTTTACATGCATGTGTGCACACACACATACACACACACACACACACACACACACACACACACACACACACACACACCACACCACACATACACACACCACACACACACTCACACACACACACACACACACACACACCACACCACACATACACACACCACACACACACACACTCACACACACACACACACACACACACACACACACACACACACACCACACCACACATACACACACCACACACATCCACACACACACATACACAAACACACAAACGGAAATAAAAATGTCACTGAAACTAAAGTCTGTTGTTAATTGACGTATACAGTTAAAGTATTTATTATATTTAACAAGTAAACAGGTGTGAAATCATTTGCTAATCTTGCGGTATGTTTATAGAATTGCTAATTGATTTTAACTTCACTTATCAATTAAATATATAACGGTTAATTGTTTTCTGACCATTAGTATTTTAATTTATTTCAAAACAATTTTATATATTTTTATCCTGCAAAAACAAACTCATAATTCACTGCTAACTACGGTGAGTTTTGGTAACTATTGCAGCGTACGTATACCTACCAACTAGGCGACTACTATTAACAGTAACCGCAGACATATTATCATAAATTTATTTGACTAACCAAGGTCACAAAACATTCAATATGCCAAATAAAATAAGTGTATATAAAATATTTCGGTGTGTGTGTGTGTGTGTGTGTGTGCGTGTGTGTGTGTGTGTGTGTGTGTGTGTGTGTGTGTGTGTGTGTGTGTGTGTGTGTGTGTGTGCGTGCGTGCGTGCGTGAATGCGTATGTGTTATTAGCAATTTGTTTATTGATTGCTGAATGGTCTTGTTAGAAGTATAAACTAACAATACAGGGCGTGAAAGTGACCATATAGTGCCGACGTTAGTAGTGTTTTCAGAGAGAGAAAAAAATTGTTATGTTTTCTTTTGTATCCTCCTCCATGATTTTTTAGCTTTGAAATATTTGTTATCTTACCTCTTTAAATATCATTTTGTAATGATGTAAGCCATGCATGACCTTCCACAGTTTGTGAGAGGAATTTTCCGTTATTGACAGGATCATACTTTCTCAGCTTAATAAATATCAGACAACAATTAAAGAAAAACACAACATGTACACGACAAGATGATAAATTTCTCGTGAAATCAAAGAGTGTGTTAATGGGGCATTTTTCTTGGTGGCGGCAAACTTCAAAAGGATCAAATGTGGCGTCTTTTATGTCAACACTTCTAGCACATTTTAATATGGCCAATGTTTGATTCTTCAGATCTTCACTGTGATTTTAGTAAATGATAGACATTTTCTTAGTGCAATTTTAGCGAGTTTTACGCAAATGTAAAATTAACAAGACTATATTGACACATAAAATGCCGACTATTGACGCGCTGTTAAACGAGGTAGCGAAACATCTGTTAATCATCATGTGCACAGAATAGAACACGCCAGCGTTGAGGATAACTTCGTGTACGTAATATGCAAAGTAATGCCATCCATTCTCATTGCAAATGTGAGAAAAAAAAATCGAAATCATGATACCTGGGTATGCCTTTCCAAAGAGACAGAAAAGTTTTTTTGCTGCGATCTGCCGCAGCAAAAACAAGAAATTGATGTAAGAAAAGTCTCACTCCATTAATCATTTTACCACAGACGCTGCTTTTTCAAACGCAACAGTAACGCGCGTGCCCATTGCCTTTCTTTTTCGATGAATTGCTTACGACGTCAGCCTTTCTGCAATTCGCTTCAATGGACCGAGTAATGTATACGGTCAGATTTGACCGAGTTTACTACTCGGAAGTAACAGGTGCGCGTTTTCCGGAAGTTAAATCTCCATTGAGGAGCAAAATGTAGGGGCAGATAAATCAGATAAATTTTTGGAAAGGTCTATACACGAGGTTGCGAAACATCTGTAAATCAACATGTCCACAGAATACAGAAAACACGCCAGCATTGAGGATAACTTTGTGTACGTAAAGTGCAAAGCGATGTCATCCATTCCCATTGCAAATGTGAGAAAAATTCCAGATCATGATACCTGGGTATGCCTTTCCAGAGACAGATTTTTTTTGCTGCGGACCACTGAGGCATAATCAGGACATCGATGTAAGGAAAGTCTCACCCCATTAATGTTTTATCACATAAGTTACATTTACCATCTCAACAGTTACACGCGTGCCCATTGCCTTTGTTTTTCATCCATGTATTGCTCATGACGTCAGTCTGTTCACACTTCGCTTCAATGAACCGAGTAATTTGGGCGTTCAGATTAGGCTGAGTTTACTACCCTAAAGTAACAGGTGTTCCGACGTTTTCCGGAAGTTAAATCTCAATTGAAGAGCAAAATGAGGGGGCAGATAATCATGTTTTCAGCAAGGTCTATACAAATGGCGGCATTAAACAAACCAACCAAACAAGTTACATATTCGATTGGTTTGACACAAACTTTGCCAATGTGCAATAACTTGTTTACTTACCCAACACATTTAAAAGACTGATTTCCCGAGTATTTTTCTTTAGTATGCTCGATTATAAAATCACCTAGCTGTTGATAACCATGCGATTAATTCAAAGATACCCAAAGCTTTCTATATAATATTTTCTTTGATCCTTCCAAATATAAAGTTCTTTTACCATACGGTTTTTGTCATTTTTTTAATTAGAATATACCAGTTATTATTTTTAAGCACTAAGCACGAAATAGTCAATAAATATTCATGAAAAATACCACTTGTTCTTTCTCAATCTGTTATACGTGTGAAACTTTAATGCTCTCCAGGCATATCGGATGGCAAATATAATACATTTTTGTTGATGGTTGTTGATTCAATTTCATTTTTTCTTAACTGAGCTGAGCTCCAGACTTAGGTGTTCGTCTGCTTATGTAGCTGCCACATGCTAGACATTGTCTATTAACCACGGGCAATTCAGACAGACATTGTCTTAGCCAATCAGAATTGGTCTTACATCCCAAAATCTGGTAATGTCTACCAGAACCGCCGCCACGCTTTTGAGACAATCCTAACAACAACCAGCTTTAATGCAAATTATACAATAGTGAAAGTTTAAATATAGATTCTGCTGTGAACAAGGATTATACAGATGTATCTGGAGATAGGCAACCTAACATACTAGTAATTACAAGAAAAGTCGCTAATGCAAAGTATCAAAGGCGACGCAAAAACTGGAACAGGTAAACAGGTTAAAGCAATATGGGAGCAAGTAAAAAAGACAAATTTATAAAGTTTTTATTTAAGGGTTTGAATTTCAGCATATTATAAAAATCTCGAAAAAAGTATGTATAACGCATAGGCCTATTCCTGATACAATAGAATGGTTTTAAAAAAAACGAAACACTACTCCATTTAATAGGTTTTCCTGGAGATTACATATGTAGACGAAAAGGTGCCAAAATTATTATAATTAACAAAGAAACTTAAGTGTAGACGCAGAAATTGCACATATACAGGAACCTCACATTACCTAATTAGGACCCGTATTTTATCAGGGTTAGAAAGGGCGGTAAAGGTAAATGTGCACCGGAAATAGTACCCCGGACAATTTTCTTTTTTGTTGTTGATATTTTAATGTAGATTCTTTTTTGTGACTTGTTTTGCTACAATTAAAATAAGTCATGCACTTTGGTGCAAAAAAGCTGAGAAATTGTAGCATTTAAAAAAATACAAAATAACTGCACTCCTATGTTCAATAATGGACTGATCCATTTAGACCGTTTCTGATCATTTCATTGAAAATGTGGGGCTATACTATGCAAAAATTTAGGTGTATGTTTTTAGGTGAGGATAACCGTCTTCGCGACACATACCTTTTCTTCGTAGAGGCCCTGTTAATAGATAATGCATTGGTCTTTCTAACAATATATAATTTGGGGGTTCCCAAAGAAACGATATGATGTTAAATTGCTTCCAAAGTTGTGACATTTACTAAAGAGTAAAGAAAAACTTCATTTAGTGTCGTGTAACCTAAAAACTCCGCAAAACAAACTTTCCCCACGTGCAATTATTAGTGAACATTCCATCAAACGCGTCGTCGCCTATTAAGAAAGACAGCAATCAAAATGTCCAAATAAACGAGTAGATATGGCTTTGAACTAAAGAGCCATTGAAACATGTATGCATTAACTGTATTAAATAATAACAAGTTCTCTAACAGCTCAATATCCCTACTAACAAGATAAGTTATAAATAAACAACGCCCTTAAAGATAAAGAACAAAGTTACTGAACTTTATACCAGCCCTAAATGTGGCTAAATCTAAAATGTTTTACCATCTTCTAGTTTGAACAATTATGTATTCAGGAAAAAAAGTATCATTTTCATCATCCTCATTATCTTCATCATTAAACAAATGCATTATAAATGTAACCATTTTTATTTCAATATGGCAACAGTATCATTTGATAGACATCATCATCATCATTACCATCATCATCAAAATCATCATGATTATCATTATTGTCATACACATGCATTAGTGATGTAAACATTTACAGTTCAATATAAACAACATTCTGATAGACATCATTATCATTATAATTATCATAAACATGCATTACCAATGTAAAAACATTAAACTTCAATATCAAAAAAGTATCATTTGATAGACATATCACCATCATCATCATCGTCATCACCATCATCAAATTTTATTTTACAGTAATTGATTTACAGTCATGTCACAAAGTTGATTTAGATAGAAATCTGGCACACCTCCTATCTGATAATCTTACACTTTCTGACTAGATTCCTCTATTGCTTCACCACGGTTGCTACAGCTGACTCTCGACATTCCCCGCAAGCAGATGTACAGTCCAGGCCATGCTTTATACAGGTGCTAGCATCACAATTTTGTTTACAAGACCATTTTCAGAAGTCTTTCTGGAGCCGCCGGAACCGATGACATAACTGGAATCAACTTGTTTTCAGCTTTTTTTTCTACCCCCAGTCCATTGGTTCACTTCATTTTCCAAGCCAGCTTTGAACCTGTAAGTACACACGAAAGCTGTGAAACTTGACAGCATCTATTGTTGGCGGGAGAAACTGCACAAGCACAATACTTTTCCGTTTTTTGCACTCTCTGAACAAATTTACAATATCGGAGAAGGTCTATGCATTGAGATGTTGCATCATTAAACAAACTCCTAAAAACGTTTTCTCCTGTATCATGCACATCGCCCTGAGAGGATTCTGCAAGAAACGCTCTACCACTAGCTTTCAAATGATCATCAGTCATCAGTTTCTTTTACAAGACACTCTTCCCGATTCCAAAAATGTGTGATCTTGTATCGCAGCCAGTGAAGCAATGAACAAATAGTATTTGATCGCAAAAGTATCTACCCAACATTTGGTTGGTTTTGATTAAATCCCTCACTTTCTTGCTCTTCACCATGATTTAAGCTGATGTGAAGTAGATGCGGTTTCCCTGTATGTTTGCATAAAACAGAGAAGAACAAAAAGATCTGTGTCTTCACCAATCACAGCAACACACATGTTTGCAGATTCTATGATGGCTGTTTGTACAATCAGCAATTCTGCATCAGCTGGTGCATAAAGCACTTGACATCCAGATGAAACAAGGAATACAGACAACATGTTGATGAAGTTCTCTTTGTTTTCCATGTTTGAGAGAAAGAGTTCTTTCTCACTCTTGACATGGGTGCCTGCATCAAACAGTGTTTTTGTTCCTTTCACACCCTTGGATCGTCGTTCATGAGCCTGTACTTTAGTTGATTGGATGTTGTTGTACCCATCAAATACAACTAAAGCATAACCGCAGTGCTTCAAAACAAGCTTGCAATAACTTTCACAGATATTCCCAAAGGTCATACCAACTGTCCATGGTAGTCGATGTGACAAAGGCCCTCCATCTAATACATACAATTAGTCAGAGGTTCTGCAGGTAGCTTATCACTTCCACAGGAACCACTTTCCCAAACTGTATTTGCCGATGATGCTTTCTGAGCTTCTCACATCAAACCACTTGACTGGAACAAGGATGCCGGGTGATTACACAGTTTAAATCTAAATACATCAAGGGCATTATCTGCAGATAAGTCAGCTACAGTAAGTCGCTGAAATAGAAGCTTAGGATCCACTTGCACGTCATCTCCTCCTATCTTTACGATGCTTTTAAATCCGAATGGGGAAGCCTTCTGTGACTTTTTGAACGAGTAAGAGGCCACGTTTTGATTTTCCATTGCATTTAATATAACTTCACGTATGAGTTTTGTCTCTGCTGTGGATCCTGTTTCTGTGATTCTCTGGTCTTTCTCTTCTAAAAACATCTTTCTTTCTTTCAAAAATGAGACAAGATGATGTACGTTTTAAGGTCACGGGTATTTCTTGCATCGTGGGTCTCTGTGTTGTTCACAGCTCACATACGTTTGTCCAGTGTATTCTTGCATGGCCTTGTTAATTTTCAGAGCAGGCTGGCATTGAAAGGAATCACTGAGCTCTCTGTGTTTCAGACATTGCGTGCCCCCTAGTAATTCCTCCTATACTCTTTGACACTTCGCATCAGGGTTTGTTCAATAACAAGGTCTGTTGACAATCCAGCTCGTTCATTTCTTCTGACAACATGCTGTCTAGTCAAAAACAACTGATGCACATCAGGGTGTGAATGTCTTAACATGATCATTTGCTGCAAATGGATGTAGCCAGACTTAAGGTACAAATGGTGGCCAGCAGCTGCAAAAAATGGAAGCATGTCTTGTTTTCAAGTGCCATTCCCAATTCCCTGTTCTTTCTGATCTTATAAATGTCTAAAAACTTCCATTAAGTCAAAAAACAGCAACCATAATTTTGCTGTTCTGTACCAGTTTAGGCTTTCTCCTAGACGCTTTTAAATGTTCAGTGCCTTCTGAAAAGTTTCATTTTCAACTAGTGCATCTCCGTGAAGTTCTGTACAAATTGTTTATCAACTCTTTAAGACTTTCAATCATCTTAATGTCCTGACAATTCTTTGTTAAATCGATTCCTTGTGGTTTTTAGTTTCAGTTATTTCTTCTGCTAAGATTGGGAAAGCTTTGTTCAAAAGGAGAGTGTTTATATTTTCAAGAACGTGACCCCTGACAGCTCGTGAGACAGATTTGCCACTTAGCACTTGTGTGACTGTGTTTGGAGCATACACTTTGTCTAAAAGCTCATTTAAGCCAGTGTTCTGCATCAAATGCATAATGAAACTTAAAAACTCATTTTTTCATAATTTGCAACGCTTTTAACACGGTTGGTCAAATGAAATCACAGGCGCACCTAACCGCCTTGCTTGTATCACAACATACACCAGAGAAGAGCATATGCACGTTATGTCACTTCGGTTGAGATCCATCATTGGGTGAAATAACATCGATGATTTTCCAGGGTAACTACCGATTTGGACTGTCTGCATAAAACCAGACCAGCTAGGAGCCCTAACGTTAAGAGGTCTAGCAATCTTGGATACAAACTCTAAATTGTGAGTTGGATCTGAAGCTTCTGGCACTTCAAGTAGGCTGTTGAAGACAAGTGAGTGAAATGCCCCCCGCCCCCAATACTCCCTGAAAATCCTGGATCCGCACCTGTAAAGAAAATGTTGTTTTACAAACTCTTTAATTATAAATGAATTGTAAACCCCATTTTCATCCAGACATAAACATTAAATTTTAATATATCTTTTGAATATAAAGGATGTGATAATTAGATTTTGGCCTAAATAGGCTTCCGTACCTTCTAAAAATAGTTTGTTTCTCGCCTTCGTTATGTTAACGTTGAGTACTATACGCATAAAAGGGTGGTTTTGATAAATCTTCAATATAATTCATCATTTTTATCTATATTTTTATTCCTTTTTATCTACAGGGGTAAAAAATTACACAGTCGCAAAATGTGTTTACTTTCTCATATCAAGCGGCAACCAAGGTCAACGTATAAGTGTAAAAAGTTATTTTCTGCAGTTTTAATGTTATTACAAAGCAGATTTGTCATATACAATACTAAATGTGAATAAGGAAGTATCATACCTGTTGTTTACACTCAATTTCTCCATTGTTTAACGTGAATCCTTCCAATTGTTCTTTTTAAAAAAAACATGTACCGCTAGCCTTTTAACATAATGACGTTATCAAAGTGACATCAAGGTGTTCGTGTGTGGTGGTATGTACGGGTAATAAAATAAGGCATCGGATTTTGCACATTAAAAGCATTTTTCTGCAGAACTGCTTCAAATTTTGTTGGGACTTTTTATATATTAAAAAGGACTTCTAAAACATTTTGTTTATAAAAAAAAGTTTGTGTTGGAATTAGTTTTACCTCCTGTGTTTATTTGACTGGACTATGCATCTATATTCTTACAAAATTGATATAAAAATAATTGCCAAAGTGAAAAAGGTGGAAGAAAATAGTTAATCAAACGTAACTTACCCATATGGGGTTTCGAATAAACAACCCCCTGTTACGAATGAGTTTAGGCCCTTTTAGATACTCTTTAAATGGAGGTGCTGTATTACACTGGCTCAACCTTAATATAACAATATGACTAACATAATTACCCATCAATTAAGAGTTTAGTTTTGAGTGACAATGAGCCCTGGGCCACCTTTACTATATGCCGATACTATATCTACTGTTTTCTCATATGGCAATGCCTGTTTGGGGTCACAAAACAACACAATGCAATTCAGGTTTGCCTGAAATAAGGCACTATAATTTGGCACATCATGGTTAATGGATATATTGTATAATATACATGTAATATGTAACACTAACATATGTGGTCACTGATTGAAGAACATGTATGTACAATGCATGGTATGGCATAAAAAGAACATGGCGTCATGGTAAGTTTACTGCTGGGCACAACATACACAGAGTGTGTTGTCATGGTAAGTTTACTGCTGGTCACAACATATACACAGTATGTGTTGTCATGGTAAGTTTACTGCCGGTCACAACATATACACAGAGTGTGTTGTCATGGTAAGTTTACTGCTGGTCACAACATATACACAGAGTGTGTTGTCATGGTAAGTTTACTGCTGGTCACAACATATACACAGTGTGTGTTGTCATGGGTCCAAGTCATGGTAAGTTTACTGCTGGTCACAACATATACACAGTGTGTGTTGTCATGGGTCCAAGTCATGGTAAGTTTACTGCTGGTCACAACATATACACAGTGTGTGTTGTCATGGGTCCAAGTCATGGTAAGTTTACTGCTGGTCACAACATATACACAGTGTGTGTTGTCATGGGTCCAAGTCATGGTAAGTTTACTGCTGGTCACAACAAATACACAGAGTGTGTTGTCATGGTAAGTTTACTGCTGGTCACAACATATACACAGTGTGTGTTGTCATGGTACCAAGTCATGGTAAGTTTACTGCTGGTCACAACATATACACAGTGTGTGTTGTCGTGGTACCAAGTCATGGTTAGTTTACTGCTGGTCACAACATATACACAGTGTGTGTGCGGTCACTGTAAGTTTACTGCTGGTCACAACATAAACACAATGTGTGTTGTCATTGTTGGTTTACTGCTGGTCATAACATAGACACCTTGTGTGTTGTCATGGCAAAATAAATTAAAAACAGTATGAGATATGTTAATAAGACAACTGAAGAGATCAATAAAAAGTAATTTACCTTATCATTGTTAAGTTATCAATACAGTTTAGATGTATACAAAAATATTACCAACCAGGAAACGTATTTGACTTATCATTTTGGTAGTTTTGTTAAAACTGGAAATACTAAGGTGTATATGTAAAACAAATGTATTGAATGTATTGATACATTAATATACAAACATAAGTAACTATATAAACAAAAACGGTTACATATGAATGAATGTAAGTCATGGACAAGCAAAGTAATGTAAACTATTTATTGCACAACATGTAAATAAAAGATTTTAATGGGAACACAACAAATTAATAAAGCAAATTTTTAAAAAGCAAATACTTATTTCAATCAATAAGAAACAAGCAAACTTAAATAAAGATGTGACAAGTGGCACATAAAAATAGACAAAAAGGAAAGAAAAACCATGGTATTTTTAAATATGTATAATTTGGAATTTAAAGCGAATGAATTTAAACTAATTAAGTACATTTCCTTTGTCTACCGAGCAAAAATAAAAAAAGAAATAGCAATGGCATCATATCTATGTAAGTATTTTAAATTAAAGCATAGTCATACAGTTATAAAAATGTGACAAAAATTCAGGTCTTGTGTCACCGATTCCTAAAGACAATAATACTCAAAGTGGATTTGTTTTTAAAGCTCCTAATTATCTTTGCATATCGCTACATTTGGCTTTTAAACATCTATTGGTAGCTTAAGAAAAAAATACATCAACAGATTCAGTTATCAACTAGTATTCCAATAAGATATAAAACATAAAATCAATATTAGTTGTAAAATACCAGAAACTCTTGGTAATAAATGTATACAAGGAGAATTGGACATTGTATTTGCAGTATATATACAACTGACTGGCAGATAAGGTGCTGCCTTTACTGTGTATAGCATGCTGTGAACACCTGGCAGGATAATACACCCAGTCACATTATCCTGAAACCAAGCCAACCAGTTGTGGAACTACCTTAATATGCTTGAGCATTAGCAAAGGAACTATACTACTACCATTTTTAACCACTTTGGTATGTCGTGGCCCGGGATCGTACACTCTACCGATTGTGCTACCAGGCCCAGAAAATATATGTTATCCTATAAATCAAAGAGTAAAAGGATTACCATAACAATTGAAAAAAGTCTTTACACAGATTGGAAAAAAGCAAAAAAATAAAAATAAACAAAAACAACCCAAACAAAAATGTATAGTAATACAAAAGAGGTACAAAGTTTTGACAAGTTATGAAAGAGAAATGAAAATGTATGGTTAAATGCATCAATGTTGTTAAAACTGCCTGAAAGCATTAAAGGCACATATTTCAATCGACTTAAAACTTTTAGTATGGGACTTCTTAAAATAAAATTTATAAAACTTATTACTGTTTATAACAGGATTTAAAGTGCATCTAATTTATCTTCTCAATACAGTCAACAATAAACATTCTTATTACTTGTTTGTCCTAATATGGATATATATATATATATATGTATATAATGTCTGCCTTCGATAAATTTGGTTTCCAACACCAATCAATATGCAGTATTATATCAGAATGGCAGCCATTTCTCCACCACCCCTCCCTTATTTTGCAATATTGATCACTTTTTCTCACAATTTGTTTGCTCAATGTTTTTTGGGGACTGTGTTTGGTGAACTTTAAGCCTGTTTCCTTAAACCAGTATTAAAACACAAGTTCTGTTGTTGTTTGTCTATTTTCAAAGTGTTCTTCCTAATGACACTTTCCCCGAGTTTGATCAACACAAGTAAAAGCAATGCTGTAAATCTTAATGTATGGCATTCTGAATGGCAGAATGTCTCTATTGATCTGCATGACACCAGTGACTGTTGCCACCACAATAGTTATTTATTGAGACTTCTAATACATGTTTTTTAATTTTATAATATTATCAAATATGTATTAGTTTATTTTTTGTCAAAGGCTTTACCACAATAAAGTGATCTTTATATAAAACAGAGAACAAATTTAGGTGTCAAGATGTTAAAAATATACAATATAGCCTGATTACTGAAAATTTATATATAAACATATGTAATATTAACAAGTTCATTTGTGACTTGAATCACACAGCAATCTCCAAATAAATTATTGTCCGTCATTCTTTTTTCTACCTAAATCATTTCAATATCAAACATGCAAAGAAATTTATTTTTATCTTCTCAATGAATAAGAAATTGTTTTTCTTCTTTAATCATTTAATTCTCTTGTCTTTTACATTTAACCTTTATTATTCATTTTCATTCATTCATCTTGAATCGGCCATTGTTTCTTTCCTGAATCATTTTTCAGCTTTTTTTTCATTTATCCTCATCTTTCCTACATTTACTTGTTCTTATTTCCTTCTTGTTTCACTCTAGTTCTCTTATCTATTCTTAACAAATCTGAAATTACATCAATTTACCCAGTCACACTCATTCTAACCTGGTCTAGTCACTTTGCATTCAACACACACTAGACCAAGCTTCCATGAGTGTCATCCCTTGTCAACCATGCTGATCTTCCTGATCCTCTGACTTAAACACCCCCTCCTCCTCTTCATCTCCCTCTCTGCCTGCCCTCTGGGCTAGTTGCTGCTCCAGGATTCGAACCTTGTCAGCCAGAATCTGTGAAGCCAGCTTCTGGTGGACCAACACCTCCTTCTTCTCCTGTAGCTGCAGATAGAATATAAGGTAATTATACATAATTATCGACCTGATGTGGATCTCCACTTTAAAAGCACTTCTTTTTAAAAGAGCAGTCAAATGCATTTTGTACACAGCTACAAATCTTATTGAGATTCTGAGCCCTACTTCAAGGTCCAAATCCCACCTTAGGAACCATGGTTATTTAATACCTCTCAGCTCTAACTTCTTAGAAAATTCCTTAAGCTTCCATGGGGGTAGAAGCAGCAACATGCTACATAGACACAAACAAACAAAAAGCCTTACTTAATTACATCCCAAGCAAAGTGAAGACACACTAAGTTAGTACAATTCAGCTAATTGAACTGCTCAACCATGAATTCAACAAAAGCCTTTTAAGCTGAAAAGAGCTAGTTATTCTTTCAGGAGGAAGACTGCATCAATGTTTAGCTAAAAAACCTGCATACCTAAAGTCAGTTGGACTACCTTGCTCTAACTGGGATTAGCCGGCATTTTTGCCGATACTGCGCAGCAACATTTCTATCATTATAGCACAGGGGCACTTATGAGGTGCCCAGGGACTGAACCCGGCTGGTCCATTATACTGACACCGACGAGTCAGGCGTAATGCTGTCCCCTTAGCCCCGAGCGTTAGGAGGGAAGCCACTACTACCAACTTTAAAGTCTTTGGTTTGACCCCGCCGGGGTTCGAACCCACGACCTCCCGATCCGCAAGCCGACGTTCTACCACCTGAGCTATTGCGGCCGGTCCCTAACTGGGACTTAAACCAGCACATTAAGGGACTAAGTAGTTACAAGTCAGTGAATTTCAATGCTCAACCCAAGGCATACTTTATTAAGAGGAAGTCTCCATAAAAATTTGGCAGGGAAAAAAATGAGATTATTATCCTAAGCCATGAATATTCAGATTTTATAAGAACATCAAATAACTATCTTAGAGTAACCATTCTGGTTATACTACGAGGTCAGTTGCAGTGGAGAATAAACCAAAACTCATTAGTAAAATATATATTAAATATTTATAAAAAGAAAACAAAAGAGAAAACAATAAAATAGATATTACCATTTCTGTGAGGTAGGTTATGACTTCAGCATCAGACATCAGTGGACCTTGGCTGTTGTTTGTACTGTCGTCAGATAGTTCTGAAATATGTTGGCAAGTGTATAGTCAGGTACGTGTGCTAAGAGGCAAACATTTTGTGGTGTTCAACAGGTTATAAAAACTTAAATATGAAGTATATATGGAGTCAAGTATCAAAGAGTGAAACGTCTTGTTTTTATTCACAAAGTGAGTAGAAATAAGTAATACAAGAATCAGGCATGGTTAAAATAACATTTACAGTTGTTTTTATAATAGCCTTGAGATAATAGAACCAAAGGTGAGAAACTTATAGTTAAAACCCTTTAAACACTTGTAGACAAAGCCCCCACTACATCAATTACAGCTGAAAGTAGCATTGGGATGTACTGTGTCTTTAATATTAATTCCAGTTTGCAATAATAGCCACCTGCCAAGGGAGAAAAACATACACAAGCCTGAAGCTAGCAAAAAAAACCTCCCTATCTTAAAGATTCTTAACCCATGTAGTCTTGACCTTCCAACTATAAAGGCATGTGGGTTTATACCAGGCACCCACAGCTCTAACAACAGTAACAGCCATCACTTAACCCCCCAAAAAGCATGGCTAAATTTTTGACCATTGGAAGACTATCTTTACTAGGTTTTCCCAATGTCACAGGTGAATGTCAAAAGTCTACAGAAAAAACAATGTTTTCTAGAATTTGCTGTACAGTTATTTAATATTTGTCAAAGAGATGCATTTTAATTGCAAATACTTGTAGATAGAATAGTTTTGCCTCTGATGTAAGTTAGTATAGTTTTTCATTGACCTTTCCTAATGAACTCTTGTTTACATAATTAATATCAAAAATCTCAATACCTTCATCATTTAGACTACCCAGCAGCCACTTGAGAGCCCTCCTGGTTCGAGACTGTCTGGATGGGCTGTTGTTGCCATGGCTACTGGATATCTGAGACAGCTGGACAGTGAGACATTTGTTCCTCTCTAGCTGCTCCTCAAAAGCCTTGCGATAAGCATCAATAGTCATAAATGCTTCATCTCTCCGGTTTTTATACTGTTGGACCTAAAAAAGAGGAAAGATGGAGGTTCTCTTAGAGGCATACAGGATCATATAAAATTTGCATGTATGTGTCATTTTTATATGTATGCTCTTGCTTTATAGTATTCGGTGTAATGCAAATTAAACATTAAAAAATGCAATGTCAAGTGTCAGACAAAAAGTGATTCATGTTGTTTTTAATTTTAACTACAATATATATATATTAAAATTTTAAATGTATCATCATTGAAATTTCCAATGGGACACTTTTAATAAAACAAAGGACAGAACACAAGAAAAAAATCAGTAAACCATTACAGCTGATAAGAAGTGGTTCAATGGTAAAATCATTCCAACACAACTGAGTCACAAAGTAACACTTACTTTTCCTTCGAGTCAAGACAGAACAGCACTTACTTGTACTTTCAAGTCAAAACAGAACAGCACTAACTTGTTCCTTCTAGACAGAATAGCACCCACTTACTTCTTCCGTCAAGCCAAGACAGAGACACACTTACTTGATCCTTCAAGTCAAGACAGAATAGCATGTACTTGTTCCTTCAAGCCAAGACAGTCTTGTTCCTTCAAGTCAAGATAGAACAGCACTTACATGTTCCTTCAAGCCAAGACAGAACAGCATTTACTTGTTCCTTTAATTAAAGACAGAACAGCATGTACTTGTTCCTTCAAGTCAAGACACAATAGCACTTACTTGTTCCGTCAAGCCAAGACAGAGACACACTTGCTTGATCCTTCAGGTCTAGACAGAACACATGTAATTGTTCCTTCAAGCCAAGACAGATTTGTTCCTTCAAGTCAAGATAGAACAGAACTTACATATTCCTTCAAGCCAAGACAGAACAGCATTTACTTGTTCCTTTAAGTAAAGGCAGAACAACAATTTACTTGTTCTTTTAAGTCAATACAGAACAGCACTCATAGTTCCTTTAGACCAAGACAGAACAGTACTAACTTTTTCCTTCAAGTCAAGATGGAACATTACTTACTTGTTCCTTCAGCTTGACAATGTCTCGCTTCATATTGGCAGCAGCTATGGCACATCCACATGGATCTGGATTGGATATTCGGCATCTACATGCACCCAGCACCGCTAGCTGTCAGCGCATTTATACAAAATATCATTTTAGACTGTCTTATTTCTATTAATTTATTTGTATTGTGATAATATTTAGAAAAAATAATAACCTACAAGCAAATAAATTAACAGCATATACATGCACACATCACTGAATTGTATATAATTAATTTTTTAAGCTTTTTTTATTTTGTTCCCATTTGGATTACTTGTAGATGAAATTATTGACCATAAACAAATAAGTCTTAACTAAATATGTTTAGTTATGTTTGAAAAAATCTTTAGACATAGCACATATTTCAATTTACAATTCTACCACAGTCTGCATCAGGTAGTGTGAAATATATTGTTGCTTTGCTTTTATTTCATTTCTTGTTTACTGAACCTTGTATACTTTTTATCTTTCTTTTTATCTACTTTCTGCTGAATTATATATCATATATATTGAAATAAATATTATTAAACTAAATATTTAAAGTAAAACTAGAACTCCGCGAGTCGGATGTGTCGCCTGACGAAAATTTTGTTAGTCGACATAAAAAATGTTAATTATTTTTTTGTTGTATAGATATTAGCAATGTATTTGCACAAAATTCACATATAAAATAACCTTTTAATTGTCTCATTGCAAAAAACATGCACAACAAGTTGCCCTTTGCAAGAAATGCACTAAAAATCAATCAAATGGGAATTACTAAAAAACAGAAGAAGGTTGAGTTACCCTTCTTGTGCACTGTACTTTGAGTCATTGCCAGAAACATGCATACTAAGTTTGGAGTCATTTGGACCTATGGTGACAAAGTTAGGCTCCGGACAAAAAAATGCTCTAAAAAAATCAAATTCAAAAACGGAACAAAGTAGAGTTACAGTTCTTGTGCCCTGCACTTCGAGTCATTGCCAGAAACATGCATACCAAGTTTGGAGTCATTTGGACCTACAGTGATAAAGTTACACTCCGGACAAGAAATGCTCTATAAAAATCAATAAAAGGGGAATAATTCAAAAACGGAACAAGGTAGAGTTACAGTTCTTGTGTGCTGCACTTCAAGTCATTGCCAGAAACATGCATACCAAGTTTGGAGTCATTTGGACCTACGGTGACAAAGTTAGGCTCCGGACAAGAAATGCTCTATAAAATCAATCAAAGGGGAATAACTAAAAAACAGAAGAAGGTAGAGTTACGGTTCTTATGCATTGCATTTTGAGGCATTGCCAGAAACATGCATACCAAGTTTGGAGTCATTTGGACCTACGGTGACAAAGTTACACTCAGGACAAGAAATTCTTTTTAAAAATCAATAAAAGGGGAATAATTTAAAAACAGAACAAGGTAGAGTAACGGTTCTTGTGTGCTGCACTTTGAGTCATTGCCAGAAACATGCATGCCAAGTTTGAAATCATTTGGACCTATGGTGACAAAGTTAGGCTCCGGACAAGAAATGCTTTATAAAATCAATCAAAGGGGAATAACTCAAAAACGGAACAAGGTAGAGTTACAGTTCTTGTGCACTGCACTTCGAGTCATTGCCAGAAACATGCATACCAAGTTTGGAGTCATTTAGACCTACGGTGACAAAGTTACACCCCGAAAAGAAATGCTCTATAAAAATCAATCAAAGGGGAATAACTCAAAAATGGAACAAGGTAGAGTTACGGTTCTTGTGCACTGCACTTCGAGTCATTGCCAGAAACATGCATACCAAGTTTGGAGTCATTTGGACCTACGGTGACAAAGTTAGGCTCCGGACAAGGAAATCCGGACGCCGACACGGACGCCGACGCCGACAAAGTAATCCCTATATGTCGCCTTTTCAGACGACACAATAATATGCTCTGGGTTAAGCAGTTTTTATTCTATCAAAATTGTTTATTACGGAACAAGAAATCAACCTTAGTTTCCATTTAGATAAAAAGACTGCTTCCACATATGTTGAGTTAAAAAAGGATATAAAGACAAATCTTGAGTGTTTTTTTATGGAAAGAATTTCATGACTACAATTAATTTGTGTAATGTTCATGAGTATCACATTCACTAGTCAGCACTTATTTAGTTGTTGTTGCTAATCATGTGAATTTTTACTGTCTCATGAAAATGACAAAAAAGGTTAAAAAAAATCAGAGTCATGAAATGTTTTCCACCTTAAAATAGGTGCCATGGTCATGGTGTTAGAGTTGCCGACTTGTAACTTCTCAGCTCCTCACCCAGTGGGTTCATGTCCAGGTAGGAAGGAGAAAGCTTTATGTGTGGCGGTCTTCCAGCTGACCTGGTGTGTCAGTGGTTCTTCCCAATCTTATGGCTGAGGTTTTCCTTCACTAATAATTAGCTGGATGTCGCAAACATGACCATTAAATTGTTTGATGTTTAAGGTAACAAAAAGAAAAGAAAATGGCTTTTCCATGTTTGTAAGTTATTACCTCAGTTGATGTGTAATTACAGTAGTTCTCTTCTGACGATGCACTCCTTGTCCGGCTGTATTTGGCACGCTCCTGAACATCTAGTAGGGCTAAGAGTTCATCATTCTCTCTCTTGACAGCTGTGGAGAGTTGAGTTTTGATAACAATGATATATAAGATAATAGATAATTGGTTTGTTGTTTATGTTTTTAATATTCAAGTAAGTCTTCTAGTCATAGTGTGTCTCAACTTTAATTTCTAGCTAATCACACATTTATAATGATTAGGCAAAAAGTGTAGATCTAGATAAGCCAGTTTCCAGTTGGGAGCTTTCTAATCGGTATTTAAAATATTCCTGCTCAGTCTCTATTAAAGAAGTTTATTAACCTATACATTTAATATATATATTATCTTTTATATTATATATTATTATATATATACATAATATATATTTTATATTATATATTTTTTCGGACTCGCGCTTGCGAAGCTCTCGACCAATCAAAATATATACACCCTATGAATCTGAAGCATTTTGATTGGTCGAGAGCTTCGCAAGCGCGAGTCCGAAAAAAGTGATAACTACTCTGGGAATTAATATTGACTTTTGCTATTCTCACTTGTTAGTTTTTCATGCATATTGTAAACAAACATGGCATCACATAGCAAGCAGACGAGAATAATTCAAACGATGTCTTCGGATGATTTGAAAGCCTTGAAGGAAAATATTGAATCAAAACAGACCAAAAAAGTGACATCACTTGCAGTGAGTGCGTTTAGAGAGTATCTTTTGCATAAGCAAGTCAGTGTTGAGTTGCGGTCAATATTATCAAACCATCAGAATGCTTCAAATTCAAAGGGTATATAATATATCAAGTAAATACTAATGTTGAGGTCGATATGTAGTTTTGAGGACCTGGGTAGTGTAATAACAACCACAAACTTCGTCCTTGGTCGATATCACTATACCCAAGTCCGCAAAACTACATACTGACCTCAACATTAGTATTTATTTGTATAATATATAACCCACGGGTTTGTGTGCTCGGTATGAATGCTTGCAATCATCTCTCACATATAAATACAAGCTACCTTAAAGAATTTAGCCTGGGGTTTAAACGATATATATTTGTCTTATTCTGTAGCTATTGATAAGGATTAATACTGGTATGCACACAAACGTTTAAGTACCAGGTGGATAAAATTCTATCATGTGGGGAGACTTTCAACTATCCTGTGTTGTTACACTGGTTCTACCAAGTTATACCGGTACTTTATGTCTGAGGTATACAGCCACTGTTAAAGAAATGCTATAAAGTTCCTCTTACCCATATTCTGTGCAGTCACCTTACGCAATTCTTCTGTCCTGACTTCTAATGCTTCCATGAGAGCCCTGTTATCCTGACACATTCTGTAATTGATAGTTACTTTTATTACAACATGTGGACTCAGGTTGCAGAATTCTGGGACATAGTTATGCTGCATAGCTAAGAGACTTAAGTTGGCATAATGCCAAACTACAAGATACAAGGAACAAGATACAAAAACACCCATATTGTTTGTTTTTGTTTTTGAAATCCATCGCAATGACCAATTATGGTCCTTACAGTGATGTCTAGCTATTTTGGTGGAGGAAGACCCCAGACAAATATCTGTGTAGCATCGCAGATTAGCTGGAAGACATTAAGCGCGTCCCCTTAAATGGTTATTCAGCCCACATGATAAGTGGCTAAGCAATCACAGGATTACAAGTCAGGGCTACACCATGTGTGCCCAGCACCCATATTGATGGGAATATGGTAAATCTCATACTGCTTTATATGTTTAAGTAGCATTCAATCAAGATATTATACATGTAACTAAAGATCATATGAGAAATTATTACAGATGTCATAAGCATAAATGATTAACAAAATGCAAAAGTTGCAAAGATTGTCAAAGTTATAGGCAGGACTAATATAATCAGATTACTGAATAGCTTTATTTTTCTTCATTATTCTTAGTAACAATTTAATACTTTAATGTACATAATATCTAATAGTTAATATTTGTTATCCTTGGTAATATGCAGAGGAAGTTTTACAAAAAGAAAAAAAGAAGTGTTCAAAGGTTTATTAATAGAAGTAAAGAGTATAGCTAAGCAAACCTTCATCTAAGCACAAATAGGTAATATTAAACAGATATACAAGGTAGGAAATTTATATACAATGGTATCCCTGTAAGACTGTTACAATATATCATATTCTGAAGCTACAACTTAGCAATCAAGTAGAGCAAACAGGGATAGACTGACTTATATGCTGATAAAAAGTTTCTATCTTTATATTTCTTGAGTTCCCTTTGAAACTTTTCTTGTTAAAAATTTATTCATTATATTAAAAGGAGTAACTCTTACAAGGCCCCATATAGACATGTTTATAAAAATAGTATGTTGAAATTATGAATAAATATAGACTTAATTCCCTGGGAGGTAAATATGCATATTTACACCCAAACAAGCATGCCATAGCTGCCATAACTGACCAGCTCTTAAAAAATCTCCATTACTCATTAATTACTGTTAAAAATATAGTCAAATATATAAGGACATGCACAAAAAGCTTTGTTTAATGGTTTACTATTACTACCTCTTATACTTCTTCATAGGAACATTTACAGGTGACCTTGACCTCTGAGTCACTGAGGTCATCCTCAAGGTTGCAGTGAGGTCAGTGAGGTCTTGTTCCTCATCAAGGGAGATTACTCTACTACTACCACCACCAGCACCAGATACCTGCACCTATACATAAGGAAAGGTTATTGATCCATTTATATGACATCGGAAATGCATTGGACATTTTTTTTGTCATAACATCCTTGTATGTCTTATGACCTTTCACATTATTATCAATTTTTAAACAGTCCAAGACTGAATTATAGCAAAAAGAAGTTTTGTACAAATACTGTTGTTTCTTAGTTGCATTTGGTATGCCTCACAAGATAAAAGTTTGTAGTTGTTTCTTAATTGAAATTTATCATGGACAATTGCTTTTTGTTAGTTAATATCAAGCAAGAAAAACTACATTTCACTAGGCAAATCTTAACACATTATGTGACATATTCATTCTAATTACACAGATGGTTGTTTCATTGAAGTGTCCAATGAGTTCCCATTGTTATTGGAGATATTGCAAATTATCTACAAATTTGTGTATGAAAATAATATTTATTTAAATATAATGAATGTGTATAAATAATGGTCATAGAGTTTAAATATTGTTGAAAAGGTTGATTTAGTTGCAGTTTTAAAGTTTATTTGTATACTTTACAGGAATTATTATACATTATCACACATGCCCTGGAAATAATGGTGAGAAGAAAGCCAAATTGTAAATAGCTAAACTAATGTATTATTGATATAAAATCAAATTTAGAGGCATTGTTTGTCTTTTAGTCTAATATAGACATCTTATATCTTAATATGGGAAATTCTTATATTTTAGTAACAAAGGAATGATGTTGTGATTATTGAAATGCAGCATACATCTAAAAAAAAGTAAAACTAGCATCTATAGTCAGTTAACATTCAGCAACTCTTAACAGCATGCATGTTAGTAAAGTTATTAGGCAAATGCCAATATTAAACAAATATTATAAGGCTATATGTATTAAAAGAATATTTCTATGGTGGTGAAAGATGTAAGATGCTTATTTTATAAATGATAATAAGAATAGGTAAGTTATATAAAAAAAAATCACTTTTAATTGGTTCTTTGCAGTTTATTTCATTCCAAAAAGCATCTGACTCACAAAGGAAACCTTTAATAAAGGACATATCAGAAGCTATGGGTTAATGTATAAATTAAGGTATAAATCAACAAAAAAAAACATACATTTATGTATGAACCAATCAAAAGATGAGATGAGAGCCAATCAGGTAATCTGCCTTAGGCAAATAATGTAGATCCAGATCAGCCAGCTTTTGCTAAAAGCACAGGCAACTGTCACATTGATCGGCCACTACAACCTAACCTTCCCCACTTGCACACATATACATGTTAATTATAAGTACAGTGCATGAGTGGAGTGGATGGGATTGTATTGGTGGATCAATGTAACAGTTACCTGCTATTTTTATCAGGATCTAAACTATCTGATGCTAAGCTAGCAATATGTATTGTTACTTACTGCAAAAAATGTGTAAGCAAAAACTAAGTATGGACTTGTTGCAAATATAATATGGATCCCTTTCCGCGCAGTCATCATCCCTACCTGTCAAATCTCTGTGCCCAGACCTGCTGACTGTCCAGGATGGAGATTTCCTTCCAATGGAGGTCAAATTGGAGACGATTGATCTCCTGTAGGCCACATGCAAAAACAATGGCAGCCAAGGGTGGTTAGTGACATGACTTTACAAGGTATAATGGCAAAAAAATGACCAAGCATCACTACAGACTCAGTACAGATGTTATAAGATATTCTAGACAAAGATTTATGAGTTCAGCATGCTTTTAAGCTTCACAGACACATATTCACTAACCATTCAAACAGCATTGTGTTATCTCCCTTGTGGGTAGGTATTTGGTATAACGTGTTATCTCCCCTGTTGGTAGGTATTTGGTAGCATTATCTCCCCTGTGGATAGGTATTTGGTGCATAATGTTATCTTTCCTGTAGGTAGGTATTTGGTATATAAAGTTACCTCCCCTATGAGTAGGTATTTGGTATATTATGTTATTTCACTTGTGGGTAGGTTCTTGGTATGTAGTGTTATCTCCCTTGTGGGTAAATTTCATATATAGTGTTATCTCCCTTATGAGTAGCTATTTGGTATATATTTACAGATGAAATAATGATTTATTTTTTCACTTTTTAGCTTTGTAGAATGCTTTAGATCGCAACATAATTGTGGAATTAGATAAGAATTGGCCATTATGATATTAATGTCTATTTAAAAATACCTACTAAAAGAGGAAAAACAATTCTTTCAATTTGCAAAATTTGGAATGAATACAAGTGGTTAATAACACATGTTTATTTCTAATATTTTATAAAAAATAAATCAAGCAATGTATTGTGCCATTTGTGGCATAATATAGATTTTTTCATGCACAAATAAATCAAGCATGAAATCATTATAATTGCAAGAAATGAAAGAGCTTTATAATGCTTGTCATTTCCAAAACCTAAACAAGACCTTTAAATGGGAGACATGTTAACAAAATTATTAGTGGTGATTATTTGGTAAGCAACCTTTTGTCTTTTAACCAAACTGTCTCTTTTATTATCAAATAAATGTAAATGAGATAATCTATGTCAAGACAGTCAGAACAGCTTTATGTAAACTTTATCTGACTCACATTCAATAGGCATGCAAGGACAGGAGTCATAGGCAGAAGGAAAACAAAACACAAATACATGTCTTTAATTTAATAACAATGGAAGATTCATTCTAATGTGATTCATGCATGCTTTAAAATACATAAAGACTTTTTTAATAGAGTAAAGTAGTTGTATATTAGCAAATGAATCAATTAAGAACATTTCCTTAGTTTGTTCCTTTGCACACACATTGAACATTTCCAGTACTAACTTTAAGAAGAGGGATCAATAGACAAAACAGGCTGCTGACAGATTCACTGCTTCAGCTCTATATTGAGCTATTTGTTTGTTTATTGGGTTATCACCACACCAACAGAATTTCAGTTATCTGGAGACGGTGTCCACTTGAAGCAGATATAGGGCTGCCTTCACTGTGTGTAGCATGCCGTGAACACCTGGCAACTGGAACTACCCTTATATTTGCTTAAGCATTAGCAAGAGAGCTATACCACTACCATTTTTATTGACTTTGGTATGTCCCGGCCTGGGATCGAACCCGGGGCCTACTGTAGCTGGAGCTGACGCTTTACCAATTGCGCTACCAGGTCCGGTATATATTGAGCTTTAACTGAACACTGTAAAGGGTCACATTGTAATTTCATATATTAATAAGTTTGAGTGGATTCTTTTCTTTTTATTAAACATATAGAACCTCAAACTTAGAAAAACTAATAGATGGTATTTATATATGAAAGTTTCAAAGGTCACGAGAGGCAAGTCTGATAAATCTATCCCCAAACTATTCAATGCCTAAAAAACCTTGTGATAATAGATGTGGAGAGATAGAATAATCAATGACCAGGTTTTCTATGCAGAAAATGTTCATAAAAATTAATCATGTTATTGTTCCATAAATTTAAATCATGCTTTTTTCATGCCCAAAAGTTGTATAAGCAAAATGCAGAAAAAAAATGCAATCATAAAAACATATTTTCAAAACGAAATTTTGAAACTCTTGATATTACTTTTAATATTTTCTGGCTAGAAATACAAATTTATTATAAAACAATATCAACTGTCAAAAAACCTCTTACCTAATACATACATAAGGTAAATGCTTAAATCAATCATTATTATTAACACTTTATCCTTTCAGTACACTTTTAATAAACAGAAAACTACAAATTGATATCAAACTTATTTTATTAAATTAATAAATGTGACCCATTTTTTCAATGCAATTCGTTACCTGTGCTAACTTTTTGGTGGTCTCCCTATTGACAGACTCTCTCAACCGCTGCTCCTCCTGGGCTTCTTGGGCCTAGCAAAAGATGGTGTAAGAAAGATGCTAAACACTGTGCCAATTCATTTCACTAAATTATGCAACTAAAAAAAAACACACAACAGAGATCTTGGAAGTTTTTTAATTTCTTTACAAATTAAACAAAATCAAATAAAATGTGCAATCAATGTGTCAACTATGGCAACTACTTACAGCCAAATATGGGAGTGATATTAGTAGTTATTGGGTATACATGTATGTAAATTTAAAAAAATTTAACTCATTTTTCAAGTTAACTTGAGAAAAAGGAATCGATCATCATCATTATTTTCTGCAAGACTTCATCAAAATGTGTACATCTAGACCATGTTGTCTCTTGATAAGTTAATATATCAATACTCCTAGTTGGGGTGCCATTTTACCTATACTAGTTTTGAAGATATAGTTCTACATACCTGCAATCTGAGAATGTCAATGGCTTTGTATTTTGAGTCCAGTCTTTGTTCACATGTATTCAAATCCACCTTCAGATCCTCTACTTCCTGTAAAAAAAAAGACATGATTCATACTATTATTTTTACCATAAATGCATCTTGTTGCACTAGCCATGTGCTTACCTTTCACCAGGCCTTCTCATTAAACTGGTGATAGAAAAACTGAATGTTAGGCCTTTTGGTATTTATTGGATAGAGTCAATGTCAACAATGTTCGTTTAAAGGCATTAAATGTAAAGCTTGAAGTGTATTCCTTCATTAAAAAATACTTTGTGAAATAAGCAAAAATATTTATATATATTAAGGAAATAAACAAAATATATAAAGCAAAGACGATAACTCATAAAGGTCAATAAGGTTACCTGCAAAGTTTCTGCTAACTTCATGGCAATTTCTTCACTTCTGTTTTTCCTGCTGGATCTTTTGGACACTGTATTGTAGTAAGAAACATTTTTAGTAAGAAACATCTGAAAATCAATGTCCCTGTTTGTCTCGTAAATAACTTTTAATAGAACATTCGAAAAAAGCACAGATGGAAGATCACATTACACAAACTGTGACCTCTTATTCAAATGTGTTTCTTGGCAGTCAGGGTTTTTTACCTTTTATAGAAGGGACCAGAAAATAAGTAATGATGTGGATTAGTGAATACAGTGGAAGACTGAGTGAATTGGACTATGATAATCAAGTGGAGGAGTTCAAGTATAAGAAAAATAGAGATTGCCTTGTAATAAATATACAAGATGTATAGTAGCAAATAAGAATTAAATATGCACATTTTCCCTTCTCAAAGGCCCCATGCACTGCTTGCTTTTTGGAAAAAAACAACAACCTGACAGTTACTTAAAATATGATAACCATTAACTATGCTACATCTACAAGAGACTAGGCTACAATAAATAGTATACTAATATAATACCTGAATCTTTGCTGTTATTTGTTCCATCTGAAGAGATACCACCTGAGATGCCAACCATTTTCTTCTTGAGTCCTTCAATATTATGTTTGAACAATTCTTTTTGTTGACGTATTGATGTCCCATAAGGAACATCTGCATAGACTGGAAATTTCTCATTAGTGGTGTCTTCTACTTTTCCATTGTCTTCATCTTTATTGTTTACCTTCCTTGCTCCTATTATATACCTTTCATCATAAAAATTATCATCATTTTTAATCGGGAGTGGTATGGTCTCCTGTGATCTTTTTGTTGGCTGTAAATTGAGATAGGCATAGCGGGATTTAAGCTGTTGAATCGATGAGATTGGCATAAGTGATATTTCAAATTCGTCATCTGAGTCATCAGGCGTTGTAAATCCCGAATTACTAGACGAATCTTCATTTGTTAATTGGTTGATTTTATCTGGGAATCTATGAGTATGTGGCGAATTTCCATTCAGCTCATGGTCAAAGTCGGTAATTAGCGGAAGACCACCGGGTTTAAGTCCATCGCCCAGACCTAAATCTCCATCTGATACATCATCTGCAGAGATTTCTACGTCCATATTTACCCCAATAATTGTAAAACGGCATTTAATGATGAAGATTCTGCATTGTTTTGATTTTGAGTCTTAACCGGAAGTTCTAAGATGACGTGTGAATATGCGGACACTATTATTGATCCGTGTCCATAATGATTCGGGTTTGTGGTCATATGAGTTTACAAAAATGCACCCATAAAATGTCATTAAATGATTAAAAAGGAAAAAAAGCAAAATCACAACAATGATATAATACAGTTTTCTATATCTGTGCACACATTGAACACCAAGAAGAAAAACAAGAACAAAAATGGATCTCGAAATATATTTGAGCTGTCAACCTAAACAGCAATAAGAATACTTTTTAGAAAAGTATTTTTTAATCGAGAGAGAAAATGTGAGGGAGCGCATTTTAAGAAAAAAAAAAAAAAAAAAAATGCCAACATAAAAGAAAGCACAAAACTATGACGTATTTTTTGTACCACAGGAATCATAATGACGTCAAGTGACGTCGTTATCTGGATATATTTACAATATATATTACAACGGTCAATATTAAATTGTCAACAATGGATGAGAAATGGAATTCATTCAGGGAAAAGTTTTCCCGAAACCTCTCTGCGATAATGCTTCGAATCAATGAGTTGAACTGTTGTAGTACATCAAATTCCAAATTAGATTATGACGCAAAGGCCGAATTATCGAAGAACAATATTTATGGCGAAATAATAGTGCAGAAAAGCATTACTACTGGAGATGTCGATTTTCGGCCTATCGCATGGGTAAAGGCTCGCATGAAAAGGCGTGCACGAGGGGCGGGAAAGTGGGCTTCGGTCGCCCCGAGGCTTGGTCCATCTCGGGGAATGGACATTATGATGCTAGAAGACATCGAAGATGAGTCATTTAGCGTTGTTGTTTTTTTTTCTTTTGTTTGCTGTGATTTTATAGGCCTAGTATTGTTTACTATTGTTGTGCCTATGACTGCAAAGAATGATAACTGATACAACCGGGTCATTAGGTGGGCTCAATTCTTACTTTCCAACTAATATATATTAAAATATTTTATAAATGTATATAAAGTGATAGCCAGCTTTACTGCACATTGACCTTCTTAGAGTTGGTGACGCAAGGCAAAACCAGGTGAATCTTTAACCTTACCGTATTTGTAGAAATATGCATTTTATAAATAATCTAACTACGCAACGCATATCTTAATCAACAACCTGTACACACAATGTGTGCAAAAGACTGTCGCTAACACGGTAAGATACTTTTTTCCGCATTGTAATATAAGTGCAGCATCCGGAACTTTCGGCCGCTACCGTGCCACTATACTGACGTATATAGTAAAGTTAATTCCACCAAGCTTGATAGACTTTTAATTTCGTTAGATTATAAGACGTATAGTTTGTAGTAAACATCAATATTGTTGTTGTTTTTTGTTGTTGTTTTGTTGTGTGTGTTGTTGTTTTTTGTAGTTATGAGCTAATAATACTTTACAATGACTTTTAGTGCTTTTTCATTAATCAATGAAAGCAATAAGCTGAACAGTATGGACACCCTTTATCTTGTAGCTAATGAAAAGCGTGTTTTTTTGTGTGTGTGTAATTTACAGAAGTAGATACGTCATTACCAAAGAAAGGGTTATTTGAAAAGTGTAAATATTATTGTCAGAAAATGTATGATGTCTTGGTTCGTGCAAGCTTATTTTCTTTAAATATAAACGGCCATTTAATTTTTAAAACTAAATTTTGGTAAATATGCGTCACGTGACAACCACACTAAACATTTTAAGTCTTACCGACGGCGCATATCTTTTTTTTAAAAATTCTTGTTTAATTTAACTTTATCTTATTAATCTTCTAGGGCTATTTAATACGTGAGAAGCTTATTCCGTATGTCGGAGTCAAGGTTTAGTAACTTAGAAATTAATTTTCTTAAAATACATTGAGATTTACCTATAACAAACAACGCTAAACGTTGCCTGTTTGCGTTCTTCCCTTTCCAACTACCTACATGTATATTCAAGCCTGAAAATCCACGAGAGCCAATATAAGACTTTAGCCACTCCCTCAATCTCATTAAAATCAGCTCCAGTATTACGCGTAATAGGATCTGATGACTTCCCATTACGGTTCACCTCAAATTGACCTTTTCAGTAGCCAATGAAATTCTCGGCAACAAAATCTTGTGGTATACTGCGAGCAACGTTCTACACGCTATAAAATTTTAATGGTAAAGGGTCGCGTTTAACTCGTGATTGCATGCAATCTACACACATTCTTAAACTTAACTTTACATATTTCAAAAGAGACATATATAACCTCTACAAATATGTATAAACCATCCAACAAAACGAAGTTTTGAACAAGAAATCCTTATTTTAGTAACACTGGTAAATACATTCACAACTCGCTCGCTGCAATTGTCATGGCGGATAACGAAAGCGTTTTCGCAGTGGGTTGCGTTGAAAATCCTTTCGTATTCTACTTAAAAATGGAACTATGAAATGTTATGGTAGATACCGATAGATAAATTGTTGATTGAACAAAATGTGTAAAAATTAATGCATGCCAATAGAAAGGATGGCTGATTCAGCGGTTTAAAAAGTGGTATGTGTTGACTGCTGTATCGGGAAGGATTATATAGTAGTTTTGAAAGGACCGATTGCATTGGTCGAAATACGGGCACTTGTCTATGCATATTCAATTACACAAAGGTCATTTTGACACGACCTCTTATGCGATGTAGTCAGATCCTAATCACGGACAGTAGATGAGGGAAATTAGGATATGATTTTAATGAGATTGGCCACTCCCTATAATTGATAATATAAATAAATGTAAAATAACTAAAACATAACTAAACACATAGTCCCAAAACTCTACTTAATGATTGTGCGAAATCTAATGCACCACCATCCCGAGTAAAAGTGTGCTATTAAAATATGATAAAAAAAACAAAAAAACAGGAAACTCCAGAATCAATAGATTAAGCTCTATCCGAGTGCTTGATCGAAACAGTCGAGTGGGATTTATATAAGCTAAAAGAAGAGATTGACTATAAACCAATAAGCAATAGGAAGAATACAAACATTCTTTGCCGACTGTTATGTGTAGCCATTTTCTCATAAGACAATGTTGCTAACTAGTTATAAGATTGTCTTTATCGCCGATTGCGCGCTTGCGAAGTTTTACTTTTAATTTATTTCAATTCTTTACGTGTTTTCATTATCAACAGATATAAAAAAAAAAATGTACATTGGCAATACTTAGGCCGAAAGAACCTTATTCCACATAGATCGAGAATTATGTTCAATAATATAGATGATAACTCATGCTAAAAGTTTAAATTAACTTTGTGACTTCCTTTTGCTTCTATGTCGATCAACCTCAGATTGGGGATCTCGCTACGCCCCCTCTGCTCAGCGACAGCCTGCCGACCTTTTTCCACGGCACCAAGCAACTAGCTGTGTGACAGCCCGGATTCAGCCACCTTTTCCTCACGCCGACCAAGCGGTGCCAATAATCTGAGTTCAGCGAATTCTGCTTCCATGTCCAGCTCTAATTTGGACGTATCTAATGTCAATGGCAAGAAAAAGATGGCTTCTGATGATTTCCGAAACATCTTGGAACAGCTGCTGAATCCAGTTTTGGATAGCGATAGCTTTTCTGCAGATCTAGCCATGTTTGCCCGACCAAGCCATTCCTCTATAGATCCATAAACTCTCTTTTCACAACGAGACGCCATCTTGAACCAGCTGATTGGTGAGAATTAAGACGTTGCAAGGCGACGGCCACGGCACTGACAAGAAGCATAGGCCTGCCATCATGCAGGTAAGAACAGTTATAAACAAGGTTCTACAGGTATTTTCTGGTAATCTTCATCAAAACATCTCACTAAAATTGCAAAACATGACGGATATACATTTATTAACATATTCTGTTGACCGCAGTGATTTAACTGTTTTAATAATTGAGCAAAATCGTTACTTAACCCGCTTCATGTTCTTCCAAAACATAACAGCTTCTGAGACTTTCTCAAACTCAGGGAGGCATTACATTTTCAAACCAATATGTCTAATTTTTATGTATTCAATCCTTTTTACGATTTTCAGGTGCGAACTCATATACATGTATATTCTTCTGGAAAATCTTACGAGACAAAAAGATAACGATATGTTGGCTCAAACACGATTTGAAAGTTCCCAATCTATCATCTTCCATTGGCAGCAGCCACAGCAAACCAATAACCATTTCAACGTCAGCAGTGAATTGTAAGTTACGTTGAAGTTAATTAGATAAAACATGTAAATGACAAAGCACATTTAAAAATATATGTTTATGAATTTAGAAAAGCATGGCTATAGTCTCATAAATAGTTAAAATGAATTTTGGTTTATATTGTAACATGAAGCTGTATAGTTTGAGATGAATACTCACAAATGGGGTTTGTGTTGGCAGATATATTCACTACGCAACATTATTGATGTATGCTTCTAATTTTACTTTTTTGCCATTCATGGTCATCTTATGCATAGTACTCCTTTATCATTCGGATTTATAATAAACTGTTATGTTTATTTATACTTTGTAAGGTCGGCTCGGTTACCTCTATTAAGAGTTTAAGATACTGAATAAAAGTTAGTTGTAAATATATTCAAAACAAAGCATTTAAAAGTTTGCTGGTTTAAGATGTAATGAAGTAAATACGTCATAGCCGTATATATTATCAAGGTATCAACTTTTTCATAAATATATTACAAAAAAAATATTTGTAGAACTCATTCATCTCTGAGTTAAATTTAGCCATACAATTTATGTTTAGATGTAAAAACTAAAAAGTCATGTAAACACGGACCGAAAGCGCCGACCGATAAGGGTGAAGGCACATTACAAACCATACATGTGTGTTTACACAAATCTCTAGGTTTATGGCCGGTGGATGACTTACGGTGTAACCTTCTAACCATGTGGATATATATCTGGAGCAGGTAGCGTTTTCGTTTTATTACCCCAGTCATTAATGTCTAGATTGTACACATGGTTGCCACGACTTGTTCTAAACGACAATTAAATGGTACTTGCTATCTTATGTTTAGCATACGACGATTAAATGGTACTTGCTACCTTATGTTTAGCATACGACGATTAAATGGTACTTGCTGTCTTATGTTTAGCGTTATCATATTCTTTTCTTTTGAATATATACCTAATAAATATATAATCTGTACGTACACTAATAAGGTTAGCCTGCACAGAGCTTTATCCAATGTATGTGATTGTTTTAGTGCCAATAGTGGTAAACCTAACTAAATATGTGGCACATACTTCACACAAAAATGTTTGTATAATGACAACATAGAAACTTATATATTAATATAATATATATATTAGTCAGGAGCATAGCTAGACATAATTTGATGTCAACGAATGGCTGCTAGCGGGGTCCGGAAAATGCTGTTGGTGTGTGTTGGGTGTGGCGGGTGAGGGCTTGGTATCAAGACATAACTAGATTTCAAGTAAAATATTATGTTACAGACAGGTACACATTAAAACAGAAATTGTCATAATCATGACAGTTGTCTTTGTTTCCAATGGAGAAGATACTTAAACACTAGTGCCTTGATTGTACGGGGTGGGGGGGGGGGGGGTGGGGGGGGTGGGGGGGGGTATAACAGAAAAGTTACCCAAACGATTAAGCCTTTTAACACATTTTGACATGGTATAAATAGAGGTACTAGTTGATCGCAATAAATATACATCTTACTATGGTAAGACTTTTTTTATTGCATATTTAAGCTTTATATATCTTTATTCTTTGGAGACAATGTGTACGCACCTGCGTATTCAGCGTTCAAAAAAGGCTACGCGCTTGTTAGTGTGCCTATCTATATAAAAGATACATATTTTAACAATATGACCAAATATTTCACTATTTATAAATTGAAAAGGATCATTTAAGTAAGACTAAGTGAATCTATGTGCACATGCATCTAGATCATTATATTTTAATGATCTGTACACAGGTGATTAAGCGCATGACCAGTAAGGGCTAAATAAAAACAACAACATAAACAACATCCAATTCATGGGGATCATTGGAATTTGGTCGATAGGTAGAGATTATACTAGCTAAAATAACGTTAAACGTTTTTGACTATTAACCCGAAACATCAATATGTTTTAAAGGAAATTATTACGGTAAAAACAAATAACCAGTAGTGATTACTTAATCAATTATTTATTTGTGAAGAAAAAAGGAATCTCGTGCAGAGTTAAAGTTTAAAACATGCAAACTCGACAAACTGTTTTAATGCCGATTTTAGAAGAGGGAAACAATGCTCCTCTAACGAACATTCCAATGTCTCCAATGACGGGCTGGTGACGCAATATGGTCCGACTTAGGAGGTCCAATCTATAGATACAGTTTTCACTGAACGTCGAATGATACGTGTTTGTTTAAGTACATGCACTATTTCCTTCCTGCCGACATGAAACCTGTATATCCAAGAACCCAATGGCTTCAGTTGACACTCACAAAATAAATTTTATATTACTTGACACAATCGTATTTGTAAGAAAGACAACTTTGTGAATAGAGGTTGTTAAACTGTTGTTGCTGTTGTTGTTGTTGTTGTTGTTGTTGTTGTTGTTGTTGGTGGTGGTGGTGGTGGTGGTGGTGGTGGTGGTGATGATGATGATGATGATGATGATGATGATGATGATGATGATATTGATGATGATGTTGGCGTAGCTTCCGTTGCTGTTGTCGCTGCTGTTTTTATTGTTGTTATTGTTAAATATTTTATATTACTAACACTTAACAATAACGATGGTGGTGATGTGGTGGTGATGATAATGGCACTGGTGACTCCAACATGCATCAGGATTATGTTGGTAATGATGTGATTGAAAATGATGATAATAAAGATTATAGTTTCATGATACCACTCTGATATGATTTTTATTTCCGACTTTAACTACATTCACGTGACATTCAAGTAAGATCTTAGAATGGATTGACTACAAATTATTTTCTCATTTCGGGTTGAATGCTGTATTTTTCTCGAGATAACTTTTATATGAATGAGTTAACTACTTTTAAAAGAAATTCTCCTGCATCTAGTCATTCAGTTATTTATCACCGATTCAGCTGGTAGCTAAGGAATGTTTTAGTGAAACCTTATTAACCCTTAGCTAGCTTCAATTTGTTGTGAGAACCCTTGCTAAATTCTTATTTGTTGTTTGTTTGGTGTTTTGCTGTTATTGTTTTGCTGTTATATTATAAATGTTGCATCTCAGGGGTTTACTACAAATCACAGGAGCTGTCTGATCTTGATCAACTATTTTTGCATAAGCCTTAAAAATACGCGATCAGCAAGCTAAGAGTGAAGATAAACCAACCATATTCAGGTCACTACTATCGTAGAGTAAGGTCACGTCTCGAGACTCTGGTGAGGGCCTAAAGTTGATTCTCTATAGTGTATTTGTGGAATGAGTAATGTGTGATCAAATCACAAGAGAATAAACGGCTTTAAAGCAAACACATGTAGCATGAGAATAAATTAAAGAATAAATTACTTGTGTAAATATGGCTTTAAGTTCGATGCACTTTATGCGCGCTGTGTGTGGGGGGCTGGGGGCGGGGAGGGGGGCGGGGGGGGGGTCGCTCGTGGCGAAGTTAGTAGACTGCATAGCCGTGGGGCGAAGGACATGCTGTGGGAAGGTCTTCAAGCTGACCTGCGACCTGGGCCGGTGGTCCAACCTAGACATTTGTGGTGTTTATCCACCAAAATAGCTGGACATCACTGCAATGACTATCTGTGGATGAGGTGTATTTTAAAAAAGAAAGAAAAACTAAGAAAGAAAGAAATAACGAAAAAAATGCTAGCATCTCGTGATGTTGACCTATATAAAGGAGAGATTGTTTACAATCTTCAGTAACAGAGGATATTCGATGATATCGATCTTGTTTAAAATGTCACGTACTTTATAGTGCTAAATAAATTGTTGTCGAAAAAGTTTGTTGTTTTTTGTTTGTTTGTTTTTTTTCAAAAATAAAATTTGTTTTTTATTTTGCAGACGTCTTCAAAATAGGACAATGTTGTTAAAATGTGTTGGTAATGATGTTCATGATGGTGAAGAAACATTGTGAAAATAATGGCCTATTTCTGGATATAGAATAATAAAACAGATCAACCGCCATTTATTTAATGTTGTTCCAAAATCATCAATTACCGTTACAATTCAGTGTTAATATTTTAAGGACGTATTATGTGATAGATTTTACCATGAGCACAATCTAATCTTCTTTAGAGATGGAAATTGCCAAAATTAACCTTTTCCAGTGTTACGACTGTGGTATAGACATGAATGCATATTCATATTCTCTTAAAGGTGGTATCCAACAGTTTGGGCCAAGTTTTTTTTCTCAAATAACCAAATAATTCCTTGTTACATGAAAAGGTACTGTTACATGCTATTTCTTGATGCCTTGGATTTGTGTAAAATATTATGCATTATACACCCCAATCGTTCTAACAAACAGGTATTTCCTATCTGAGCCACGCTGCAGGGATAACTATTTTTAACTTAAGAAAACCAGATGACATTTTACTGTTGAGATCACATTTTATCATCATCTGGGTAGTCCGCACTTACATCGGTATCTACTTTTAGCAGAGATCATTTTCGTGCTTAATTAAAGATTTGGAAAGAAAGAACATTTAGAATTTTTGCAATGCGTACTATCTGTCATACAGGTAGTGTTAAAAATAGTCTTCACTCCGACTAAAGTATAAGTTTTATGAGTATAAGTTTTATGCAGTAATTATGCATACATTCCCTGAAACTGCAAAAAATATTGTTACATTCACTTGCTTTAGATAAACTGTAGGATACCACCTTTAAAACAATATAATGGGAGAAAATGAAGTGTATGCCCCCCACCCCACCCCCATTTCGTTCATATTATACAAGATTAATCTTCCTGTTCAGGTCGATAAGGCGGACTTAAGATAAGGACAAGCAAAATTGATTGAGTTGATACGATGTATATGGTCTTTCTGCCTGATTCATCGTAAAATCATTAATAAAAAGGAGCCCGGGATTGAAAGTGATTTTCTGTAAATCGGATGTTACCGTCTGTCCAGGTCTGGACAAAGCCTCGCCTTTTGGCGTTTTTAGTTAAATTCTGTATTTCGCGGAATATACAATATATTTTATATGAATTTGCATCTACTTGAGTGAGGAGAAATCTTCGAAAAGTGAAGTATGAATTTTATCTAGATAACTATTTACAATAGTACACGATGTGGTAGTTGGTTATTGAAGTAAAGAATGAAGTAAATATATTTTTCGATAAAGGAACAACTGATTTGTGAAATCAGATCAATGTCTTGGGTTAAATGGACTTGCTGTACTGTTCTTAATACAAAATTCGACTTTCGTTATTTATTTATTTTTTAAAAACAACCTTGCGTGTGTGGTTGTTTGTTGTTGTTGTTGTCGGAAATAAATATGTGCCGAAACGAATAGCATTTAGCCTCCCTTACATTTTAAGCTGCATATCCTGTGATCCTCTTATTTACTTAAAACTACATATACTAATTACTTCTGAGTTTTTTATAATCAGTGGCTTTGTGTGCGTGCGTGCGTGTTTTCTGGCTTGCGTGCCTGTGTGTGTAAATTTAACTCTAAGGCTATAATCGCTTTTTCGATAGCCATGCAGTGAGCTTGTCGCATAGATATTATTCCAGTCAGTCAATGACGATGTTCATTGTACACAAATTTTTAACAATACCTGTTTTGTCCAATAGTAATGTCTAATTTATTTACTGGTTACTCAGATTTGTGATTTTCCAAGTGTATAATGCGTACCTGTGTATAGCTTTCTCAATCATCCGGCATCGGAGTTCAAAGCAGTCTAGCCGAAAGATGTCGGTCTTTGAAGCTTCGGATATTTGGTAAAACGACAATTGTACAAAAACACACACACACATAAAAACAACATATGTCTTAACTAATTAACTCTTATATTAAATGGACAATTTCAAGAGCATCTGCATTTTGAGCTACATTCATTATATGCTTTGTACAGAAAACATGTCCGTATAAAGCGATTTAAATGATGTGCGTGTGAGCGTCTGCTTGCGTGTATGTGCATTCATGCGTGCTAACGCGCGCGCGTGTGTGAGAGCGTGTTTGTTCGTGTTTTTTTTTTGTTTTGTTAAAATACTAAAATGGCAATAAATTGAAAAAAAAAATCTCAATTTTTATCTAGATAAAACCGGCTTATCAAAATATTTAAGCCGGTTGCGGACTTATTTGCTGATAATTTGACTCAGCTAATCTAGATTTTTGAACAGGTGTACTCAAGTTATGGATAAATGGGCCAATGTATCAGTTAACAAAATATATTTTTTACGCGTTTATCCACAATTTTGAGTTAAATTAAAAACAGGAGGTCGTGTCCCATTTGGTCGGTAGCTGTCTTACTTGCAACATCTATATCACTGCCAGTTACTTGTATATGGGCTACCAGCATGATATTAACGGTAAATATATAGCCTTGTAACAATCAACCATAATTTAACGAGTTCAAGTTGCGTAGGTTAATTATTTAAAGGCAATATAGTGCAATCTATATTTTAGATTTAAAACACACTTTTTTAACAGTTACCGTTTAACTTTAGCTGGGTTTTTTTTTTTACTTTAACGGTTAAACACACCGTCTTTCATGCAATGAGATTTCATCGGCTGCTTTGGAAACAGAACGATGCAGTATTAACTGTTGGACTTGTATAGTGTGCAACGATGTAGAACCAAACCTTATGTATATATTATTTTACAGTGTTGTATGTATTTGTGTGTAAAACGTGAGTTGTGTCGTTTAAGTATCATTGTCAACGTCTATGTACTTTATAAAGACGGTGAACGAATGATGTACACGACATTTTCCGTAAGTACAGATCTCCAGATTGACCGAAAAGAGACAAAGTGGCGTTGTAGCCTAGATATTGGTGCAACTTTATTCGAATTAATTGTTGGTTTGTTTGTCGAATGTTTGTGCTGTAGTTTTGTTTTTCTTCACATGATTGCATTTCCCGTTTTGCAGTGATTACTAATTGCAGTGTTTACTGGTATTTCAAATATATGTATCTGTTGTATTCCGCTTCTATTCAGAGATATTTATAATATATGCGCTATTATGTGCTGTTACTTTAAATCTTTTTGTTCCAGAACATAGCAACACCATGACACAATGTGAACTTTAAACATTTGGAGTGAACGTTTTCTATCGCTATGACATCGGCATCAGTTAGTGATGCGGTATCATCCATATCTGACGTCACTAATGGCGTTGCCAAGGAACAGAAGAAAATCGACGTTGTCATGGAGACAGACAGTCCAGAATACAGAGTTTACAAGAGTCGATGGTTCATGTTGTTTGTTGTCTGTGTACTGAATCTCTCAAACGCAATGGTAAGATATTATGTTATAGCCTCTAGCCAAGACATTTGTGTATAGAACTATAGATCTATAGCTATAGAAAGGAGACCATTGAAATCGCGAAGAAAATCGTTACTCGACTGCTGTGTCTATTCCCATAGTTCTCACCATGATAGATTCTTGAATAACTATGAGAAATATTGCTATTATAAAACAAGCTGTCTTGATTAGGTGGTTATATGCTAGCCATACCAATACCTTAATGTCAAATTACGAATAACAGTTTACTGTTGGCATTGTAGCTTTGTATGATATATACTACGAGGTAAAGTTACAAGAGTTGTTTGTTGCTTTTACAATACACTACATGAATTATGCCAAATAAAACATTGACTTTCAGCATTTTAACTCAGTTTATAATTTTAAAAAAGCAATGGTGCATGCCATTTTACCTAACACTACCATCACTTCACCAACATTATCATTAACACTTTGAGCCATCAACACTACCACCACCATCACCACTGCTATAATCACTACCATCACCGCCACTGTCAACGCCACCACCACACCATCATTACGACTCTTATCCCCATTTAAACTATCACAACCACTATCAACATAATCACTATTACTACCACTATTTTAATCACCACCATCAAAATTATCAATGCCACTTTGACACCATTACCATCACCACTACCACTACCATCAGCACTATCACCACCACCACCATCACAACTATCAATGCCACTTTGACACCATTACCATCACCTCTACCAAAATCACTAACATCATCACAACCAACATAAGCACCACCACTAGCAATGTGCCTGTTGACACAACCACCACTATGACCTTTTCCTTTTTACTCATATCATATTTGCAACTTAAATGCTGAACATATATAGTTTCTCTTGTCAACCTATTAAGATATCAATCACAATCACAGTGGTTGCTGCCACTGCCATCCTCACTACCAACACCATCATTATATCACACCTTTACCCCAACACATCCACCATTCCACTACTCTTTTTCTCCTCATTATTACCATTATCATGTGATTAAACTCCTAAACATTGTTAACTTGACATGTCTGCTATTCCCTTTATAGATGTGGATCACTTTTGCTGCGGCCGCTGACACCTCTATCGCCTTTTACAACATTGACACCCTTCGCCTAAACATGCTCACCATCGTCTTCCTCATTGCCATGCTGCCATTTGGATTCATCGCTACATGGGTGTTGGATACATATGGACTTCGACATAGTGTAAGGTCAAAGGTTCTTAAAATTAAAACACAGAACCAGTTACACACAAACCTATCAACAAGATCCACATTTAAAACACACAAATGCCTTCACACATTATGTGCCATATGCGTTTGTTTGTGATTGGTTGTTTTTATTGGTTAAAGAAGCAGTATAAACCAACCAAAAATGTCACATTCTTCTATTTTTCATCAGTTGGTTGCACCATGGTAAGATGGTAAGCTGCTTAGAAGTAAAGGCCATTAGGGCACTCTGTAATGATGCAAGAAAAAAGCTTAGTATTGTTGCCTGTAAATAATACATGTAGGTTTGCAGGCTTCCAAATTACAGTCGTTGAAAGTGGACATACACCCAACATTACAATTACTTGTAGTACTATGTATTTATGATCACAAAAACCAATCCAGTTAATATTTTCTCTTCCAGCTCATCATTTGTGCATGGCTCAATGGAATTGGTAGTTTGTTACGGAATATCAGCACAATGAGCGTCGTTCCACTAGAGCATCGATATACTGTAGTTTTGATTGGTCAGATCCTGGCAGCATGTGCCCAGCCATTTGTCATGTTTGCACCAACAAAGCTTGCAGCCATCTGGTTTAAAGAAAACAGACGGGCAACTGCCAATATGATTGGAAGTATGAGTAAGTTTCAGTAAAACTGAGGGGAAAATAAAATCATTAAAGACATAAAAAGAAAAACAATAGAATATTTTATGAAGAGTATAAGCTTTATAATGTGAAAATGTGGATGTATTTTTGGTAACACATGTAGACTTTTATAACCTTGATTCATATTTGAATGTTACAGCTTTCAAAATGTATAGCCAGTGTTCAAAAGATTGCTGTAAGTTAAAATACAAAATATACATGCCTATGTAAATAGGCATGGTCTAGTCATAAGGTAAGTTAGATATAAAATATGAAATCATTTACTGAGACTATTGGATTAATTAACGTAGGACAGAATCCTCCCAGGAAAAATAATCCATCTGCATTTAGCATAGACAAACATAACTTCTAACAAAGATTTTCCCTGTCAGAAGATTAAATTAATACTGAGGAATTCTATGGGACATTTTTTGCTAAAAGAATGCAGGCATTTTTTTTAGGATCCAGCTGCTTTGTTATTATTTAATATTTATGTTACACTCATTATGACTTTTAACATTACTTGTACTTTTTTCAGTGAACCCATTAGGGAACCTTTTGGCATTTGTAATTGTCCCTCTGGTTGTAGAAGGACCTTCCGATATACCTCTAGCAGTAAGTATATAACCATATGAATCCTGAAACTGACTGTGGTGAGGTTATACCAGGCCTCCAGATAAAAGTAGTAAATTTGTATTTGTATTAACATATCTCTTATTCTCAACCAAGTCCTATATTGCTTAAAATTGTCTGATTGTAACAAGTCCAATGGGTACCAGGTATAAAGGGTTAGGATGATGAATAATAGAGCTAGTAGGAGCAGTACTCTTCTTTCCTTTGGCTCTAAAAGTTAAAAAAAAATGTTTTAAACAGTGTTGCTTTTGCATTTTTTGCAATGTTATTATGTCCAGTCACATCAATTTTCAAAAAAAGTGTTCCTGTTCAGATGTCAACATTTCAACTAAGTTAACTTGATCCAAAAACCATGTAAAGGGTAAAGGAAAATATCACTTACAATTGAAAATTTCAAATGCCCGTTTTTTTGTATCTATCTTAATGTATATCTGGTATTATATTTTAATGCTGTCTCTAATACGCTTGATAAAAGTTAAAAATATTGTTAAGTTATCCATAGGTGGCATTTTTAGTACTTTTTTTTTACATTTCCAGCTATGGGTGGTATCTGGGCCTGCTTTTCTTATGGTTGTCATAACAACATCAGGGGTCAGGAGGTCATGCCCACCCACACCACCATCACCAAGTGCAGCTCAGGAATCAGAATCTTTCTTGGCAGGTCTTAAACAGGTAGGCTGTTATGATAAGTAAAAAGTATGTTAACAATTTACTGTACACATTCTATGTACATACATATAGCTCTTATTGGTTAGCAAGTATGACAATAAACATTTAGATGTCCATCAATCGTATAATTTTAGCTTTCATTTGTTAAATGTTCTAGCTTTTTTGTATGTGTGTGTGTGTTTCACTGTCTGTATTGCTTTTTTTCCAACAGCTTTTCAGTTTAAGCAAAATTTTGTTTAAAAACAAATAAAACTAATTTCTATAGGTATAGAAGACATGCTTTGTACTATACCTTATTACACATAATATTACGTATTAATATAATATGGCTTTAAGCACAATGTTGTGTATGGAATACCTTGTCATTAACTTGTGGCATAAGCATTAACATATCAACTTTGCATTTAATCAAATTACATATGACTTTTACTAGAGCTTAATTATTATTGTTTACTTTTTTAACTGACTATTACAGTAAAAAAAATAAAGGCATTTGCAATGGGGTACATTGGTGAAATGGAAATTGTCTCCCTTGTTAGATAATATCCGAGGTATTCACTTACAGTAGTTAGTTCTTCTAGTTGAAATTTTTGGACTTTTTCGCCTTTTCCTTTGAAGACATTGCAATAACAAATGGTGAAATTTCTTACTATTGCACAAATAAAAGCTTAAAATGCATTAACATATTTAAAGAGATTTGTTATCTAAAAAAGCAAATGGAAGTGTTTGATGATGATGGGTAACCTGCATATCACAAGAAAGGCAGATAAGTCAACATACACTCCAAAGAGCACAAGCATAAAAAACCGAGTAAAACAAATGAAAGGACCTACTTGCATTTAGGGATTATTCAGGGGAGACTATTCAATAATGTCTCTCATTAGTTGCGATTGTACAGTGATTTCCATCACTGTACAAACTTATATAATTTGCATGACCTTGACACCCTAATATGATCTTGAACATCTTACAGCTTGCCCATAACAAGGACTATTGGGTGTTATGTCTCAGTTTTGGGGCAGGGCTTGCTCTCTATACTGCCCTGGCATCCTTCCTGGAGCAGATTCTGTGCCCCCGTGGGTACACAGATGTAAGTAGAAATACTATATTACTTTTTAAAAATCATATTGTAATAATGTTGGACTTACAACTCCTCTGATTGCAGGCCTCTTTCCTTATGTGGAATGTTAACATATGCTGCGTAATTATTGTTAAATTGTACATTACCAGCTTGTTTTTGTTGAGGAAGACTCAGACAAATGTCTGAGTAGAACCACAGGTACTCTGCAGGTCAGTTGGAAGACATTCCCACGTTCAGTCCTTCTCCCTGAAAGGGGCTCTAATCCATCATGTAGTGAGAGGCTAAGCAATCAGCGGTGTTACAAGTCAGCAACTCTGCGACACCACAGGCACCCTCACATAAGTTTACTGATGGCTATTGTTTGAGAGCCATATAGAAGAAGTAAATATAAATACTGATTTCAGCTAGCACTTTTAAAGGTTTTTGTTATTATTTTAACAGAATAGTTGCTGTACGTTTTCTTTGTTCCCTGTTTTAATAATTACTTAAACTTAAGACAAAAAAGAGAAATATAAGCACAGAGTTTGTTTTTCTCCACTGTCTGTTAATTTTACCTGGTCATGACATTGGCATATTTTTGGGCTATCATTTACCAGGGACAATCATCCTCATGAAAAAGTAACAATGTATTTAAACAACTACCTCCTTTCTAAACCAGGACTTTGCAGGAATCTGTGGTGCCCTGATGATTGGCCTGGGTACAATAGTATCTGCCCTGACTGGTATCTATGTTGACAAGACAAAACGTTTTGATGAAGTTGTCAAAATATCCTACGCTATGGCAGTGTTAGGTGGTATTCTGTTTACTGAGGTGAGTTGGCAACGTCATAATTGTGAAATTGATTAATTGCTTTTATATTTGTAATTGTTGTTTTTAAGGTCATATATGAGATTTGTAGTACAACAGTTTGATAAAACTCAGGTCTCAGAACGAACACATTTGTAACAACTAATAATGTTTCGAATTCACCTGAATTAATTTAAAATCTTTACAACTGAGCAGTACTAACAGATTTTATACAAATATCATTTCAGGGTTCACCCGAGATCATTTCAAATCTTTTATGACTGAGCAGTACTAAAAGATTTAATAAATTTTATGAATATATTGGATGTTGAATTGTTTGAAATAATATTACTAACCACGGACAAACATCCATTACAAGACAATACTACAGCACCTCTCATAGATTTACAGATGTCAAAACTCTAGTCTAAGAACTGATAGCAAATTACATTTTCAGTTTTCCATTCCATAGGTATAGAGTAATGACAAGTCAGTACTATCATGACTGTAGGGTGAATAGAATCCCAAAGTCAGCCTTAATGTTTTAATTTGTAAAAGTTTGTCTATATTAACACTCTAGCCCTGTTCTTAGATCAGAGTGTTTGGGAGTGCTGTTAGCGATTTGTGCATGTGCAAACTATGGCCAAAATTATTCTGTAGTATAACAAATGTACAACACATTGGAAATTGGAAAGCAGGCAAGCCTTCAGCTGAAAATAAACACTAAAATATAGATTATGCATTGGGACAACAGTTACACCAGAGTCATTAACATCCAATGGAAATCATTTGAGTAAACATTCAAAATTTTCTGTAACTTATGTCTACAGTATATGCTTACACATGCTTCCAGACTTGACCAGAATAAACAGAGTTTAAAATTAACTACTACTACAACATGGCCTGTGATATAAATATAAAAGTCCTGAGTGCATCATTGCTCTTTGAATGGGTGCAAAAGCTTTAGACTGAGGTGTCAAGATGGTACAAATGACCTCTGTGATTACATAACCTGGTTCAGAGCCACAGAGGGCAGTGAGGCCCTGCATGGGATTTTGCAAATACATGTATCTAGGCATAGCAGATTATGTTATTTATAAATCTGCAATTCATGTATATCTGAATTACACAATATAATGAACTTCCAATTTAAAAAGGTAACAATAGTAATGTTAACATTTGAAGCCTGCCTGGACACAGTTGACGTGTCTCCTTAGATATACAAATTTGTTCTGTACATGTACTACTTCTCCCCAGGCATGAAGAACTGACAGTGAGTAGTCAAGGTCATGGAGGGCAAATCCTGTGTGCATTTGAAATCCATCTTTCTCATAATTCTGGATGGTGTTGCAAGAACAGAATAAAAAACCTCCCTGATATAGATGTCACAACTGCAGGACTAGTAGCTAGCGTCGTAAAGTTGACCTGAATGTATTGAAAGATGCTTCATGTTCTATAAGATTGATTCCCTCATACCCTACATGGACTTATAACTACCCCTGTTACAGATGTCACGACTACGGGACCAGCACATCTTGGTGGCGCTGTCTGCTGGTGTGTTTGGAGGGTTTGGGCTAGCAATCTATCCCATCAGTATGGAACTGGCAGTTGAAGTCACATACCCAGTTGCAGAGGCTACCAGCTCAGGCCTCTGTATTATGTCTGGGTACAGTATACATGTACTTGTTACTTAAAATTAAGCAAAAGCAATTCTTTACCTTGAGCTTGCTAAGCACATTTTGTAAGACTTAGGCAAATAATGTAGATCCAGATTAGCCAACGTGATCCCAGCTGGAGCTGTCTGACCAGGATCTGCAATATTTTCTGCTTAGTCTCTGGCAATATGTTTATTTTCATTTGCATATAGTCATAAGCCAATTTCTAAGGGTTTTGTACAATTATTGGTTATTTATCAAGAGTAAAAACAAAACGAGCATTGTGTGTGTAGGGCATTTGAGATCTTAAACCACTGGGTCCCTGGCTCCACTGTGGATATGGTGTACGTTTTATAAGGAATCAGGATAGAAAGATATTTTAAGAATTCTGCAATAGCTACAACAAATATTCATTATAAAATAAATTGATTAATAATCTTAACTTTTTATTTTATAAAGGACTATAATATTGATACCAAAACTTAATGCAAAACATGTACATACAGACTTGGTGTATGGTATGTGTTAGTTATCCTTACTTACAAAATGTTTATGCTATTTAAAAAACTGGTCCAGTATGTTGTTCTAGTCAGTTCCAGTTTATAGCCTACATGCTGCCCTTAATTTTATGTGTTGGTCTTCCTTCTTCACATTTTATTATTTTCTTTTGAACTGCTATAATCTGTCCTTTCAGACTTGCAGTTTATAACATACAAGCTGACCTGAAGTATAAGATTATTCTTCCTTGCACACCATTCATTTTATCTGAATTGTTTCCATCTTTATCTAGACAGATCCAGGGAATAGCCTACATGCTGGCAATGCAGTATCTGGTCCGACCACTGCCTGGAGAGGAGCTTGAACTTGAATCAGGATGTCATTTGGCCCGAAACACTACTGTCACAGTATTTACTCCTCAGGATTGGACATGTAGGTAGAGCGGAAACATGTGCTTGAATTTTTCTTTTTTGTGTGTCACAGACACTGTTCCAACTTTTATTAGGATCAAAATACCAAAGACAATATCACTGGTTTATCACAGGTTAACTGGAGACCTTCCTGCATGAAAGTTGCACTTTGACTGGCACTTCAACTTATGCAAGTCAGCAACGTTAACTGCCCAGTCCCCATGATAATTTGTGTTTCTTTCCTGTTATGTTTAAACTGACCACTATGCTATCATTTTTTTATGCTGACTTAGAAGATTTAGCATATTACAGTCACACTCCACCCATCCCATTTTAGAGTCTCAGCCATAATTTCCAAATTATATAAATATTATTATAAATACTCTATACTTCAATTAAACTACACCATCTCACCGCACATGACATTTACATGCAAGACGCAAGGTCAGTGTCATGTTAAGTCATATTAAGGTAATGGCTACTCCTGCTATAAATAAGTATATGAGCAATAACTTATAGTTTTGTACAGGTATTCAATCAAACTTCACTATCTTGCTAACATACACTTGTAGATGTGTCCTGTATTGAGATAGTTCTACTGCTTAATCTCATTTTAAGCTGTAGGATCACAACATTTTTTAAAAAGAGTAGTCTACACCTTCAGGATTTGCACTTGAAATTGCAACCCTCAAGGTCAATGTCATAGTTGAGGTCATTTCAAATCCAGAAACAGTTTTTGTTTTTATTATGGACTTATGGTGTAACGTTTGACCAACAGTCATAATATATTTATCTAAAGCTGTTGCAATTCAGCTTCAATATGAAATCCTGTTGCAAAAACTCGAGATTGTACTAAATTCTTATGTACAAGTCTGATGATTACAGTTTTCTGTATTTTTTAAAATGTCAGTATTAGTATCATAGGATGTGTACATGCACATTTTGTACATTTGATATATCATATACATGTATCTGTATTTTTATAGTTGATGTGACTTTTGGTCCTTGTCTTTGGTTTTATTGTTTTTGTTTGAAAAATGAATCTTTTTACCTTGACTGAAAACTGCATATTCCATACTTTATTTCCAGATTCCAATTTGTACATTTTTAATGTCATCTCCACGGCAGCTGTAGTGTTGTTGGTGATATTCTTCAAACCAGAATACAAGCGGCTTGAAGCTGAGGGTAAAATCCAGGAGAATAAGAAACATTCAAATGAAAAAATCAGCATGGTTACAGTTGGACATATTTAAAGACAGAATATAAATCTGAAATGGTGCTTCAAGGTGTTCATTTATTTTATTTTCACTTCACTATGATCTACAGTTAACACAGTAACTGATGACATTATTCAAATGGATTTGCCGATCCACAGTACAACTTTGACAAATTGGTACTAGTATTACAAAACAAAGATGTGTTGCCATGGAGCTTAGCCCTTATAATGCTACATTTTGTTAACAATACAGACTTATTTTTTAATCAACTCCTTACATAGACATGCCTAGACATTTCATTGGAGGCTTTGCAGTGATTAGTAAAGGTCCTGATTAGATAGCTGGCTGTATACTTCTTTGCTCAGGTCTGGGTGATGGATATAATTATGTTTAGAAGGCTATAGTCTGGAGACATGACTATAAATCAACCATATAGAAGGGACAAACATCTCCATTTGGTAGATGATGTATGTATTTAGCATCAAGACAGTCCTTTAATAGAAACATTATCATATCACACTAATAAATGAGTAATTGTAGAAACTTTTGCGAAGAAGCAGTCTCCTTTCTATATGCCCACTTAAGTCCTACTGGATCTTTCTTCTATTTTCACTTAAGCATTTTTTGTCACTTAATAATTTGATTATTTATATTATTTGTAATTATTGATTGTAACTGTTATTGCAATAGCAACTTGCATTTATAGTTGTATTTTTTTTTATTTTTACATGGACCATTAAAAAGTGTCAAGTTCTTTTGCCCTTAAATTGTTTTTATTTTCATTTCCTCAGTTTTAGAGACAAAGTTTTAAGCAAAAGTAGGATATTATATCAAATGTCATAAAAATATACATTTCTTCTTACATCTGTTGGCACCACATACCATTTGTATAGACAGATAAATTTATAGTGAAAAATACTTTATAAGTGTTTCAAAGATTATTTTTTTAAATTACATAAACTTTAAAAAAATTACATGCATGTCCTATGATGTGTCACTTTTATATTTTACAGTAATCTTTCCATTGAAGTTTTATTCTGATTATGACACTGAAGGACATGATGGAGCAAGATTCCATTAAACAAAGACATTCAGAACAATGCCCATATGACCTAACATCTGACTCTTTATGAAGAAAACTTAAAGCACAAATAAATAAAAAATTAATGTTTCATTTTTCAATGAGTTTGGCCTTTACCAATTTTGGCCTCACCAGTTTTAAGGGATTGTAATATTAGTTGCTTTTAATTCAATATTTTTGCATAATTATGTTCGATACAATACAAAATAAGTCAAATTGCCATGAAGGCAAACTGCCTTGCATCAAAAGGTTAGAATTTTCTTACAAGGTAATTGTTTTATAGATCTGCATTGATTTATATATAGATAGATCATATTAGACTATACAGATATCATAGGCAAGCAGGGGTTGAAAGCTGAAAGTAGTGCTACACAATGAATTTCTCTATCATAGGTTAACTGGTTTAGCTATGAGGTTTAATATACCCACTGGCTCATAATTAGGGCTTGTTTGATTTCAAGTATAAAAATGCAAGTTCATATTGTTGCAAAAGCTCTACAACATGTCAAGAAGAACAGCAATATCTTCTATCTACAGCAAGAAGGAGAGAGATATTATCCATGTGGTTTACAGCCTCTGTACAATGAGAAAAAAACAACCTGTAACGTGATAAAACTGAGTATCGAACGACTCGGATAATGTCCTAGTAAAGGTAGTTTCATTTCGTGCATAAACTAAAATTCGTCAAGGGACATAACATTCTTATAACAGTTTAAAAGAGTTATTTTCCTTGAATCATGCCTGCTTAATTTTGTAAAATCTGCATTCGGCGCGCTGATTATAAGCAATAAATTGCTATGGTTATAGTAATATTATATCAAATTTAAATACCAGGTTTCAATAAAATCGTTTCATTGAGTTTTTTACGAAAATTGAGTTGTATTATGTTTAATGCAGATCGTTTATTACACTTCCAAGGAAAATTAGAAAGGCACCAATTTAACGCATCGATGTCAGGTCCTGTATTCACACGCATACAAAACATTTTTATCATAAATGCAACACCATGTTGCTGAAGATGACTCTCTCGCTAGAAATATTTTGTACATGGGGAAAATGACAAACCTTGCTGCTGGGTTAACTCTTTAGCGATGCGGTTTAAGCGGCTTCCAAAGTTGCGCGGTTAAGCAACGGTTACTGTTGGCGTACTGATAGGTGACCGTTGGAGAGTGCCGGCCTGTGTTACACATAAAATACACGATATAGCAAGAAGATATTATTGAGATCGACGTTCTTAACTTTTGAAGCAAGTATTCAGAACTTTAAACCTCCGTATTTATAGCTCGGTACCGGCCCTGCGATGTCTTGACTGGCACAGGCCGTCCCATATTCTACCGACTTTGCAAGAACTGAGTCCTGGTTCATGCTGTACATTGCGACTGGCACAATGTCAACATACGCATGTCAACAGAATTTATGTAATAACTTTTACGGTGATCAATGTGTCTTATAAGTTTCTTTGAGTTAATTAAAACAGACAAGAGGTCAATTTCTATTGTTTTGGTAAGTCACATTCTCCATATATACTAAATCTTTAAAACGTTGTTGCACCAAATGCGTTGTTTTACGGGAGTAAGTATTGCTTTAGTGTACCAGTTTCATGATGTTTATCATAGAGGAAAAAACAACAACAGTAATTTAGCTAGATTGAGTACCCTAAATACAATGGTAATGATGATTTTATGTTGTTTATTACACCACTTTTTAAACACGTTGCTTATAACATATCTGTTTAATAAGACATTTAAACAGAACACTGTATGCAAAGATAAACTGGATAGTCTAGACAAGAATCAGGGTTCGGAACAAAATAGGCGGAAGAATTTTAATAGTTTTTTCTCATTCATCAATAAGCGCCATCCATAACATTTTCAAATATTCTTTAACAGTAAATATAATATTTAACAAACCGATAAAAACAATAAAATGTACCAATCTCAACTGGGATCGAAAAGTACATTCAAATAAAGATTTTGTTTTCAAATAATGATTTTGTTCACGCTGTGATAAAAATATTTAATAAAATATTTACAAATTCTGTTCAATAGATTGTCTTCAATTACGAAGAAGCACATTTTGTTCCATTTTTTTTACAAATTTCACTGTCCGAAGAAGTTTAAAGGTCACGTCTCCAACTTGTATTTTTTACAATCTTTGACATTTAAAGAGAATGTCGGAATTTGCCCCTAAAATAAATATTTTTATATAAAATTGTTTCACAATATGAATTATTTTGCATTGTACAAAAAGCATGCAAATAATGTCGGACTACAATATACATTGGGTACTTTTGAAATCCAATCACACCGAAAAATAACTTTTTTCTCAAGTCAGACATATTTTTTTTCATATAGAGTTAAACGTAAGGTTTAACAAGCATTGTTTATTTCTTAAAGTTTAATAGTAACATGTTTAATCCGTTTCTCCAATGTCAGAACTAACGCGACTTTTACAATAAAATCTGATTGAGTCGCTTTAAGATAACTGAAAGACATGTGTATATATAATGTAGCTATGCCGTTATTGCAAATTAAATCCGATACTTTCGTCAAATTAGTAAATTTATTCAAAATTAAAATCATTTAAGACAGTGCCTTTAAAACCGGGATAGTTAAATATGGACATCTTCCAGGCCTCGGTTCCGTAAAGATTGATTATAAATCCCGGGTCCACTCGGTTTCAAGTCCGATATCAATAGACGCCGTTATCTATCTTTTGGGAAATCGCTTTCTGAGAGGCCTGCTTTGTGTACTCACCGTAGATAAATGGCCACAAGTCTACGAATAAAAGAGATTAAATGGCGGATTTCGACGGGGAATTGAGGACAGAATAATTGAAATTGAATTAAGATGCTAACTTAACCGATAAACGCTATTGTTATTAAGCCAAATAATTATTTGTTAAAGTCTGACCTCCTTCCGACTTCTTCGCGAAAGGTCAGTTCTTAACGTTAATTACAGGACATTTACTGCGCAAGCTTACATATGTTGCGCAAAGTCTTCGTATATCTTGGATTTAAAACCCAGTGATTCGTGTTTTGAATCAATGGTTTGTTTAAGTTAAAACAATCAGCGTAGTCTTCGATGGTTAGAACAAGCGACATTAAAAAGATGCATCTGTCATTGTATGTTTTAACGTGTGTGGCAGTCGTTTCAATTCCTGCAATAAGTGTTAAAGGAATGCACTGTAAGTTAGTCTTATTTATAATTTATTAATACACTAAATGGTTTTAAATTTTAAGGAATTATAGGTTCTCTTTCTTTCAGTCACGCTTTTATTGTTTTCTCCCTTATTCTGTTTTTTTTTTTATTTTATGACATCGGTCAAATGGAGTTTACTAATACAAAACATAAAATGCATCTTTACAAACATGCTACAGCCTTTAACGATTTTTTTATGTAATTTCTTTGTATTTGCCATTTTATTTCCTTATTAAATGTATCGTTATCGGACATTATTGTTATTTCTTCATGCTGTATTCATTAGGACTGAAATTATTATTTTGTATCATTTATTAAGTTGATAAAAGTTAACTAATTTCTTCATAAAATATAATACAGTATGTTAACAAAAACGTTTCAAAATATATTTGATATATATATATATATCTCAAGGGGATGAGCAGAGAGTGGGGCTTTATGTGGGAAAGCACCAAACTGGCACAAATATTTCTTAGGTGATACTGATTAAAAATGATTCGAGGCCGACGAAATATTCAAAATGACAGATTTATATTTCAATTAATTACAAAATATTTTCATATATTTAAAATAAGAGATAAACATACTACTATCACGTGAATGTAAATTAATATCAAAGACAATTCTCCATGTAAAGTATAAAAGATAAATTACTTTTGGTAATTTAAGAAAACTCCATGCACATGTGTGTGCAAAGGTTCATGTGTATATCATAATATAAACTACTGAGATGGTACTATTTAAATAGCATAAGATCGTAAAATGTTTGACAATTGGTTTGTGAATCCACTTTAACGTGCATAAGAAAACAACATCTTCTTTTAAAGGTGATATCCGACAGTTTGTTTATGTCAAATATATGTAACAATATCTGACCTCTATTTGGGGGTATTTTTGCATAATTTGTGCAGAAAGTTCATACTTTAGTTTAGACGAGTTTTATCAGTTTTTTAATTTTTAGGGCAATAAAACTCGTCTATCGACACTTAAAATGTTCATTATTTTCAAATCTATAAATAAGAAAGATTGGGATTCCTGCTTAAAAAAAGTCATCGACGTCGGAGCGGATGACGTGGTTGAGCGAAAACATAAATGGTCACGTGGTTTTCTTACTTTAAAAATAACTAACTGTGCAGCGTGGTTTAGATAGGAAATACATTTTTGTAATGCCGGTGGTGGCGTTATGGTTCACTTTCACACAGGTGTAGGACATCAATAAACAATTTCTCGAGATCTACTCAAGTAACAATGACTTATTTGGCTGTTTAATGAAAAGTTTGTTTGGACCAAACTGAAGGATACCTCCTTTAAAGCATTAAAACACAAGAAAATTGGCTGTTTTCGTGAATATAGTTTACATAGTTTTACTGGAAAAATAATGTAGGGCGGTTCAGTAATTAACGAACTATTGATTATTAGAAATAGTTAGATAACCATTGACCACTATGCCCTTCAAGTCTTACATTCACCTTCTGCCTTGCATATGTATTAATAATTAATTATTTCTTTAATGTTTGTTCTTATACTTTCGTCATGAAATTAGTAGTTGTTTGCATATTTGCCATACAATGTACATGAAATGACATCTTTTTTAGAAGAAAATAGCTGCTTGGGCTGTTTATGCGTATTAAATAGTGAAGTTAATATTTTTGAATGGCCACCATTTTAAAAAGGCAGCATATGACATGCGTTGGTGTAAAATTCAGGACTTCATTCTTTTGTTGCTTTCTTACACATAAAAAAGACTTGTAAGTTACATGTCTTTTACCAAATTATATTTGCACAGTATTGTGAACTTTAAATAGAAAAGTTAGATTACTTAATTTTAGAAAGATCGTTCCACGGCCCTCCCACATACAAAATAAAATAAAAAATTAAATAAATCATGAGATGAAACTCAAACCAAAGAACAGGGCAGTGTGATTATTTTATTTAAAGGCGTCATTAGTGATGACAATATTGTTGGTTATGACGATGAGATTGATTATGATAAAATGATGAAGTTGTAGTTATGCTATTGCCGATGCTGATGATGTAAGGAGAAAGATATACTCGCGATGAGTATGATGCCTGTGACGACGGGTAACAGCATGATGATGATGATGAATATGCTTTGCTGTTGCTGAAAATAGTGATATTGTTTAACGATATGAAGATGACGGTTATTTCAAATAAAACATCTGTTTGACATACAGTACTGGGGCCTAAAAGGGTGGCTAGACATGCAGTCAGGGGTTTTCAGTTGTTGCCGACATTAAACCCCCAGCACTTACAGAATGCTACCAGGATGTCGTGCTCTGATGCTCTCGGGGTACCATTCGCCAGGTTAGTGTAACTTATATTAGACATTATTATTTTAGTAAACACAAAAATACAAATGTACGTGAAAACCTGTGCCATTATAATTGAATAATACGAAGACACCGGTTCTTTCCCGTTGTTATGTCTCGTGAACGAAAACGTGGGACGGTTATAATCCGGTGATATATTATCACCATAACAAACAATAGAATGGGAAAAGAATATTAAGAGTAACATTTGAAAAAAGGATACAGAAAAATAATGATTTATTTGATCTTTAATGTCCGCGCGGTAATTCCCATCTCTATTTTTTTCCAGGATGGTGCAGCTGACCGACAATCAATTAAGGGACCTGTTTGAAGACAAAGGAGGCAATTATGTCAGGGAGTACATGGCAGTCACTGAGGAGGAGGCTCGAACCAACTTCCCCAACCTGCTCCTCATACCCATGGTAACGGTACGTCCTGTGAAACCTAGACATGTGCTTCGTTGTGGTAACCCGGCCAAACCTAGCTCTTAGCAATCGAACCAGGATTCCGAAGTAATATCTTTTGTTTATATGTCTCTAAAGGAGATAGATCGTATTTAAATTGGTTGCTTATGACTGCAAGATTAAAGTGCACAAACGCCATTCATTGACTGAAAGGCGTACTCTGATAACAAATAGTAAATCTGACAAAACAAGGTTACACAAGCTGTTTCTAGCTTTTTCAGACCGATTTATTTCACAAACCTGTTTTTGGCCTGACGTTGTTCACTTCATCACTTTATAAAAAAGACACTGCATTAATAGATTGTTAATAGATGTTTTATGAAGGTAATTATGTACATAAATTCGTTATATACTGAACATGAATGTTACCTTTTTAATTATAGCCTGAGACGAAAAATACGCAAAACAGTTTATTGTATGATTGAAAATCACGTTTTCCGGTCTAATCATTTATGCCGGCTGAACATTCATTGCAACAATTAAATGGTAAGCTAAAATGTTTCAGTTTAACCAGGCGTTTTATGACAAGAAATAACTCCTTAGAGGAGAAAACCTTCTTAATACTCAAGATCCTGTAGAAATACATATATAGCATCCTAATCTCCGTGTTTACATCAGTATATACTTATATTGGCAGGTAGGCAAGAACTTAAAAACACAAATGTATATCCTGGTCTTCAAATTACCATATATTCTAAACAACACTTTCAGCCTACAAAGGAAAACCACTCCATCACTTCTGCACAGAACCAGTTCAGTAAAGAGACAATTCTTCAAGATTTAGCAAAACTGGTTAGCGTGCTAAAGAATACTACAAACCTTCCAACAACAGTTAACAAGGTGGCGAATACTTCTTCATCACCTTCTGGAGTCGGTTCCACTCAATATACCTCTTTCGAGCAGGTAACAAACAGAATAACGAGTGAAAAGGTGTTGATTACAGATCAAATGATGACCACTGACCAAAGTTCTAGCACAGCTAAGATACAAAATGCCACAGAACAAATGCATACAGAAATAATCACAGAAAGTCTGGCAAATTACATGGAAACTACGACGGATTCCCAGAAGTTTTCAAATACCGGACGTTCTACAACTGGAAGTTCAGTTTTGGCTAGTTCATCGACGTCATTGGCACCAGACCCACAACCCAAAACAAGTGTAGCATCGAGCAGACCAAAATCAACGCTTGACCCCGAGGTTCAGCATAGTATTGATCAATTATTGGAATTTGTCCAGGTATTTTGTGAGCTTCATCTATTTCTTCACTTGAAATTACTGACAGTTCAAATTATATTATTGTCACCTTAATGAAGCACAATTTACCGGTAAAATATTTCGGACATGTAACTTAATTACGTCCTTCAGAACCGGGAGGAAAAGGTCATTCAATAAAAATACGTACCACCTCTCCACTGCAACATTTGAAGGAGGCACAGAAAACTGTTGCTGCCGAGAGGTGTTGCGGAGACGTCATAGCTGACACAAAGTTTAAATACTCTACAAAAAACATATGTGTGTTTAAATGTTAAAAATGTAATTTAAATATATCCTAGAATAGTTTTCTAGTTTTCTTTTGTTGCTCTTATTAAAACAGAACTCAATTAAGGTTAATTAAATAAAACAGAACTTAATTAAGATTAAGAAAAAATAAAGGGACCATTGATCTAAAATCACCTTAACATCCAAGAGAAAAAGTAGGACGAAAAAGAAAGTTAACCTTCGATGCAAGCCCCATTGTATTTTTTCAATGTATTTTAGTCCTATTATGGTTGTTCTTCAATTGTAGATGCTGCATAAACTATATTTGCTCCAACTTTAATATAATATGAGCTGTTGCTAACATTAAAGGGCAGTCACTCCATCAACTATGAGCTGCTTGACATGGCAATAAAGGCCCGTACCTCCCTTCCACCCTCCACGTTGATCAACTTGTCGTTTGGAAATCAGCGCACCAAGAGAAACGCAGACGGTATAACTGATTCTTGGTTGTATAGGCACTTAAAACAATAGAGCTTGGCATAATAACATGCCAGATTTGTATATATTTTATCCATATAAAACCAGGGGAAACATGATTGGCTTTCATAAGCATATGCGTTTACATTTTTTGTTTAACCAATGTTATGTCTTTTTACATAAATTGTGATAAAGTGTATGCAATATATATTTTATCGGCAACCTTTTTATATTTTTAGCTAGCAAATAGACATTTAAAACCCTTGTATGGGTGAACAAAGGTTTTGCCAAGGTCGGCAGAATTATAAATATTTGTTCTTTCAAATGTCTTAACATTTGTATCTTTTTAATTCTTGTGCCAGCATCAGTAAGCCAAGAGAACTACTGTTTATCGAAGGGGTCGCTGACCGACGACAGACGATATGCTCACCTGTGTACTACGTGCGCCGCAACCACCACCCTCCCAGAAGGCTACTTTCCGAGGTACATCAACGAGGTCATCTGCAAAACAGGTGACACCGGCTGCTTCTCCATTGCAGGAACAGGTAAAATATTAATTTCTTGTGTTTATCTATTCGATTTATTTAAACGCGGTATGGTGTTATACAGAACACACAACAAATCAGCCTTACAATGCTTTAGGCGCTTTAAAAAACAACAAATTATGATCATTATGGCGCTTTAGGTAGACTTTCACTGTTGGAATAAGGTGACAGGCTATAGTTGAATGTTAACAATGTTTGTTGTATTTCTGTCTGTCTGACTAGATTATAGCGTGGAACGGAAAATATCACATTTAATGGGGACTAAATAGCGTGGCATAATTTTGAAAAACTAAAACTGACTTGCAAGCATATATAAGTTGGCTTATCGATTGAGCACTTGGCAAATAAATAAACTTTAATGATAAACTAAATAACCTCTAACCTATTGACAAATTAAGCTGTCAATAGTTATAGCAAAGTAAAATTGTTAACTTTCGAGCACATACACTGACTCTTTTTGAAATAGTCACACATTCCGTATTTGTTATCTTTCTCTGTTTTTGCAGTCCATGGCCAGTGCCAGCAGCGATCCTTTCAGCTGAAGCTTCTACGCAGACGACCCAGTCAGTGTATGGTGGTCCTTCATGATGGAGACACGCTGGTCATCGATGACTGGTATCTGGAACACCGATCCATCAAGGCGTCTTGTGAATGTGCCATCAACAAAAATTCGGTCTTCCGCCAGTATGTCGCTCCCGCGCCACCGATTGGATAAATCAAGTCACGTCACCTGAATCTCAACAACTGTACAGATGTGCATGTGGACTCATTTTGGCAAATTTTGCAGCGTTGTGGTAGTTTTCATAACTTTCTGGTGTACAAACCATATGCCGTTGATATAAGATATTGGAATGTCTCTAACACTTTCTTTTTATTGTGTCACCTTCACCTCGATTCTGTACGTTGACACGTCTTCTGTATGTATAATAGATTTTCGACGAGGACAACTTTTATTGACACGTAACATACTTCCACTTAAACCGTTTCATAATTTGTTTAAATGATTGTACTTGAAGGACAAATGGACAGTACCAATTATTTGTTTCACTTTGTACCATTTTACTCAAATAGGGCATTTGTTTGTAACTTTGTTTTGTGTAGACATTGCAACTATAACTTCTTTGGTCAATAAGTTATTGAATCAATTAGAATTTATAAAGCGGTTTACTATTATTTTCTGTTGTTGATATTGACTTCCAGTTGACTGATTTTTTATTTAACTTGTTTTTTTTCCATGGATCAATATTATTTTAGAAAATCGATCTAGAAGATAAAATGGCCGTTAAAATGTTGAAAGTATTCACAAACAGAAATGCTATATAACAAAATGTATGAACATTAACATATGACTGGTCAAAGTTAAGCCAAGCAGTTTTTTGCTTTTTTTTTTGCTACAATGCTCTGTATAAAAATTGGCATCAGTCAGATAAAACTTGTAAATATGATGCACTGACAATGAATACAAACAGCATAAACATATATGTATTGTATGTTGCCAGCATTCTTACCAATACTGTGCAGCAACATGTCTATTAGTATAGCACAGGGGCACTTATGAGGTGCCCAGGGACTGAATCGGGCCGGTCCATTATACTGACGACGAGTCAGGCGTAATGCTGTCTCCTTAGTCCCGAGCGTTAGGAGGGAAGCCACTACTACAAACTTTAAAGTCTTTGGTTTGACCCGGCCGGGGTTTGAACCCGCCACCTCCCGATATGCAAGCCGACGCTCTACCAATTGAGCTATTGCGGCCGGTCATATTGTATGTTGACACTGTTAAAAATTTAATGGTCGCTCTGCTTATTAATGAACAACTGATGCATATTTCTTCAATATTGTCTCAATATAAGCAACAGAAGAAATAATGTGACATCAAAGATCATACATTCTTTTCATCACGTTAATCAATTATTTATTAAAAACCATGATGCCTTTAAATAATACAATCAAACATTGTGTTAACAACTGGCTTGAAAGGTGTCTAAGAGCAGAAACAACACTTTTTACAAAAAGTTTACAAGATAATTAATGAACTGCGATAAATGTTTTATAAGCATTCATTAGGGCACAATGTTCTATGTTCACAAAATTCTTGCCATTTTTCCTCACCAGAATTATATAGTTATATAATTTAAATACATGTATAAGCAAATGAAATTGATATATACTGAGATAATAATAAGGGAGGTAACTGCATGTGTTAAAATTCTTAATGATATGCATTTTATTTATAAGCCTACTGTCAAAAGTTAGGCACCATTCTCCGAAGGCCAGTTTCTTCACAGCATAATGTCTACAGTTAAGCTATGAAAGCCATGATATTTCAACAGTGTTTATTTCTGATGAACTTATTTCTTCAGTATAAAACATACATTTCATTCCTTTATACATCAGATCACAGATGACATAATTGTCTTTAGTTGACACAGCCTACTGTCTAAAATTAGGTATATTCTTCCCCTTAAAGGCCTTGGTCTATCTTCTGATGATGTTTTTTTAGATGGACAGCTTTTTCATAGCATATTGTCTGGAGTTAGGCATTCTTTTCCCCTTGAAGGCCAGGATGTTTGGCAGCAGGGCCGGAGATCTCAGATGCATGCCACGCCCACCTGGTGTATATGCCCTGATATGGACAGACTTTTGGTGGCCAGCAAATGAAACCCAACCTTAAAAAGCAAGTTAGAAAATACAAGGTGCATGCAACTAAGTGTAGTAAGCAATTCTGTACTTGAGATTATATCTATCATAGGCTTATGTGTAAAACTTGCTGAAAAATATTTTGTGACAATGAAACTCAAATTTTTGCCAATATAACATTATCAAGACAATTAACTACAACAACTACATGTTTGTAGCATTTAGGTCTAACAAAAGATTCAATAACAAGCAAAATATGTGCCAGAAGAAAAAAGATCTTCTTAAAGCAAGTAAAGCAATGAATCCAGATCTACATGACAATGAATGAAAACTTTTTAAGTATAAACAGACTGATGCACAATACCAGCTGTGAAGTTTTAAAAAGATTCAGTTCAATGCTCTCTGATGTATATGTGTTAACATTAAAGAACAAGAAAAACAGACTTTGTAAATCTACAGTTAGATATTAACAAACAGAGGATATTCAACCAATACAGTTAGACAGTTACAGATAGGGATAAAACAAAAGATAAAACAGATGGGCATACAATTTTAGCAAAAGAACAAATACAAATGTAAGTGTACATCTTACCTAATGAAGACAACTGAAGATCTGCTGATGCTTTCAATGCTTCAAAGGTTTTGATATGAAACTCTCGTCCCACCAAACTGGGCAGTCTATTAATCCTCTCTCTATCACCCAATGGAAGCTGTACAAACAATAGAAGGTCATACTAAGCCTAATTTAAAATTTTGCCATCTGGTAGTCACCTGTTATATTTGGTGCTCTAATTTTTAGCACTTGTATTTTTATGACGGCTATTCACTTGCTTGTTTTTCATCCAACTAACAGAATTCCAGTTATCTGGGACAGTGTCTTTGCATCTTTGCATGTCAATCAACAAATGTAGCAACCTAAGGGTTAAAAGGTAAAATTATAAAAAATCATGTTATCCAACTTACCCCAAGCAAAGATGTACCCAGATGCTGACTGTAGAAATCATCAGCCCCCTCCGATCTGATTATGTGCACAGGCAACCGATGGGGTATGTGTACAGTGAAAAATGTGTTGGCTGCACCCTGAAATTCAATTGTTTGTTTCTTGTTTGTTTAACAGGTTTATCGTCCCATCAACAGTATTTCAGTTATCTGGAGATGGTGTCCACATGAAGCGGATATAGTGCTGCCTTCACTGTGAACACCTGACATGATATCACACCAAGTCACATTATCCTGACACCTGGCCAACCTGTCATGGAACTACCCTTATATTTGCTGGGGCGTTAGCAAGTGAGCTATACCACTACTATTTTTAACAACTTTGGTATATCGATTGAACTCAGGGTCTCCTGTATCTGGAACCGAAGCTCTACCAATTGCGCTACCAGGTCCAGTGTGTCTCTTACATGTTTCTGAAGGGACAAACACTCAGAACTTATTGGTGGTATCCAGCAGACTGGACTTAAATTTATTTTCTCAAATAACCAAATAAGCCACTGTTACTTGAAAAGGTCCTGCAAAACGCTGTTCCTTGATGCTCTTGACCTGTGTAAACAGCCAAGCATATATCACCACTCGTCATTGCAAATAGGTATTTCCTATCTGAGCCACGCTGCAGTGATAGCTATTTTTAAACTTAGTAAATACTACTTTTAATGTGCCTGTGCTGCTACTATCAACTCGTCAGTTTTCATACAAATTTTATGTGGTAACATGTCCAGTGGAGAATAGAGTTAATTCAACTTGACACAGCACCCAAATTGTTTGTTTGTTTGTTTATTGGGTTTATCGTCCCACCAACAGTATTTCAGTTATCTGGAGACGGTGTCCACTTGAAGCAGATAAAGTGCTGCCTTCACTGTGTATAGCATGCAATGAACACTTGGCATGATACCACATCCAGTCACATTATCCTGACACCGGGCCAACCAGTTGTGGAACTACCCTTATATTCGCTTGAGCGTTAGCAAGGGAGCGATAACACAACCATTTTTAACGACTTTGGTATGTCGCGGCCCGGGATCGAACCCGGGGCCTCCCGAACCTGGAGCAGACGCTCTAACGATTGCGCTACCAGGTCCGGTCACACCCAAATTGTATTACCTGTATGGAAATTACTGGAAATGTCTGAGAAATGATGATGCCAAAGTCATACAAAAGACTAACATTGTTGCATCATAAGAGGGATATTTTTTTTTAAATTTATTGTGGCAAAAAAGGGTTAATAGAAAAGTTTGGATTAACATTTTATCATTGTTGACAGTAACTTGTGTGACGAATCATTTACATAAAATGTAATTCATATATAAATGAAAAATAGTTGCATTTGTACTTAAATTAAAAATGCTATTTGGCTAAAATGTCTCTACATTGATGCCATAACAGCTGTTTCACAGCAAGTAAGGGACATTTCCAAGCCATTGATTTTGCTCAATGTTGCAAAGCACCAGATTTATTCTTAAAAATTAACACTGATAATCACTATGAAAGATTGTAAATATTTGTCTGTCTAACTATAAAACTCATTACACTTCATAGTGAAAAAATTATATGACCCCTTTAACCTGTAAACAAATGTTTGAATTACAATTTTCAAAATGATCCTTTTTTTTTATTGATTCCATTGATGTTCATGTCCATTTGTATGTTTACCTGTAAATAGTCAATCCTTGCCAGTCCTGAAGCAAACATCACATCACCAGGAGCCATGACAAACACACGAGGACGTAACATCTCAAAAGTCAGAAGAACTTTCAACTCCTCGGGAGTCAAACGTGTGATCAGCTGAAATGTTGATACAGGTATATGCAACAATTCTGTGGAATTTTTTATAAGATTATTTGGATTTTTTACTATCTAACTATATTTGTGGTATATAGACAGCACAATTAAATGCCATTTGCAATGCGGCACATTTGAGCACTGCATTGATATCAGCTAATATACAGAAGCATTTTTAGAAAATCGAACATTTCCCTAATGGGGTTCACTAAGATATATATTAGCAAGTATCAAGTTGAACATGATGGCCAATGTGGCATGTCAATCAAATTTCAATACATCATTTCAAATCTGAACAGGCCCTGTATATGTTTAGTCAAACTCATTTCTTTAGGTACACATTTATAAAATATCTGGCATATATAAACTTACAAAAAGTCAAATTGGTTAAGATAAATTTACTACAATTTGCTTCTGAGCTAAGTTTTAAAACTTGTCACAGACTCAATTTTATCATTGCATATTACTATAACATTTGGCTTTAGACTTAAATAGGACATGTATGCAGGAAAACTTTGAGCTAAAAAGTCATCAGTACGCATATCTGATCAAACTGTTTTCACAGGTTGATCATCTTGCTAACAATATTTCAGTTATGTAGAGATGGTGTCCACTTAAAGCAGTTACAGTGCTGTTTTCACTGTGTAAAGCATGCTGCAAACACCTGGCATGAAATCATATCTAGTAACATTATAATGATACCAAGCTGACCATTAATAAAACTTTCCTTATATTTGCTTGAGCGTAAACAAGGAAGCTATACCACTACAATTTTAATGACTTTGGTAGGTCACAGTCAGGGCTTGAACCCGGAGCCTCCCATACCTTGTGCTCTATCTTTTCATTAATCCCTAAGAGCAATTCTATATATATATATATATATATATATATATATATATATATATATATATATATATATATATATATATATATATATATGTGCCAAGTCTTCCTATGCAAGGAAACATTACCTGATTGTGATTAATCAAACCAGGGGTGTCATAGGTCCACACACTGCGGGGATACATAGAATCTGGGATGATCCTTCTAGCAGTCATCAGGTCCAGGGCTGTTCTGCCTTGTGAGGTGTCAAAAGACCCATCTGATGTGATTTTTGTTGTGATAATTAAGTCAAACATATACAATTTTGGTCACAATACATTCATCAAAAAATAAATAGAAAATGAAACACACAAAAAACACATCTTGGTAAAACCATTGATAGACAGCTCATTTTTGCAGTAAAATATAATGCAATATTTCCTATAAAACAGTGTTAACTAAAAATAATAGACAATGTTTATAAATTTACTTCACTAAATAGGAGTCATGTGTGAGTATTGAAGTATCAATTTTACAGAATACTAGTACATGTATATTTACTTCTAAAAACTTGTTGCTATTGTCATTACTGCAAAAGGCAACAACTTCATCTTTATATACAGCTATGCATGAAATAATTACACACAGGAGCAATATCCTTGACTTTTTAATGTCTTTTACCATATGTCTAATGACTTCTCTACAAATACACAATAGAAATGATTTCCCCAGACAAATGAATGAATGAACCTTCAGCCAGTGTGTAGCTTGAGAAATCCTGACCGCTTATATCTAATGACTTCTCTACAAATACACAATAGAAATGATTTCCCCAGACAAATGAATGAATGAACCTTCAGCCAGTGTGTAGCTTGAGAAATCCTGACCGCTTGTCACAAACTTCTTCTCCTCATTGTAGATTTCCTCCTCAGTATTAAAATTAGTCTTGCCAACTGTACCTGTAAAAAAAATTAACAAATTATGCTATCTTGTATGCGTAATAACAAATTATGCTACCTTGTATGTGTAATTGATAACAACCATTCTTACTGAATTTTGATTTACATTGAACTTCAAATTAATGTCATTTTGTTGTTTTTAAAGCTACACTGCAGTGACCAAATATGGTGACTTAAGCAATGTCCAGCTATATTGGGGCCGAAAGACACCAAACAAAATTCTGGGTAGAACCACACCCAAATGAGGTAGTGTCATAATTTTGACTTAATGCATAAATAATGCAAATTTCACCAAAAACAGGCATAAAGTTTTGTTAATTGTATTTAATATAGGCAAACGGTCAGATATGACCTTTAAGCCATTACCAAGGCTGGCCAATTGCAAACAGTTGCAAACATTTTGTATAAATGCTGTACAACAGACATATTTTGCTTTTTTGAAGCTGTTTGCATAATGTCTTACCAAACAATACAGCATTGTGACTTTTCCCGACAGCTTTCAGTTTTGCATATCTGTGTTCTTTTTCCATCTCATCCTTCTCTCTGTTCTCTATAAGCCTCTGGGTTCGTAAGGCTGACCTATGTGGGTTGGTTCGCAGTATTGGAAACTTCAGCACATTCAAAGTTGTACCTGCAAACAAGAAATTAAGATATCTTTCCTTTCCAAATGAAAAAATCTTTTGACTTGTCAGTACAATACTTTGCTTTTAATGTGATATTAAGGTTTTATTTTATCAAAATACTCGTATGAAGCAAGAAGTGACATTTTTTACACAAATGAGTAATGGTTAAGTATAGAGTCCTTAGCTTATGCTAAACAAATTGTTCACTTGTGTTTTACAAAATAATGTGACTGATAAAGATATTTTCTCCTAAGTTCATTACATGCTGTCTGTGTGGGCAGTTCTATAACTACTTCCAACTGTAAATGACCTCTGTATAATATTCTGAAATTTATTTTGGTAAAATCTTGAACTCAATTATACAGATTATAGTTTACCTGGCCATCTAGACATGGTTGCCCTTTGGGCTATGTCCCTGCATGTATGCTTACAGTAGTCAGAATCCAGGAATCGGTTAAATAGTGTCGATTTTCCAGAGTTAGCTGTACCAACTAGGTACACATTACCTAGTAATAAGAGAAGAAAAAAATGAAAACTGAACATGAAAATATTTATACAAATATTTATACAATGTGTTTGTTTATTTTTGTGACATCTCTCTGAAACAATAATGTCCCAGCTTATTATTGTGAAGGAAGAGCCTAGACAAAAGTCTTGATACAACCACTGATACATTGCACGACAGCTGTAAGATCTAAGTATATTACAGTTCTCTCTCTGACTGAGTGTTGAACCAATGTGGTGAGGGACTAAGGAACTACATGTTGGTGACTAATGGTTCGGCCATAGAATAGGCAAGACAATGTAACATAGTTGGAAGAAATATATGCAGTCAATGATGCGCCCTGGAATACATTTGCCAGGGAAGTAGCTTTAGTGAATATAGATAAGCACTGATTAGATATGGTTCAGATGATTTCTTTACAGTAAAAAAGGATTCAGTAATGTAGTAAGTGTATTCTGTCATGTTTTCAGGCATATTTGTCATATGTCATTTTATTCTGCCTCTGACCAGATAGATACAACGTAAGAAAGGATACGTTTTCCTAAGTTAAGTATTTTTCTTTCTTCATGAGAATAATGTATAATAAGAATAATAAAAGCTTTGCTAAATGTTTGCAATAAAGTCATACATGTGAACATTTTCTGAGGCCAAAGTGGGAGATTTCCACTTGCATTTCCACTTGCAAAGTGGGAGAATGTTATTTTCACATAAACAAAGAAGGAAATTATCTGTTTCCAATTAGGGAGATTTCTGAAAATGTGTAAAACACCTTTTATGTTCATGTTCAAATAATTTTGAACCTTAAAAGTGGGAATCTCCCTCCAAAAGTGAGAGAGTTCACATGTATGTTAAGTTAGAATGGTAAATTCACTTTTTTCATTAAAAAATGTATGATCTCTATTATGAGTATGAAGTTTTTACCTTGTATAAAAATATTCTCATGCTATACAAAGTTTTGCTTTTCTTTTATCATAAGAGTTCATCAAGCACCTTTGCTAATTACTTTTTTTCACATGACATGGCTTTATTTCACATAAATGCTGCCTTGAGCTTCCTCAAAAGTTAAATAGAAAGTTTAAAACATTTAAATAGTAACTACTATAAACCAAACACATACCGAAAAGTATTACACAGCGCAATTTGACATGTTTGAAAAATGAGTAATGCCCCCTTATAATCGAAAATCAATTATGCAGCTACATAAGAATAATAATTCCATATAACATAGATAACATCAACATAATAACAACATCCACAACACAAGGGGAAATCGAGAGTAATATCCTCAGTTTTATTCAATGTTTCAGTCAAATTTTTTTCATTTTTGTTTAACATGACAACTTTCAACTAATATTTGTGGAGTAAATCCCACAAAGAAGTAAAAAACAACAACAAAACACTGCATGTCAGCTAGAAGGGATCTTTACATAAAAGGTTTTGGCCACAACTAAGCTTGAACACACATAGAATGAGACTACAAGGCAGGCATTAAGCACTCTGCATCTGGTGCCCCTTTCCTTAAACTTTCTCCTTTTTAACTAAATAGGTAAGTTGTCGATTTTTGCCTTTAATTTGAGAAAAAAGTAGTGAGGTTTCTTTCTACCTGACATACATAAACAATGATAAGATATCATTTGCCCTTAATTTTATAGACTTATTTCCATTTTTATGTAAATCTAACAATTACCTTTGTTCTCCCAGGTTGAAAACAGCTTATTAATCAGCTCTTCAATCCCATATCCAGTTTTTGCACTAACAAGGCAAACATGCCTGATGTTGTTGTCTCTGGGATTCAAATTGTTCATGACACATTCATTTAGAAGCCGCTGCTCTATCCTCCTAAGATATGCCTTATCATCTCTTGGAATGAGATCAACTTTGTTTCCAATTATAAACAGAGGTCTTCTTTGACCAATCTGATTCAAATAATCTGGCATCACACTGTTGGATATATCAGTAACATCAACAACCATAAGAACAAGAGCTATGTCTTTTTTTATCTGCTTTATTATATTTGTATAAATGCTTTTGTTGACGTTTACTTCCAGTATTGCTCCATCCTTAGCATTTCTGTTTTCACCGATCATCAAATGGCAGCGCTTGCACAATGTCTGCTCTAACTCTTGAACAGAACTCTGTTTAAATTTCTTCTGATGAATAAATCCTGGCCCATTTTTATCACTGCATTGTAGATGTGCACCACAACCCCCACATGGAACAGTTGATGGCAGAATGTTTGAATCTTCAGAATCATCAACAGAAATTGCCTTTCTTCTCAACCTGGCTACATCTTTTGCCTCTTCAATTAAATTGCTCTTGATATTTCTAAGCATCTCAACATCATCTTCAAGCTTCTGCAAGTCATCTTTAATAGTTTTTAATGATTGGTGAAACACACCTGGGCCTGTAGTGTTACTCAGACCACTTGTATAATATTTAAGAGACAGTGGTACTGTTTCATTGGGTTCCCCATTTGAAATTCCAGTATTGGCATCAGCTTTCAATTCTGTTGATTGGTTGTGTTTACTTAAACCTGAAAACACTCTCTGTGCATGTTTCAATTTCTTGGAAGTTATGTTTCGGACCATCTTACATGAACCTCCGAATAAGTGTCGAACATGCATTCTTATTTTAACTGATTTTCAGGCCAACATGTAAAACATAAAAGCAAATTATAAAAGATGTTTATTAAATGCGCACAGGAATGTAACTTCAATAAACACATGTCGATTACGTCTTGAGTCGTAGCAGATCTCGTCAATCTACTTATTGGAGGTCATCGCGAAAACTCATTATAAATGTAATTAGAACCTATTTCAAACGATGTCTCTTGCTGACAATTTTAAAGGAATGTCAAGATATAATGAACAATAAAATGTGTTGACCAATACTTCTATGTTTCTGTTATCCCCCAAATATTTTAGTTATTTCATACGTGCGAATGTATATCATGGGAAGTTACTCCGAAGTCCCAATAGCTGTAGACGAGAAATGCGAGTTTTACCCGTTTCAGATTCGGAACACCTCAGCTAATTTACTCAATCGGAACACCTCGGATATCTGAGGGGATGAGGACGTGAGGAGTTCCGATTGCTATTTTACCTTCAGAACGGAAAATGCCGAGGAAAATGAAAATTTGACTGGCCAATCATTTATTTATGTGTTCTGTTGCTGTTTTTGCTACTGTTGTTTTACAGTAATTAAACAACTTAAACATGCATTGAACGCAGGATCGTGTATTTTTATAAACATTCACAATATAACAATGTTTTGTGAAGAAGATATATATATAGAAAGAAGTTAAAACAAAGATCTAAATTAGAATATCACAGCAATTTTGACTTTTATTACACATACGGAAGTTTTCTATAACTCTATTTATGCTGAATTCATAAATTACATCCAACTCATTATAGTTAGGTTTTGTTGAAGAGATCCAGCAAATACATTTAAAACATTGAACTTTAGAGTTAGGTTAGTTTTTTTTTTTCTTCACTTGTTTCATTTAGGAAGTCTTACCTCCAACTGAGATTAAAAAACCGTAATTAAAAATTCGGTGCTTGCTGAAACCGGCTGTTCTAATTTTGCCTGTATACATGCTTTAGAATAATTATGGTCTGTTTAACATTGCTGATTTTTTAATTTTGTCGAAATGTTGGCACTCAGGTATACTATATAGGGCCATTATGGCTCTCTTATTAATGTTATTTATTCTTATTTTCAGCAATACGTCGTAGTGACCAGTTATGATTATTATTATAGTGACTCCAACCTATGCTAGTAGACAGACAGATAATACATTTATTACTTCTCAGGTACACGTTGTACAACATGAGGCAAGTTATATATTTCCAATATTGATACATAACTGTTAGTCCCGGTCCAAAAAGAATAATGTATAATTATTAATACAAAATGGATTAAGAAGACATACTAAAGAGGAGTAGACACACAGAGAGGAGACGATATAAGTGACAGACAGAGTGAGGAGGGGGGACACACTTTGTGCTCAAAATTTAGACAGCGTAATATGAGGTGTTAGTAATAACAGGCATTCAATATACACGAAAGTAGTTGAGGTGTTAGTGTCAATAGGCAATCAATACACGCGGTGAGAATAAAACGGTACAATGCTTCAATAAAAAGAAGAGTGGAAAAGTCGAGTATACTTAGAAATAGATGCATGACGGAGGCAGAAGGAGAATGAGTTATTTCGTGTAAAGACGAAGAGAAATGTTGCAAATAGTACACAAGCAAAGCAACAATAACAATCATGATAATTATCATAATAATAAACGGAGAAAAGAATAAAGATACAACGAATGGTTAAATGCAACAAAAACAACATATTTACGACAAAACACTACGTGCTTCGTGCGCTAGCTTTCGTTTGCGAGTGTTATGCAAATATACAAAAAAGCAATTGGAGAAATAGTAAAGATTGTGAAAATAGAACAAGAAAATCGTTAATATAGATTATACGCGTTTAGGATATGGATTTGTCAAATTACATCTTATACACGTGTATTGTATATTCATAGTATAATAGTAAGCAGTTACAATGTTATCTGTTTATCGTATTCACAAAAATAGCACATAAAACATTTCTATATTCCTGTTTGCTTTATATCCCGGGCTTCACAAAAAACACATAATATAGTATGTCGTAGAAATGTTGCTGGTGCACTGGGTAGCGAGAAAACGAGCTGCGTATTATAGTAAGCACTATGTGAACCTTTATCGAATAAGTTTTGTCTTTCACCATTAAAGAACGGTTATTAGAGCAGGAAGTGCTTTTCTGAGCCAATAGCACCTTGATGGTATAGTGGGCAAACAATTTTCGATTAAGATTCCTTGTAACGGCCCAGTTCAATGAGAAGAGAGTGGATTCCTGTGCGGAATCTAAACAGTGCTTGTTTTAATGTTAATGATTTTATTTTATTTTCCATGCTAAAGTAGTCTTTCATGCTCAGGTAAATTTGGCCTTTTTTAGAATTTGTCAGTTCGGTATGCCAGTTTTGGTTAAATTAATCAATCAACTATTTTTTAATAAGTTTATGTATACCTTTGAGATTTATGTTTAGCTGGTTAGGATTGGGACGATTGTATGATCAAAGTTTTAAGAAGAGATCAAGTGGTAAGTTTTGGATTCTCGTATCGATAACATGTAGTGTTTCCTACCTCGCAAACGTGATTTCTTGCACGAAGAAATGATCCGTTATTTGAAAATGTAACTACTAGGTAATGATATTGGTTAACTATCTCTAGATTTGCACTGTCTATATTCAACGAAAAATTACTTGTTTGATTTGCTCCAAAGACAATAACCTTCGATTTTGCTGATATTAACTTTCAAATGCCATTCTTTACAACAAATTGAAATATTATTGAAACTCTGTTGAAGGTTTTGTGGAGAGTTTGATAAAAGTATAGTATCATTGGCATATAGGAGTAGCAGAAGTTTAAGCCATAAGTCGGTATTCTCAATGTATATGCCTGATGAACCATGTGTAAGCAACTATGCTTCCAAACCATTTAGGAAGAGCGAAAACAATATTGGCGATAGGTTTTAACCCTGTCTTACACCAATTTTACTTACGAAAGAACCAGACAGCTCTCCATTTAATAAGAAACATGATTTGATATTCTGGTACATGTTATATATGACATTATAAATTTTACCATTAATACCATTTTGTAACAGTTTACAGCCATGATCACCAAACGGCGTCCAATGCCTTTGAAAAGTCAACGAAAGCACAAAAAAGTTTTTTCTTTTGCTTTTTCTTGATTTCAATTAAAGAATCAAGTGTAAATATGTGGTCTGCACATGAATAATCTTAGTAGGAAGATACCAGGGAAATGTTTCAACAGAAGCACCTGCGCACCACATGTTAGCTGGGAGACATTCTTCCCACATTAAGCCTTCTGTCCCGAACGGGACTTGAACACACGGGGAGAGGCTAAGCAGTCAGAGGTGTCCCCGATCAGCGACTCCACCACTAGGCCATAGGCACCTCTATTGTAATTTTTTAAGGGATCTTAAGACAAATACTCTAACAATAACATCTGCAGACTATATTTTGTTGTTGTAACAAATAATAAAGCATAAAACATCTTACAAATTGGGATCTCATTAATAAAAGTAAAGCCGGCAAGTAAAAGTAAATATTGTTGACGACCGGTTTTAAGACTAAATTGAAGCCGTAAAACATATTTAAAGTGTCATTTTTAAAGACCATGATAACATATGGTAAGTTTTTAATAACGAATACAATTTTTAAAATCCTATATATTCTTTCTGCAACAGGAAATAGACAGATTTCATCATCATCATGAGATTGTTATGGTGACAGGACAACTCGCGCCAAACCATAATATAAATGATTAAATGATTTATTGTTGCAGTTAAATGACAACACAAAAAACAAACATATAGTGTAGAAAACAGATAATGATTACGAGTATGTCATTTAATCGTGTAGCTACACAAACAGATGCACTGTTTAATGTACATCCCTGAGAAGTCTGCTGAAAGAGATCTCTCCATCCCACATGGAGAATAGCTGCTGGTGTGTCTTCTTAAACTTGATACGCTGGTACCTTGGCTTTGCCATCTCCGATACCAGCTGAATGGTCATCTCGAATGTCTGGGCTTCTTCATGAAGCAGCTGGATCAGGATGTACATCGATGGCCCCACTCGTGCGACCCGGTTGTTGATACGATGATGCCAACCTGTAATTTTAAAAAAATACAATGTTAATGGTAAAAACAACAGCAAATAAAACCGTGCTTATGCATATTATATCTTTTTTTTAAATGTAAATGAGTCATCGCTTTTATTTTAGCGAAATATATTGTTTACGTGTTTAATTATTTTATTTCAGATGGTTACATACCTTCGACATCATTGTTTGTTCTCACAGTCTGTTGGAACACTGACCAGTTTTCCGACCTCCACGTCCCTTCAATCCACGTCCTGTGCATGTAGGACGTCAGGTCGGCTCGCAGAGCGGACTGCAGTCGCTCTCTTTTGAATTGCTGTCCAGGACTCCAAACGCTTCCCTTATGTGTCCTGTCGGTAGGACAGGGAAGAGCCATCAATTGTCACATGAAGCGGTACTTGTCTCCTTTCTCTTTGTACGTGGGACCCAGGCCGACGGAGAGGATCTTCATGTAGATCATTTGCGCAAATGGAGCACGCAGCACTTGAGGACAATATTAGGGAACTCTTCTCTGATAGCAGCCCAGGCAGCTATACAAAATAAAAGTGTTGTTTTTTTGTGTGTGTAAATTTGCTGTTTGTATAATAAACAGTCGGCTTGAATAAATTTTTCGTCAAGCTAAAACGATATTGAATTGAATATTGAGCACATTATTGCAACTACCATATTACAGTAAAAATAAGAAAATGTTATTTGTTGTTTGCTTTTTCTTTTCTAAAAAGAAATTAAGGTATTGTGAAATGGAGTTATGATGAATAGATTATTATAGTGTTTGTCTTCAGGTTCGACTGGCCTTAACTTTTGGCGAGAGATCGATTCAGTATTCTGGGTGAATTTCTTGTTCCAGTTCCATCAGTTCATCGCTCAGTGTTGACAATGTGTCTGGAACTGGGTCAGGGTCTGTACATCTGGCACAGGTCCAGGGAAAGTCAATGTTTCATTTCACCATCTCTCTATAGTTGTCTGCAGTGATGCCTGTTTGACATTTCCTATGTTGCCAGCCTTGGCAGTTATCGCCTTGGACAGCATGCATCCGCCTCGTCACAGGGTTGTTGCAGTGGAGACATTCTGCAATATCCATAGTGTCGTTAAGACTGGATTGCATTTGTTCTTGACTCTACTATATATCCAGCATGGCGTTGACATTATTTACTCACGCAAGGAATGTGAGTTGTTTGCTGAACTTTTTTAACAATTGCAAATTATTTGGTTTGGATTATTTACTTGTCTGATTGCCAGTCTATTTGATTGGACTATTAAAGTCACATCTCACATACAGAATTGCCTGATTGTCAATCGATTTGATTTATTCAATTAAAGTAACGCCACACATACCGATTGCCAATTATTGTAGTCCAATAAAAATCATGTTTTGGAATACAAATAAATTAGATAAATTGATCGATTACATATTTTATTCATGTATATTTATCCAAAGTACATTTTCTGGTACAAGTAGTCATATTGTCATTTCTTTAATTATTCCTGCATTTATACTCACTATCTATACACTATACCTTCGTGTGGTTCTTTAGAATTTAATCAAACCTTTTTCCACAACATTTTCCATGGTTAAAAAAATGATATTTTCATCAATAAAGAGCTAAAACCAAATCTTTTTTTATTATTTATTTCAAGCAATATACAATGCACCTCCCGCGCTTAAATGATAAAAAAGTGTTTCTCGTACAGTTGTTATCTGGTACCTGACCTGAAAAACAAACACATAGAAATAATATGACATAGTGTATTGTTATACAGTTTATGTAATTAGGTAAGCGCGAATATCGGTAAGTTGCAATCTATTGTATACTGTAAGTCTATATGTGGCGCGAGTTGACCAATATTGGAGCGAGTTTTGCCTGGCGCGAGTTGGTTTGGCGCGAGTTGTCCAGCATTCATTTTTATACTCTCTTAGCCGATTTTTACCGTACATGAATGTTCATAGTAAATTATTCCTTCACTAAAACATTGAGGAAGACAAAGTTTACATATTTATCAATTTTAATATTATAATCTATCTAATAGTCAACATTGGTCTTCCTATAAAGTAAAAACATAAACGATAGTTCTTTGAAATAAATTTGAGGCCGCGGTATTCCTAAGTGGGGCTGGGTTTTCAAACGACATTTTCTTGTTTTTGATATAAGGTCATTTGATATAAACTCAATCAGCGAAAAATATTTATTAATATTAATATTAATAGGGAAAATATTTATTTCTATATGAGCATGAAGTTTAATATGTTACCTTTTAAATTATATATGATTCAGCAAGAATAACTAGAAAAATACTTAGTTATAAAGGATGGTAACACACCACCCTTGACTGTCGGCGGGGAATTGGGGCCGGCATTTACACATTGCCTTTCCCGCTATTTTCAATAACTTTGATGAAGAGTATTCTACATTCGGAGCGTTCTTTATTTACTGTTCATTCGCCATTTGTAATAAATATACGCAAGTATCTTTATGTTTTGAAAACAAATACATAAATCTGCTCAGTTCAAGGTGAATGGAAGCAGTTTTATTTGATTGTCAAGATATAAGTAAGTATTTAGTTTTCGACGATATAAAGTCGCTGCTTAATATATAATCTGCACTGCTTTGTGTTGTTTTTGTGTGTGTCTGCGGTGAACACTACGTAGTCGATAGTGAAAGTAGAACATGCTTATTGACCATCCCGCCCTACCCGTGTTGTTTCACTTTTAGCTTCAATTAGTTCAGTTAATTAAAAATGTCATGCATGCTATTATGTTGCTATTTTTTCTCAAAATATTTACTTTTTATCTTTGAACATCTTTCTTCCTATGTACAAAACACGTCACTGTTTGGATACAGTATCTATATCACTGGTTGAAATTCCTATACATTTTAAACATGTCTAGAGGACCTATTACTTGTTAAGTCAACAGGTCCTGTGATAACCTGTTTGTAGCCAAAATAATCGTAAGTTGGTGTAGAATTCACACCTGTTTGTACTGATAGATTTGCTGAACAATAGAAAATGGCATAATGATAATATTTAGGTAACAAGGACATGACTTGGTTTAACCAATGGTTAAGAAATGATAATTTCTGGTTAAGAAATGATTGTGCTCTTTATCCACAGATCTATTTGAGAACAAGTCTCATTTTGATCTTTACAAGCCATTATATTTTTACAAAATTTACCAAAAATTTACCAGATGAAAGGAGTCAGTCTTCTTCCAAACAGCATGTCACATATTGACAGACTTACATAAATGTCAACCCATAGCATGATCAGTCATTTAGAAACGATGAAGTCTTATATGTTTGTTCACCTGTATTCCAATATTTCTTTTCATTTTTCATCTCCAAAACAGTGTTTTTCTTCAATGTTTTTAAAAATAAATATACATACATTGTAAATTAGATAAATAAAAATAGTATTACCAAACTTTTAAAAATAAAGATTTAAATTTAGCTTGTAAATAGAGTTGATGTTGTTTATCCTCATCATATTGGTATAACAAAACATTATTTTCTTGTCTTAATAACAGAATCAGAATAATAACACTGAGAATGTATGAACAAAAATATGACGTTGCTTCCATTTTCGAACAAGCCAACATTCCATTCATCCTATTGCACCCATACTATGCAATAGATATTTCTCCTTTCTTACAAATTACTTAGTAAAGAAAAAAAAGTAAAAACATCTGTTATTAGTCCTAAAACTGTTCATTCTATGATTTTAAGGCTCAAGGAGGATTTCTGACTGTATTGACCATGATTGGCATGTATTTTCTATCATTCAGTGACATTGTCATGCATGAATGAATAAGTATATAATGTTAAAAAATTTCTTAACATTAATGTAATATACATAAAATTGTGTTACAAACCACTTTGTCAATGTTTATACACTTAAATTAATTTCTTTGATACAACAACACACAAGCGAATGATTGTAGAAAATACTATAAGCATTAAATATTTTCTTTTTGTATTTTTTTAAACATTAAATATTTTCTTTTTGTATATTTCTTTCATATCTGTTGGTTCATTTTTTTTGTATATATATACAGAGCATAATAATACAAATCTATTTATCTCAGCCATATAGGTCTTTAACTCACCCTCAGGAACGATTGCTATGGGACAGAAATGTGATTACTCAATAATTTGATCATATTTGTAATTTAAACTTTAAAATGTTGATTAATTTACAGATTTTGTATTTCACAAGCAAAATCAACTCTGACAACTATCTTGCAAGCTGTTCTATGGAAGTTTACTTAATTACGGTAACCTGTCTGTGTGTATTCACAATTCATAAACTTTCTCATCACAATATAGTTGAGTGTTATAGGAAGATATTTGCAAGTAAAGATCCCTCTTATGAAAATATCATTTTTGAAACATATATCCTCATTCCTGTCAAAGCATATGCTCTTCATGTGACTAATTTATTTTTAGTCAAATAAATGAAGAATCATATAGTGCCACACTTATAGCCTTATTACAGAAGATCTAAATAACATGCCTAGCTTTACTTATCCATCTACAGAAATGATGTAACTTGACAGAAAATGTTAAACTTCAAAGTGCAGCTCCATGATGGACAATGTTATATGCCTGTTAATGATACTAATTCTGACATGACAATTTTTCCAATGCCTTAACGCAATGATTAATATATTTCACAAACTGTACTTTCTTACCTTGCTACCTTGTAACTGTATCTGCACTGCTTGTTGACTAGTCATACAATAATCCTACAGTAGTTACCCTTCCATGATATTTCTCCCAGCAGGCAACACTAACTGCATCCCTGGAATCCTGAAGACATCAAAAACTCACCAGAGAGTCCTGAATTGGCATGCCAGGTTGTCCATCAGGACAATTACTGTGCCAGTTAAAATACATTTAGCAATCATACTGGTTATAAACTGATGTAGTTAACGAACTTATAAGGCAGCCGAGTCAAAATTTGTATTATGTTGAGATAAAATTGTTATAAAACCTTTGCCTTATATTATAATATCAGGGACATTTAAATTACAGAAATGACTCATGTTTTTAAAGCAGATGTTCTGTAGTGATTCCAGGCTGAAGAGTTAGTGTTGACCATTGTCTTCTTAGCTTATATTAATTGTTATAATAAAATGTAGTAGGACAAATTGTTTTTTAAGCATCTACAGTTAAGGCAAAGGACTAGGGATCACAGGTTGAACCCCATACCTGACAAGCTTTTAGTCCTAGAGCAAGACTCCTTACTACACTTTGCTCCATGTAGTCAATACCTAAATACGGGCTCTAACCAAAAAATGAGCTATAAATAAGAGCTTAAGAGTTTTTTTCTTGCTTTATCCTTGAAAATAAATGTATATGTGTATAACTTAAACTTTATTAAGTAAGATGCAATTATTTTTTTCATTGATTGTGATAATATGGTTTGGAGTAATAGCTATTTAGAAATAACTAATATAGAAAATAATAATGTCCACCTGTGTACTGATATTTTGGTGTAATTACTACTAGTTTATATACTTTAAACAAAAACAGTATACTTAATTTGACTTCACTTATTCTTAATCTTACCCTGCTAAGAACTATTAAAGATGCTTCTTACAAGTTTGTATTGTTTTAGTTTTACTTTGTAACTTTTAGCTCTCATGAGCACAACGTGCTCAAGTGGAGCTTTTTTGATCCGCTTCATCCGTCGTTCGTCCTCCGTCGTCAACAATAAAGCTTGTGAACACGCTAGAGGCCACAGTTTTGATTCAATCTTCATCAGACTTGGTCAGAATGTTAGTCTGCATAAAGTCTTGGATGAATTCATTATTGGGTCACCTGGGGTCAAAAAGTAGGTCACTAGGTCATATTTAAGGAAAAAAACTTGTGAACACACTAGAGACCACATTCATAGCCCAATCTTCACCAAACTTGGTCAAAATGTTTGTCAGCATGAAATCTTGTATGAGTTTGTTATTGGGTCATGTGGGGTCAAAAAGTAGGTCACTAGATCAAATTTTAAAGAAAGCCTGTGAACACACTAAAGACCACATTTATAGGCCAATCTTCACCAATTTTGGTCAGAATGTTTGTCTACATAAAATCTTGGATGAGTTCGTAACTTGGTCACGTGGGGTCAAAAAGTAGGTCACTAGGTAAAATCTTTAAAAAAAAGCTTGTGAACACTAGAGACCACATTTAAAACACAATCTTCACCAAACTTGGTCAAAATGTTTGTCTGCATGAAATTTTGGATGAGTTCTTAACTGGGTCACGTGGGGTCAAAAATAGGTCACTAGGTCAAATCTTAGGAAAAAGCTTGTGAACACAGTAGAGGCCACATTTATGGCCCAATCTTCACCAAACTTGTTCAGAATGTTTGCCTGCATGAAATCTTGGATGAGTTCATAACTGGGTCACGTGGGGTCAATAAGTAGGTCAGTAGATCAAATCTTAGAAAAACTTGTGAACACACTATAGGTCACATTTATTGGCCAAACTTCATCAAACCTAATCAGAATGCTTGTCTGCATGAAATCTTAAATGAATTCATTATTGGGTCATGTGGGGTCAAAAAGTAGGTCACTAGGTTAAATCTTAGAAAAAAAGCTTGTTAACACACTAGGGGCCCCATTAATTTCCCAATTTTCACCAATCTTGGCCAGCATGTTTGCTAGAATGAAATCTTACATATGTTTTGAAGTAAGTCATGTGGATTCAGTAGGTTACTTGGTAATATTCTAGAAAATGTTATCAACCCAGTTGCCACACTAATAGTCCAGGCTTCACCAATGATTTATAAAGTAAATAACTCTTAATCACTTGATGCCAGATTTGAGCATACTAAAAGCCTGTGTCATCAGGTGAGCGATAAAGAGCCATCACGGCCCTCTTGTTTAGAAACTTTAGGTCTTTGTACTAATGCCCCCCATCCCAAACACAAACCTTTTCAATTTTTTAGCAGTGTTGGTGTTTGTGCATGGTTGATTAAAAAATGCACTAACTTTGCTGTAAGCCTTCTTAGAAAACATTGCCGTATTTCCCTGATTAAAGTATCTGCTTGCTTTCAGATAAAAAAAAAAATCACAGCATTCCGCCTGATACCATGCATAACACTTTCAATACAAGTCCACAGGATCCAGCTAGACAGTCAACAAATAAGCCACATGATGTGCCCAATGAACAGTACTTAACTACTGGCTTCCCTCACAGACTGCGTTCACAGTCAGCAATCTTTGAAACCAGGACACCTGCCAATATGAGGACAAACTGTCAACCAGGTTTTCCATGGCAGCATTCCAGTCCTCATTTACCCATACAAGGAAATATTTCAGGGAATACAATACAGCATGCCTTCTCTAGACCTGTACATGAAAACCCTCACATGCAGCATTGGAGGAACTATCAACCAAACAATCATATGCAGCACTATCCTAGACCAGAACAATGCTTTCAACCACAACCTCATCTAAATAACCAGTCTGCAATGATGTCACAAAGTTTTAGACCTCACAGTTTGGCAGTCTTTACAGAAATGGGGCCAATCACTGAAAGACATCCTTTGCATAGACCATCCAGAGGATCCCCACAGATGCAAGAACAACCTCGTTTTACATCAAGACCTCACCAAAATAGCCAGTCTGCAATGATGACACGAAGTTTAAGACCTCAAAGTTTCACTCCCTCCATAGAAAAAGGGTCAGCTAATTATCATCTTCCTGGACCATTCAGTGGAACTGCAAATATGCAAGTACAACCACCTTTTCAACCAAGACCACAAATGGATGGTCAGTTTTGGATGACACAAAGTTTTCAACCGCAAAGTTTTGTTAATACAGAAAAAGGGCAAGGCAGTCATATGCTGCACTATCCAGAATCTTATAGAGGAGCTCCAAACATGCAAGAAAAATCACATTTTCAACCAAGACATCAAATGGACAAACAGTTTGGAATAACACAAAGGTTGAGACCTCAAAGTTTTGTTACTTCCATGGAAAAAGGCCAACCTTGCTCTTCAATCCAAAGCTTCTCCATGCAGGAATTGAATCACAGAAGTGGCATAGAACCTACATTTTTCAGAACTGTTCAACATTTTGTGAATACATGCATGTCTTTTAGACAGGAGGATACCACGGTGTGTCATGGAAATCCACAGAGTCCTAACCCTAGTTTATTTAGAGAAAGTCTAGAAAAGTTAAATGTATTGCATGATATAGAGAAGAATGGACAAAGCACAGAGCAGCCCAACCTAAGACAATTTAATAATCAAGATAAAAAAAATTTATCATCTAACACAACACAAACATGGTGCAGCTTCAACAGTAGATCTTCAACATCATTGATGGTTGATAATGAAACCCAGATACATTCGACAAGTCCATCGGCAGCGCTTGACAGATTTGAAAAAAGATCATCCCCATCAAAGATGGTTGACAAAAGACTGCAGATATGTTCAACAAGCCTATCTCCAAACACAGCACTAAGAAAAGGCAGATTTGACAAAAGATCACATATCCATTTAACCAGGCCATCGGCAAACATAGTACTTACAGGGGGTAGCTTTGACAAAACATCTCCAGCATCGATGATGGCTGATAAAAGAGTGCCGATTTATGCAACAAGTCCAGTGACCAACACAGCAGCAACGGATGGTAGCTTCGAAAATACATTTCCAGTCATGATGATTGCTGATGACAGACTGCAGATTCATTCAAAAAGTCCATTGGCCAACTCAGAACCCACAGAGAGTAGCTTTGATAAAACATCTCCAGCATCGAAGATGGCTGATGAAAGACCTGAGAATTATTCAACAAGTCCATTGGCCAACTCAGAACCCACAGAGAGTAGCTTTAATAAAACATCTCCAGCATCGAAGATGGCTGATGAAAGACCGCAGAATCATTCAACAAGTCCTGTGACCAACACGAAACCCACAAAGTGTAGCTTTGATAAAACATCTCAGGCATCTGTGCTGGCTGATGAAAGATTGCAGATTTTTGCAATAAGTCCAGTGACCAACACAGCAGCAACAGATGGTAGCTTTGACAAAACATATTCAGTCATGATGATTGCTGATGACAGACTGCAGATTCATTCAACAAGTCTTGTGGGCAAAACAGCACCAACAAAGGGAAGCTTTAACAAAACATCTCCAGCAACAATAATGGCTGTTGAAAGACCACAAATTCTTTCACTAGGTCAAGTGGCCAACACAGCACAAAAACTGGGAACGTGTAGGTTTGACCAACCTACATTGATTATGGCTGATAAAATACCACAAAATTGTGCAGCAGAATCGCCTGCAATGAAAAATAACAGTACAGTTATTACAGTGTCGGATGAAGAAAATGAAAATAACTCGGAGGTTGGTACAAAAACAAAGTGTCGTACAAATTATATAGAAATTCAAGATGAACCATTGGTGGTTGATGATTCATTTGAAGTGATTGAAGTTCTTGACACATCAGAAATTCTAGAAATTCTTGACTCATCAGGAGAAAATACGTCCCTAGTTGTAGCCAATGTGGATGAGAATAATGAAGAGCATTTAATTATTATAGAAACAGAAACACAAAGTTTGTACAGACAAGAACAGCAAAGTTTGGTTACAGAAGAACCACATAGATTAGAGGCCAAAGAAATATCAAAGGATAGGGAAGATAGACCTGAAAGACTTACAAATTTTTGTGAAGCAAAAGACCCAAATCTAGAAAAGGAAATAAGCAGAAAAATCAATGGTCAGGATGAAGAACCAATTGAATGTGTTCTTAGAGCAGATTTTGGGGACTTACATATTACTGAGAAAACATCAAAAGATTGTTTAAATGAAACATCATCAAACAGTAATGAAAATAGAAAAGACATTTATGACTGCACACTACAAGGAAGTCAGGACGGAGGCGGCAGTGATATAACAGAAAACCAAAATGTAGAAAGTAATGTCGCTGTTGAAATGACAGAAGATTTTTGCTTACAAGATGTCTATAGTAAAGCTGAAGTCATTAGTGAGTCAAAATGCGTTGAGGTTGTTCCGGAGAAAGAGAAAGATTATCAAAACACACATACACATTTTGATTACCATGATGTTGTTCTTGCATTGCTTGATCAACTTATAGATGTGATTTGTATTAATTCAGAAAACGAAATAATTAAGACAAGGTTGACAAACTATGAAGTGAACAGTTATGCGACAAGTGTTGAAAAGGAAACCAATAGTTCTTCTCGGAATGTACCGGAAGATACTCCACATGAGATTTCAGAAAAAGAAAAGCATACAAATAAAGTCATGAGCACTGACTTGGAAGCTATATCAGTATCATCGAAGAATATTTATGCTGCTTTAGAACAATCAAATGACGAAATAGTTGAGCTTGGTCCTAATCATGATGGATCTGATATTGCAACTTTGTCAAACCCTGGAGTGGATTGTAAATTGGAAAAACAAATAAGCAATAGTTCTGTCATGTCAAAGAGAGTTATGAATGCCCCAAGTATATCAAATGTACCAGTAATGCCAGAATCTGTTGATGAATTGTCTGAGAAACTGGCTCAGGCAGACTTGTCGGCAGACAAAATAGTGACAAAACTACCATCGTTGGAGAAATCTAAATTAGAACAAAGCAAAACCGAAACATTGGATGCAGTTGAAAGAGTGTGTCCTTATAATGAGTGTCTTGTTGAAGGAGTCAGGGAAGAAAAGAAATCAGAAATGGATTGTGGGAAGGAAACTTGTGAAAACCTTGCAGAATTGTCACTAATCAGCAAGACAGTAGCTGATCCTGAAAAAGATGCAATGGCAAACAATGAAGTCCACTCAATCAATTCAAAGATTAAAGGTATGCAATATCATATTTTCTAATCTTTGCCTTTTAAGCACAATTTAGATCTAGAACTAGGCAAAAAGCACAGACCCAGGTCAGATACTTTGACTGTCTGAGTATAGTCAACATTATTTGTTTTAGGTGCTCATGCAAAACTGATGTCTTGCAACAGATGCAAGTTGTGTTGTTTTTTTCAAATAACTGAAACTGTATTGGTTAATAATGTTTATAGTATTGTGAATTTTCTCAAGAATTGCTTTATAATAGTAAGTTTAGAATCAAGCCAATTGAATTCCCAGTGTCTTAGTTTTCCTCATACTGACAACTATTGTAAATATAAGAATAAAACACAGAGAGCATTACTTAGATATGTAGTATAGGCCTTTCAAACTTCAAAAAATATCTACTTATAACAGTGAAAATCAAATATAAGACTTTTAATAGTTATATTGCTGTAGATCTCCTAGTGCCCATTTTGTTAGTCAATATGACAGCTGACTTCATTAGTTGGACAGCTTTGGTGAGTCTTCATTTGTTACCGGTATTGGACTTTTACAAAGTGTTTTCTGAAGGGGTTGCCTCATGTAAAATTCCTTATTTGCTGATATTTGTACAGATTTTACAATTCATGAAAACTGGCTAAATTATTTCAGTCAATAATGTGTAACTTCTTAGCCCCTCACTGCCTGGTATCAAGACCTGTTCAGTGTGAAAACTTTAAATTTTAGATCTTAGGTAATCCTCAGTTGAACTTCTGTGCACCATTGGTTCTATCCAGACAACTATCTGGGGTCATCCTCCACCAAACATTATACAAATTTGTTCATATAAACATTGTAACATTGGAAGGAATTTTTAAAAGATAAAGAAAAACAGTAGAAAAATTGAACAAATTTAGTCAGACACAGACAAAATACACATGTCGACTTCTTGATTGCTTCTTCGTGAAATTTGAAGGCAGTTGATAATGTATTATGGCCTGGTAATTTTGATGGAGCAGTTGTTTTGATGGCCAGGGGTCTGGGATTAATGCTCAAGAGTGACTGGCTGCTAATTTTGTCACTTTCATATAGATAGAGTAAATACTTCATTGATCCCCAGGCCCAGCTTATATATTTTTTGTGCAAGTAGGACTGAATAGTCAGCATGTTTGAATTTTCCTCAATAATGGTACATTACTAGTCCCATTGTAGATAAAGTTTGGTTTCAAGTAGTCCTCTTTCTGCTATGAAAGTGAATTTGGCTTAATATCCATTTAATTCAGAAATACATGCATGTTGAAACCTATTTCTGTTAAGTAATGAAACATTAGATCACATTCCAGTCAGACCAGACCTGGTAGCACAATTGGTAGAGCATAGGCTCAAGGTACGAGAGGTCCCGGGTTCAAACATTGGCCGCGACATACAACAAGTTGTAAAAAATAAAAGTGGTATAGCTCTCTTGCTAACGCTCAAGCAAGTATAAGGATTGTTCCATGACTTGTAGCCCGATATCAGGATAATGTGACTGGGTGTGGTATCATGCCAGGTGTCCACGGCATGCTATACACAGTGAAGGCAGCACTTTTTCTGCTTCAAGTGGACACTGTCTCCAGATACTGTTGGTGGGATGATAAACCCAACAAACAAACATGCCAGTCAGTTTTTACAAATGAAATTTGAAAACATTGAACCTTTGGTCTACAAATGGAAATTTGGTTCACAAGCTGGTAACAAAGTATGAACTAGAACATTTTACTAGCAAAATTTACTGGGCTGACAAAATATTTTGGTTGACTCAGACCATGGTCATTGTTGATCACATTTCAATGAAGACTGCTACCCTGGTGGTCAATAAGTGCTACTAACATGCAGAAACATTAGAATTAATGCTGAAGATGTGTCCATTTTCAGGTTTTAACCTCATAAAAAGATGGAAGCTGCTTAATTTGGCTGGGGTAACTCATCAACATATTGCTTCTCGCTATGTTGCCTTAATCTGTTTTGTGATGGTATCATGTTTGTGTAGTCATTTGGTGGATGTTGTAGTAGAAGTTTATTTAGCTCTGCTTGCAATTTAGAATAGTTTAGTTACATGTACCACTTTGTCTAATGCTATGTATATAATTACATTAAAGCTGAATTTTTAATACCATAACTACTGTAAGTTACATAATTGTTGAAACCAGTGTAAATGCATGATTATGTTTAAAAAAATGCTGAAAATTTGGTATAACTTTTTCTAGTCTATGAAAACAATCTTACTAACAATTCTCTTTTTTTTACTAATAGATAGGTTAGTTTGGATTGTTAAACTTGTATTTATAAGGCTCAGACAAAAATAGTATAGATCCAAGTCAGCCAGCTTCCTGCTGGGAGCTATCTGATCTGACAATCCTTGGTGCTGAGTCTAAAGTTATATTTCCAAATTCTTTTGCTGGTAATAGTAAATGTCTGTTAAGAAATAATATAAGTATAAACATGACGAAACATAAGCGTTAACATTTATGGTTAATTTACTGTTACTTATTGTAGTTTGCTTTAAGAGCTGACTAAAATTAAACTCTTTTGAATAAACAGTTTGTTTGTAACAAGTACAAAAAGATTTATGAATATGTTTAGAAAGGAAAAACACTGTTAAGATATACCTTCTTTTAATAGTCTCAGGTTATTTTTACTTGAACTAGAGATTTTAAGGAAAATAAAATCTAAATACTGAATCTATATAAAGTAATCAAGCCTTCAGAATTTATTTAATGATATGCTATATAATGTGCATTATTTCTTTTTGTTGTGTGTGTTCACCATCATTTGCATGCACCTGTATTATATTGGTTTAATTAATTCATTAATATAAGTAGTTAGCAAATTGAGTGCTTTTTTTTTCACTTTGTACTATCATTCCCCGTTTTTGCTTTACAAAAGCTGAACTTATGAATAGCTAAAATAGTTGGTGTTGGTATCATATTCAGTTAACAAGATATTAAAACGATTATCAGTAAACAATCTTGCATTTATGATTATATATGTAGGTCTGATAAAGATTATCATATAACCTGTGACTTAATGAAAAAATCTTATAACAAATTAGATGAAGTTCTAATATTAGTTACTTTTAAATGTATTAAGAAAGTGAACATTGACCATAGTTGTGTTGCTTGCGATGTAAAATAAAACAACAGAAACAGTATTTGGAAAGATAAATATATTTAAACAGAACGACATTATGAACCTGTTACACATTATGTGATATGGATGACTTGAGTATGCTGATAAAAAACAGCAGGTTTTGGGGGTTATTGTTAAGGCAATTATTAGATAATATTCCCATAAAAAAGTATACTGTTGGTGCTTTGTTGCTTGCGACATTGTCCAGAGTTAAGAGAAAGTGAAATTTAAAGTGACAATTATTTGCAAGGTTGAACTTACAGTCCCCACCAGGGCTTTTCAGTGCTTTGATTTAACCTTTTTTTTTTTAAAGAAAATTCCAGATGAGGCAAATTAACATGAATAAGTTCTAATATAAACCCCAAAACAAAATTTTTTAAAACTAACTCTCTAGAAGCATTTAGGTGTTTCATTTGTTTGATACATAAACAGAATTCATTGAAAAAAGAACTAGGATTAAGTGTTGTTGATGCCAACATTCCTAATATCTTAAAGTTTGGTCTTTTTTCAAATTTTCTGGGATAAAAGACTCACAATTTCAGCTGTTCTAAAAGGCATTTATTTATTTAATGTGATATGACATCATTTAATAATAATATCAAATGACAATCAAAACAAAGTGCTGCTAACAAGAACACATGGAGAATAAGACATTAATTAACAACTGAAACAAAATACTTACAAGGATACAGTGTGTGTGTTTATGACATTGTTATATCAAATAATGCAGCAAAATTGCCAGAGGCAAAAAATCACCAAGGCTATTGCATCTATGGATGCAGTGCATTTTTGGTTCATATACTTGGGTAATTTCAAATAAAATTAAGAAATAGGAATCATTGTTACAATTAATCTACAAAATTAAACAAACAAAAAAATATGTTTTATCTGATATATGTTTTGAACTTGTAAGCGGTATTCATCAAGCTCGGCTTATGACGTAAGAACACCCCCTGTCTGACTATGTAAATCCATATTGTTCGAACAATTACACATACTGTATATGTAAATATTGCTTAACTTCATAAATGTTTTTAGTTATTTTGGTTGTTTCTGATCTGTAAATGCATAAAATTACCTTATATAAATGTATACCACAGGATGCCTGTGGTGTAGTGGTAGAGTCGCCATTTTGGAACTCATCTGACTACATAACCTCTCACTGCTTTTGTTCGAGTTCAGTTCGGGGAAAAAATGTCTTGTTGTGGGAAGGTCTTCCTGCAGACTTGCTGTACAGAGGTGGTTCTACCTAGACATTTGCCATGGGTCTGCCTTCCTAAATTAGCCGGACATTGCTTCAATGATCATAAATGGTCGCTGCATTTAAAAAAATAATAAAGAAATAATGATGCAATTAAAATAAAAATATATTGGACTCCAACAATAACCTTACACATTGATATAATCCAACCTTGCTCATTTATTAATGATTGCATAGGTTCCTGCTTAATGGCTTCAGCAGCAGAAAAAGAAGAAGTCTGCAATCATAATGGATATGTCACATTGTAGTCATTGTTAAAACAATCAACAAAAACTCACACAAACACAATAAATATGCACAAATATTTGGTGAATTTTGATTGGGACGCAATTTTTTCTTCAGCTTCGGTTGCCTGGGATACAGTACATTTTTTGGCAAACATGAACACTGAATAGATTAAGAACATGACATCACATAATAATCAAAACAAATTGCTTACAACTAAGATTGAGAGCATGACATCAAATAACAACCAAAACAAAGTGCTTACAAGAATAGATTGAGAGCTTGACATCAAATAATAACCAAAACAAAGTGCTTACAAGGAAGATTGAGAACATGACATCAATTAATAACCAAAACAAAGTGCTAACAAGGATAGATTGAGAACATGACATAAAAAACAATCAAAATAAAGTGCTTACATGGAAGATTGAGAGCATGGCATCAAATAACAATCAAAACAAAGTGCTTACAAGAATAGATTGAGAACATGACATCAAATAACAACCAAAACAAAGTGCTAACAAGGATAGATTGAGAACATGACATAAAAAACAATCAAAATAAAGTGCTTACATGGAAGATTGAGAGCATGGCATCAAATAACAATCAAAACAAAGTGCTTACAAGAATAGATTGAGAACATGACATCAAATAATAACCAAAACAAAGTGCTAACAAGGATAGATTGAGAACATGACATAAAAAACAATCAAAATAAAGTGCTTACATGGAAGATTGAGAGCATGGCATCAAATAACAATCAAAACAAAGTGCTTACAAGAATAGATTGAGAACATGACATCAAATAATAACCAAAACAAAGTGCTAACAAGGATAGATTGAGAACATGACATAAAAAACAATCAAAATAAAGTGCTTACATGGAAGATTGAGAGCATGGCATCAAATAACAATCAAAACAAAGTGCTTACAAGAATAGATTGAGAACATGACATCAAATAATAACAAAAACAAAGTGCTAACAAGGATAGATTGAGAACATGACATAAAAAACAATCAAAATAAAGTGCTTACATGGAAGATTGAGAGCATGGCATCAAATAACAATCAAAACAAAGTGCTTACAAGAATAGATTGAGAACATGACATCAAATAACAACCAAAACAAAGTGCTAACAAGGATAGATTGAGAACATGACATAAAAAACAATCAAAATAAAGTGCTTACATGGAAGATTGAGAGCATGGCATCAAATAACAATCAAAACAAAGTGCTTACAAGAATAGATTGAGAACATGACATCAAATAACAACCAAAACAAAATGCTAACAAGGATAGATTGAGAACATGAAATAAAAAACAATCAAAATAAAGTGCTTACATGGAAGATTGAGAGCATGGCATCAAATAACAATCAAAACAAAGTGCTTACAAGAATAGATTGAGAACATAACATCAAATAATAACCAAAACAAAGTGCTAACAAGGATAGATTGAGAACATGACATAAAAAACAATCAAAATAAAGTGCTTACATGGAAGATTGAGAGCATGGCATCAAATAACAATCAAAACAAAGTGCTTACAAGAATAGATTGAGAACATGACATCAAATAACAACCAAAACAAAGTGCTAACAAGGATAGATTGAGAACATGACATAAAAAACAATCAAAATAAAGTGCTTACATGGAAGATTGAGAGCATGGCATCAAATAACAATCAAAACAAAGTGCTTACAAGAATAGATTGAGAACATGACATCAAATAACAACCAAAACAAAGTGCTAACAAGGATAGATTGAGAACATGACATAAAAAACAATCAAAATAAAGTGCTTTCAAGGAAGATTGAGAGCATCGCATCAAATAACAATCAAAACAAAGTGCTTACAAGAATAGATTGAGAACATGACATCAATTAATAACTACAACAATGTGCTTACAAGAATATATTGAGAATATGACATTAAATAACAATTAAAACAAATTGCTCACAAGAATAGATTGGATCATGATCAATGTACATGAATTTATATAACTTACTGGGAAATATTTAGTTGGAGAATAAAAGACAAAAATTAATTATTAGAATAAGTCGACAAATCATACCAATTTTATTATACTAACTTTTAATTGTAGATTGTAAAAATGATTTGAATTTATGTTACATATTTTTTAAGAAATATTGGTTCATTAACCAGTGTTTTTACTGAAATCAAGGCTCCATTATATTGTCTAGAATTTATTATGATAATGTTACTGTTATTAGTTTTTGTTTCAAATAAGTGAATTTAAAGAAATGTTCTAGATCTTCTTCTGTCAAATTTAATTAAAGGCTTACTAATCATTTAATATTTCTAAACAACATCTGTAGCCATGAACTATAATAAGTGCTATTTTGGTAATTAATTAATAAAACCTTGCTCACGGTGAGCTTTTCTGATACTGCTTCCTCCGTCGTGCCGCGTCAACATTTTAACTTGTGAACACACTAGAGGACACAGTTTTTATCCAATCTTCATCAAACTTGATCAGAATGTTTGTCTGCATAAAATCTTGTGTGAGTTCATAGATGGGTTACGTTGGGTCAAAAAGTAGGTCACTAGGTCAAATCTTAGAAAAAGCTTGTGAACACACTAGAGGCCACACTTATTGGCCAATCTTCATTAAACTTGGTGAGAATGTTTGTCTGCATGAAATCTTGGGTGAGTTTATTATTGGGTCACTGGCGTCAAAAATAGGTCACTAGATCAAATCTTACAAAAAAAGCTTGTGAACACACTAGAGGCCACATTTATCGGCCAATCTTCATCAGACTTGGTCAAAATGTTTGTCTGCATGAAATCTTGGACTAGTTCATTATTGGGTCACGTGGGGTCAGAAAAGAGGTCACTAGGTCAAAACAAAAAAGCATGTGAACACACTAGAGGCCACATTCATAGCCCAATCTTCACCAAACTTAGCCAGAATGTTTGCCAGTATGAAATCTTACATGTGTTTTGAAGTAGGTCATGTGGATTCAGTAGGTTACTAGGTAAAATTCTAGAAAATGTTATCAACCCATTGGCCACACTGGTGGTCCAATCTTCACCAAAGGTTTCTAAAGTAAATAACCCTTAATTACATGATGCCAGATAATGAGCCTACTAAAAGCCTGTGTCCTCAGGTTAGCGATTAAGCTCAATAATGGCCCTCTTATTTGTAGGTAATAAACATTTATTGTTGATAATTATTTTTATCCTTAAAAGGATATGAAGTTATTGTTTAGGGACAGGTTTGTGAAAATATATAAATTTATTTCACCTCTAATCGATATAGAATAATTTATTGTACATTGATTTACCATTATTCTATGTATAATAAAAAAAAAATGTTTTTTTTTTTTTTCTTCTATTTTTCAGGTCCATGTTGTTCTTTAACGACTGTTAAACGCAAAGCACCAAAAAATGTTGACACATGCATTTATCTACCAACCCAAAGGAGACAAAACATGAGCGCTGATGATAAATCTGATAGTAGCTTTGATGAATTTGACGAGTTGGTTGTGGTGGATGAATGGAAAGACAATGCTTCTTCAGACAACTCTGGTCTCAGTGAAAAGTCTTTGGAAAACAACAGAGAGGCAGTTCCTAAGAGTTTTGATGAAAATGGATATGGTTACTGTTTACCGGAGGAGAAAAGTCGTAACGGTAGATTATCTGTTTTAGAAGCTATTAGCAAAAACAAAGCAAGTGAGATTCTCTATGATGATGTAAACAAAGAAGTCCTCAGTAGATGTGATACCAACATTTCAGGTTGCATAGAGAATATAAGACCATCAGAAAATAACATCAGGTATGATGAGTATGTCACAAATTTGACTAAGAATGTCAAAGATATAAGTGTGGGAAGCACAAATATTAACAAAGAGAAAACAAAAGAAAATTTTGCATATGCTGATTTTGATGAAGCAAAGCTTGATATGGCAAGTAAAAGTCTTAAGGCTGAAAAATTAAAACATGATGAAGGAAATCAGGCTAATGCTGCTGCAAAAATGAGGTCTTCTTCGGTAGCTTCTCTCATTTCTGATAATGGGACAGATAAAAGTGAACCAGTTCATCAGACTGAGGTAACTGTTTTGGAAGATGAGGATGAAAGTGCCACAACTGAGAACTCAATCCGTAAGAAGACATTGAGTGATAGATTTAGCAGTATTCAGTCTAATCTTTCTTATGATTTAGGTGGAGGGATGAACAATGAGAGTGAAGATATGAATATGGACACAGATGAAACAGAATCGGCTGTGAATGGATCAATGAAATTAACTCTCAGTGAAAAATTTGCACAATTGACTAAAGAAGCAAAATCAAATCTCCATGCAAAATTTGCACAATTGACTAAAAGTAAATGTAAAGAACCAGAAAATGCTGATAAACCAGAAAGTGCCACTGCTCTTAACTTTGATCAACATGAACAAGGAAATATATCGGACTCACCATTGGTAACAGATGCAGAAGATGTATTAACAAATGAGGGTGCTGGACTTGTTGGTGAACAGAAAGAAGCAGATGAAGAGGTTCAGGTTTCAGAGACATCCATCCACTCAACTAGATCAAGCCTCAGTAAGTAAAAACAATGGTTTTATGAACTGTAAATGGAAATTGTGATTTTGATAATGAATTAGATTTTCTTTTACTCTGGCAGAATTTGTTCTGTTACATTAAAACAATTATGGCCAAATTGGTGACATGAAGCTAACAATTGGTTGAGGAAAACCACAGATTTATGTCCCCTGAGGTTAGCTGGAAAAGTTCCCCACATGAAACATCTCACCCTGACACAAACCCATGCAGTGAGGGGCTGAGGAGTTACTTGTCTGTGACTCTAACAGCTCAGTTACGGGCACCCATACTCTGGCAGAAGATTAGCAGAATATGTAAAATGTAAAGAAATCTGCTAAGAACAGTAGATTAAGTACTCAATTCCCCATTATAAAATAAGTAAAATGGTGTTTTTTCTAAAGCATCAGCAAGTCAACTTAAGACCTGTTTTCTTTTCTGTGTTTGTCAAGTTACATACGTCTCTAAGTACCATTCTTCACCTAGGATCTTGAATGCAACATCAGATGTGTTTTGTAAAAACATATTAGGTATCTGTATTGATATTTTTGGTGAATGGACTTTCATGCTATCCTGATTATTTTATGTTGGTCTACATTCAAAATACTGTTTCTTTCACTTACAGTATCCATTGATTCTTTAAACATTATCTAAAAATGAAGATTAAACCTTTCACCATTGTATATAACACTGTTATATATACAATATTATCAACACCTAAAATAGACAGTGTTATCATTCACTTGTATCTTAAATAAACAAACATGCTTGATGATAACTGACCAATTGGTAAGTAAATGAAGTGATAAAACCAGTGATCATTAAGGTTTTTTCAGTGGAAACATGTGTAACATGTGTGACATAATGCCTGTGTTAAAACTTTGAGAGAAGATATAAACATAGCTTTATTACTTACTAAATATAATTTGTTTCACTATGTATACACCATATGATATCAAAGTTGAATTTTTTATTAAAATATTTAAAAAAATATTTGGAACACAGTTTTGTGGATTTAACATGTGTTTGTTTTTGTAAGCCAAGTGATCCTTGCATTTTTTACAAGAATTCACACACTCGTGTAAAGTTATACATGTAGTCTGTAATGTCAAGGACGTGTAACATTAAAGTTGAGCTACGCACTTGGCATTAAGAAACGCAAATTACATTCGAGGTTTGTGTGTTTGTGGATGTAACAAACAGTAGCTCATGGATTTTAATGTCGATGACATTGAAATTATGAACATCGAATATAGCACTTTAAAATTCCAAAGATAGTTGTGTTTTTGGCAGGGTGACTTGCGAAATTTGGAGAAATGTTGGGATTGGAGATGGTGGGTTGGTGTTCATGTTTACGTCTAGAAACTGTGATTTATTAGCACATTTGTCCAGATCTGTGCAGTCAGCTGTATTTGGTTCGACTAAAGATCGAGTTCTATCTAAACCATTTGAATGTTCATCATGTAATGACATTTGATCATCAGGGTCTGTCCTAAGATTAGGCAGATGATTGCAATCTGAGACCGTCATCACAGATTCAAGATCAATTTCCTTCTAAAAAATGTTCGGATTAAAGCCAGATTTTGCCTCGAAATCCTCGTAGCTCATCTCTTTAACACTGCTTAGGTTTTTACATGATTCTTCATTACATTCTTTCAATTCACACTAAATAACATCAAAACAACGGGGACTCGCATGATCTGACATTTCGACAGTTGTTTTTATTTTTGCAGACTACAAATTCGTACTTTTATTAATTTTATTACTATTACTAAACAATTTTAATCATTTTCCTGTAATACATGTTGTTTCATTTTTTTGATAGATTTTTTTTGTTTTCAAATTTTCTATATTATTGTTAAATAAAACTTCGGAAGATTGCAAGGAACTGTCCTGTTAGCTCAGTCTGTTAAGACGCTGCTACTTAAGTTTTCAATCCTGCAGGACAGAGATCGAAACCGCTCTCATCCTTTTTTTTTTTTTTAATAGCCTCTTTTGCTCTATTTAACCAATATTTATATTATGGACATTTTGGGGTGACCACAAGCATAATTACTGGATAAATGAGTTTTGTTATCGTAAACACTCCTGATCGTTTCGTCAAAAAAGTAGTCCTGCTTAGAGCAGGTGCGTGAATAGCGGTTGATAAAGCTCATCAATCATACGGGTTATATCAATCGATATTTACAGAGATGGTGGGATAAAATAAATTTTACAACCTCAAATACAGTGTATAACGTCAAATTGATTGTACAACTTCAGATACAGTGTATAACTAAATTCAAGGTACAACTTCAAATACATTTGTATAACTTCAAATACAGTGTATATCTTCCAATTCATTGTACAATTTCACTATTTGGTCCATCATATTATGAATGATTATGACACATAACTGATGACTGGACTAAATGATCGTGAGATCAAATGTTTTTTAATCTTATTTCCTCTAATTTTTGTTTGATTTTCCAGGCTCATTACTTGACCAATCAGAAGGAGAAGAAGATGAAGAAGAAGATGATGATGATGATCTTCTGACAAATATTCCCACATTTTTGGGATCTAAAGACACAAATATGTAAGTATATGCTTTAGAAGACTGTAGAACTTATTTGCTACTTTTCGTTTATGTTTGTTCAGTTTTTGAATACACCACAGCAACTCAACTATGATCTTTATAGTGATGTCTAGCTTAGTATGATGAAGCAAGATCCAGACAAATGTGTCCATCCATCACTATGTTCATGGAAACTCAGCATCACTTTGTCCTTAAAAACTCACCATCATTCTGTCCATGACAATCCAGCATCTCGCTGTCCATGGCAATCCAGCATCTCCCTGTCCATGGCAATCTAGCATCTCCCTGTCCATGACAATCCAGCATCTCCCTGTCCATGGCAATTCAGCATCTCCCTGTCCATGGCAATCCAGCATCTCCCTGTCCATGACAATCTAGCATCTCCCTGTCCATAACAATCCGGCATCTCCCTGTCCATGACAATCTAGCATCTCCCTGTCCATAACAATCCAGCATTTCCCTGTCTATGACAATCCAGCATCTCCCTGTCCATGACAATGCAACATCTCCCTGTCCATGACAATCCAGCATCTCTCTGTCCATGGCAATCCAGCATCTCCCTGTCCATGGCAATCCAGCATCTCCCTGTCCATGACAATCCAGCATCTCCCTGTCCATGGCAATTCAGCATCTCCCTGTCCATGGCAATCCAGCATCTCCCTGTCCATGACAATCCAGCATCTCCCTGTCCATAACAATCCGGCATCTCCCTGTCCATGACAATCTAGCATCTCCCTGTCCATGACAATCCAGCATTTCCCTGTCCATGACAATCCAGCATCTCCCTGTCCATGACAACCCAGCATCTCCCTGTCCATGACAATCCAGCATCTCCCTGTCCATAACAATCCGGCATCTCCCTGTCCATGACAATCTAGCATCTCCCTGTCCATAACAATCCAGAATCTCCCTGTCCATGACAATCTAGCATCTCCCTGTCCATGACAATCTAGCATCACCCTGTCCATGACAATCCAGCATCTCCCTGTCCATGACAATCCAGCATCTCCCTGTCCATGGCAATCCAGCATCTCCCTGTCCATGGCAATCCAGCATCTCCCTGTCCATGACAATCCAGCATCTCCCTGTCCATGACAATCCAGCATCTCCCTGTCCATGGCAATCCAGCATCTCCCTGTCCATGACAATCCAGCATCTCCCTGTCCATGACAATCCAGCATCTCCCTGTCCATGACAATCTAGCATCTCCCTGTCTATGGCAATCCAGCATCTCCCTGTCCATGACAATCCGGCATCTCCCTTTCCATGACAATCCAGCATCTCCCTGTCCATGACAATGCAGCATCACCCTGTCCATGAAAATCCAGCATCTCCCTGTTCATGACAACTCACCATCACTCTGTCCATGACATTCTAGCATCACTCTGTCTATTACAACCCAGCATCACTCTGTCTATGACATTCCTGCATCACTCAGTCCATGACGACCCAGCATCACTCTGTCCATTACAATCCAGCATCACCATCCATCACTATGTTCATGGAAACTCAGCATCATTTTGTCCATGAAAACTCACCATCATTCTGTCCATGACAATCCAGCATCTCTCTGTCCATGGCAATCCAGCATCTCCCTGTCCATGACAATCCAGCATCTCACTGTCCATAACAATCCAGCATCTTTCTGTCCATAACAATCCAGCATCTCCCTGTCCATGACAATGCAGCATAATTCTGTCCATGACAATCCAGCATCTCCCTGTCCATGACAATCCAGCATCTCCCAGCATTACTCTGTCCATGACAACCCCGCATCACTTTGTCTATGACAACTCACCATCCCTCTGTACATGACAACCCTGCATCACTCTGTCCATGACAACCCAGCATCACTTTGTCTATTTCAACCCAGCATCACTCTGTCTATGACATTCCTGAGTCACTCTCTACATTACAACCAAGCATCACCATCCATCACTATGTTCATGGAAACTCAGCATCACTTTGTCCATGAAAACTCACCATCATTCTGTCCATGACAATCCAGCATCTCCCTGTTCATGGCAATCCAGCATCTGCCTGTCCATGACAATCCAGCATCTCCCTGTCCATAACAATCCAGCATCTCCCTGTCCATGGCAATCCAGCATCTCCCTGTCCATGACAATGCAGCATCATTCTATCCATGACAATCTAGTATCTCCCTGTCCATGGCAATCCAGCATCTGCCTGTCCATGACAATCCAGCATCTGCCTGTCCATGACAATCCAGCATCTCCCCATCCATAACAATCCAGCATCTCCCTGTCCATAACAATCTAGCATCTCCCTGTCCATGGCAATCCAGCATCTCCCTGTCTAAAACAATACAGCATCTCCCTGTCCCTGACAATCCAGCATCTCCCTGTCCATGGCAATCCAGCATCACCCTGTCCATGACAATCTAGCATCTCCCTGTCCATGACAATCTAGCATCTCCCTGTCCATGACAATCCAGCATCACCCTGTCCATGAAACACCAGCACCATCCTGTCAATGAAACTCAGCAATACTCTGTCCATGACAACTCAGCCTCATTCTGTCCATGTCAATCCAGCATCTCCCTGTCCATGACAAACCAGCATCACTTTGCCAATGACAACCCAGCATCATTTTTTCCATGACAACAAAGCATCATCCTGTCCACAAAAAGTCAGAATGCTCTGTCATCCCTGCATCACTCTGCCCATGACAGTCCAGCATCATTCTGTCCATGATAATCCAGCATCACTCTGTCCATGACAACTAGCATCACTCTGTCTATGACATACCTGCATCACTCTGTCCATGAAAAATTGGCATCACTCTGTTCATGAAAACTCGCCATCACTCTGTCCAAGAAAACTTGGCATCACACTGTTCATGAAAACTCGGCATCACTCTGTCCATGAAAAATGAGCATCATTCTGTCAATGTCAACCCAGCATCACTCTGCATGTAAGCAGGAAGACATCCTTAGACTCTGTTTACACCCAGACCTGGGTTTGAACTTATCAGGGAAGGGCTAAGGATCATTAGTATTACTATGTCTATGCCACAAGCACTCCTTCACTACTTATTAAGTGCACAGGTTAAATTCAGTTAAATGAATAAATTGGCGTAGTGTTTATTTTGTTCATGTTCATTCTGATCATTTATTTTTTATGTGAATCTAAAATACATTATGTCCAATTTACTTAGGGACTTTTTTTTCTGATGAGCCTCTAGCAATGTCTTGTTATCTGCAACTGAGTCTTTGGCAATATGTCTCATTATCTCCTGCTAAGTCTCTATCTATATGTCTTGTTAACTGTTGCTGAGTCTTTGGCAATATGTCTCATTATCTCCTGCTGAGTCTCTAGCTATATGTCTTGTTAGCTGTTGCTGAGTCTTAAGCAATATGTCTCATTATCTCCTGCTGAGTCTCTAGCTAAATGTCTTGTTAGCTGTTGCTGAGTCTTTGGCAATATGTCTCATTATCTCCTGCTGAGTCTCTAGCTATATGTCTTGTTAGCTGTTGCTGAGTCTTTGGCAATATGTCTCATTATCTCCTGCTGAGTCTCTAGCTATATGTCTTGTTAGCTGTTGCTGAGTCTTCGGCAATATGTCTCATTATCTCCTGCTGAGTCTCTAGCTAAATGTCTTGTTAGCTGTTGCTGAGTCTTTGGCAATATGTCTCATTATCTCCTGCTGAGTCTCTAGCTATATGTCTTGTTAGCTGTTGCTGAGTCTTTGGCAATATGTCTCATTATCTCTTGCTGAGTCTCTAACATTATGTCTTGTTAGCTGTTGCTGAGTCTCTAACAGTATGTCTTGTTTTCTGCTGTTGAGTCTCTAGCAGTATGTCTTGTTAGCTGCTGCTGAGTCTCTAGCAGAGTGTCTTGTTATCTGCTGCTGCTGAGTCTCTAGCAGTATGTCTTGTTATCAGTTGTTGAGTCTCTAGCAGTATGTTTTGTTATCTGTTGTTGAGTCTCTAACAGTATGTCTTGTTATCTGCTGCTTCTAAGTCTCTAGCAGTATGTCTTGTTATATGCTGCTCAGTCTCTAGCAGTATGTCTTGTTATCTACTGCTGAGTCTCTAACAGTATGTCTTGTTATCTGCTGCTGAGTCTCTAGCAGTATGTCTTGTTATCTGTTGTTGAGTCTCTAGCAGTATGTCTTGTTATCTGTTGTTGAGTCTCTAGCAGTATGTCTTGTTATCTGCTGTTGAGTGTCTAGCAGTATGTCTTGTTATCTGTTGTTGAGTGTCTAGCAGTATGTCTTGTTAGCTGTTGCTGAGTCTCTAACAGTATGTCTTGTTATCTGCTGCTTCTGAGTCTCTAGCAGTATGTCTTGTTATCTGCTGCTTCTGAGTCTCTTGCAGTATGTCTTGTTATCTGCTGTTGAGTCTCTAGCAGTATGTCTTGTCACCTGCTGCTGAGTCTCTAGCAGTATGTCTTGTTAGCTGTTGTTGAGTCTCTAGCAGTATATTTTGTTATCTGCCTCTTAGATTCTAGAATTATATATCATTATCTGCTGCTGAGTCTATTATTGATTGATAGATCTTATTTGATTTCTTTGTTATTTTAAGAGAATCAATGTTATTTAATCATACATTGACTTTTCTCTTTCTAGATTAGCTTCTCCATCTCCAAGTGTCCATTCTAGTCCTGTGAAATCCAGTAGCCAGGTAATTCCTTTGGACAATTTGTTTTCCTTCCAGTATAAATGTGTAATGCTTTTTGCTTACTAAATAAATTCTGATAGCTTGCAGAGGATAAAAGATCAGGATATTTTTAAAAAATAAATAACAATTATTTGCGCACATAAAAATAAGAAAGAAATTGTTTAGTTTTTTTTTTGTAGCGAGAACAAGCTGAAAGACTTTTTTTATCAGCTTAGCTCTAGCTTAGCTGGACATTTCTGCTAATTTTATTCACTTGAAATCTATTATGTAAGCCAACATTTTAGGCTAGTGCTAATTTCAGTTACTAGATTGAATATACATTTGTGTAAGGTGAACAAAATATTAGATATTTTCCTGTCCCCTAAGGCAAATATTAAACATTAATATTAATTATAAATGTTATTAAATATGAAACTATTTTTGTCAACTATGGATGGTTCCAAGACTTCAGTCAAGTCTGTTAACATAGACTTGTTTATCCAATCAGTGTAAGTGTAAACCACATAGCAAACAGTAGACCTACATTACCAGAACATGTGGTGTTTGTTGTAGAGTAAACCCCATAGCAAACTGTGGACCTACTCTACCAGAACACGTGCTGTTTGTTGTAGAGTAAACCACATTGCAAACTGTGGACCTACTCTACCAGAACAGGTGGTGTTTGTTGTAGAGTAAACCACATAGCAAACTGTGGACCTACTCTACCAGAACACGTGCTGTTTGTTGTAGAGTAAACCACATAGCAAACTGTGGACCTACTCTACCAGAACACGTGCTGTTTGTTGTAGAGTAAACCACATTGCAAAAAGTGGACCTACTCTACCAGAACACGTGGTGTTTGTTGTAGAGTAAACCACATAGCAAACTGTGGACCTACTCTACCAGAACACGTGGTGTTTGTTGTAGAGTAAACCACATAGCAAACTGTGGACCTACTCTACCAGAACACGTGCTGTTTGTTGTAGAGTAAACCACATTGCAAACTGTGGACCTACTCTACCAGAACATGTGGTGTTTGTTGTAGAGTAAACCACATAGCAAACTGTGGACCTACTCTACCAGAACACGTGCTGTTTGTTGTAGAGTAAACCACATTGCAAAAAGTGGACCTACTCTACCAGAACACGTGCTGTTTGTTGTAGAGTAAACCACATAGCAAACTGTGGACCTACTCTACCAGAACACGTGGTGTTTGTTGTAGAGTAAACCACATAGCAAACTGTGGACCTACTCTACCAGAACACGTGGTGTTTGTTGTAGAGTAAACCACATTGCAAACAGTGGACCTACTCTACCAGAACACATGGTGTTTGTTGTAGAGTAAACCACATAGCAAACTGTGGACCTACTCTACCAGAACACGTGCTGTTTGTTGTAGAGTAAACCACATAGCAAAAAGTGGACCTACTCTACCAGAACACGTGGTGTTTGTTGTAGAGTAAACCACATAGCAAACTGTGGACCTACTCTACCAGAACACGTGGTGTTTGTTGTAGAGTAAACCACATAGCAAACTGTGGACCTACTTTACCAGAAGAACACGTGGTGTTTGTTGTAGAGTAAACCACATAGCAAACTGTGAACCTACTTTACCAGAAGAACACGTGGTGTTTGTTGTAGAGTAAACCACATAGCAAACTGTGGACCTACTTTACCAGAAGAACACATGGTGTTTGTTGTAGAGTAAATCACATAGCAAACTGTGGACCTACTTTACCAGAAGAACATGTGGTGTTTGTTGTAGAGTAAACCACATAGCAAACTGTGGACCTACTTTACCAGAAGAACACAGGGCGTTTGTTGTAGAGTAAATCACATAGCAAACTGTGGATCTACATTACCAGAAGAACACGTGCCGTTTGTTGTAGAGTAAACCACATAGCAAACTGTGGACCTACTTTACCAGAAGAACACGTGGCGTTTGTTGTAGAGTAAACCACATAGCAAACTGTGGACCTACATTACCAGAGGAACACGTGGCGTTTGTTGTAGAGTAAACCACATAGCAAACTGTGGACCTACTTCACCATAAGAACACGTGGTGTTTGTTGTAGAGTAAACCACATAGCAAACTGTGGACCTACATTACCAGAAGAACACGTGGTGTTTGTTGTAGAGTAAACCACATAGCAAACTGTGGACCTACATTACCAGAAGAACATGTGGCGTTTGTTGTAGAGTAAACCACATAGCAAACAGTGGACCTACATAACCAGAAGAACACCTGGCGTTTGTTGTAGAGTAAACTACATAGCAAACAGTGGACCTACATTACCAGAAGAACACGTGGCCTTTGTTGTAGAGTAAACCACATAGCAAACTGTGGACCTACATAACCACAAGAACATGTGTCATTTGTTGTAATGTTTGTGAGCTTTACTTCATATGAATAGAAACTATCAATAGGGGAGGGTTTACATACTTAATGTAGAATGGTCCAGTAATGGCAGCAGTGAATACAGTGGTACTGTTTCACACTACAAGCTGCTGACTTAACAAATACAGGCAATTCCTCTTTCTAGCGCAACAAAAAGAAAATGTTCTTTGTATTTCTGTAACACAATATAAAACAATATGCAATGTCACACAGAATGTTCTTTGTATTTCTGTAATAAAAATATAAAACAATATTCAATGTCACACAGTTAAAATCCTGTTGCAAAATCATCAACTGTTTACAAACTGTGTTCAGCCAGTTTAAACTAGATGCAAATTTGATTATAAAATGCAACATTTAATGCACTTCCAATTTATAAAAAAAAAAACAGCAACCAGCACATAGTCATACAGCAGCCAGTGGTTTTTGGTATAGTGCAATAACACCAGTTCTAAAGAAAATCTTGGTTCTTGACCATTAACCTTTCTCTTTACGTCCACTCCATTGAAAGTGGAATATTGTTATTGTAAAATTTTGGAAGTTGAGCAGAAGTTTATCAACACAGATTCTCATTGCTTTAAAATGTAACTACTTCACTAAAGCAGTGAATACCACAGTGCTTGCAGCGCTTTCATTTCTTTCAGCCTCCAACACCGAAGAAAGAGGTTCCTCATGTGAAAACGAAGTCTGGGCTGACGTTAGATCAGCTCTTGGAAGACCATGAGTCAAATGTAAGTTTTGTTTTCTGTATCTTTAATGAGAAAGAAACTTTTGAAGTTTGATCATCCTGACCATTTCCAGCCAATGAAATCATTGCTGGTAATTAGAATATCAACCTTTTGACTATTTAGAAACTATTTCTTTTACTCTAGATGATTGGGTTTATACTAGTCAGATTAAGTAAGACCGGTCGCAATAGCTCAGGTGGTAGAGCGTCAGCTTGCAGAACGGAAGGTCATGGGTTCAAACCATGGCCGGGTCAAACCAAAGACTTTAAAGTTGGTAGTAATGGCTCTGGGCTAAGGGGACAATATTAGGCCTGGCTCATCGGTGTCAGTATAATGGATCAGCCGGGTTCAGTCCCTGGCCACCTCATAAGTGCACCTGTGCTATAATGATAGAAATGTCGCTTCGCAGTATCGGCAAAAAAAGCCTAAACAAAGCAAAAAATGTTGTTCTAGTAATAATATCTACTGATATAATAAACTTTATAGCTTCAGTTTGGGTTTTGTAAGAAATTTTGAACTTGGAGTATAAAAAAGCAGGTTCAAGTTATGTGTGAAAGTAAAATAAAGCTAACATCATATTATTAAGTACTTAATTAGCCTAGCTCTTATTATTTTTGTTTATAAATTGTGTTTCCAGGCAGAACATGAAAGATATATCAGTGATGTAAACAAGGACCTTCAGGTACCATTTCTTTTTGTTCAAGATTTGTCTTAAAGCAGCCTCTACAAGGGGTGATTCAGATTTTACTGTTTTAGCTTTATTTAATTTTATTTGCAGAATATATTTTATAAAACTTTCAGAAACCTTTTCTTGATTATGTTTTAATTTTATTACATACTGCTAAAAATATTTATTTCAAACCAAACACTTAATATGATTTTTTTGTCCTTAATAGATTTCTACATTTAATAGTTTTATTTGTTTTTTTTATAAAACATGAATTGATCCTTACCTAAAGAGGTTATTGCATGTTTATTGCAGAAAGGCTTAGCTGATGGTGGATTTTTGAAAATACTAACCAGAGAAGAAGAAGCTTCTGTTGGTATGTACATACACTATTGTTTTTTATATTTTCTTACATTTCCATTTGCTATGTAACTGCAAAATATATTTGAAAGTTAATAAACAAGTATATAAACAATTATCCAGTTTATTTTACACACTTCTTTTAAAACTAGACCAATCAATATTGAATACAGTGAGTATTTGATTATTCGAACTTATTTTTTTCAAAGGATTATGTCAGTATCTGTTGCATTCATGATTGACAGTAGGGAATGATAAAATCATTGGACAAGAAGAGGTAAATATTACGTTGACAAATATGCTACCATGACTACTGGATGGGTAAGTATAATAAGTCCTTAAGATAAGATTTATATTATCTTTCTGTTGTAAATGGTTACATTAATACAATTTATAAGCTCTCATTTTATCTTTATCTTTGTTCTCATTACTTATCCGGATATAATGTTTTAGACTGCATTCCTGAGGAGCATAGGTTGTTGTTAGAAAGGTTTAGCGGGGAAGACACTGGCATTCCCGAATGTCGACCAGGGGAGCTGGTGTTTGAACCCCAGTTCTACCAGCAGCTGTTTGATCCCAATCTTCATCCCAGCCATTGTGGATTCACTGTAGGGTCTGGCAGCATGACAGACAGACTGGTGGTGAACATTAAACCAAGTTGGTATATTTAGAGATTCCATTGACTCAAACAATGTTAATGCAATATCCATATCTTCAATAGGTCTAATTTTGAAATATTGATTATTTTGATAGAAAATTAAGACCAAAAATACTACACACTATAAAAATTGAAAACAGTTGGTTTCTCCAGAAAGAATATTCAACTTTTTATATACATGTATCTGCAACAATGAAGTTTGGGGTGGAGGATGTATACTGGAAACAGGTTGTCCCCCAGTCTATCAATCTGTCGCCCTTGTTTGTTCATCCATCTGCACTGTCTGTCCATCTATGGATACAATTTTGTCCATGCCTCACCTACAATTTTGCATTAATTTTGACAAAGCTTAAAAATTGTCCAAAGTACCCATGGAACCTGTGCGCCTGTTTTTTATCAGATGAAAATTGCCCTTTAAATGATATTTCAGGCTTTAATGTTAGAGAGATTTAAGAGCAGACAACGGGTGTTTTGTTTTGATGGCTATCCAATTAAAGCTCTAGTTTTTGTTGAAATAAAGAAATGAAAACAATAAGTTACAAAAAGATATAATTTATCATATTTTACTTTTTTCTTTTTTTTACATTTTTTTTTTAATATAAACCTGATAATAAGTTTTGTTTTATAATTTGATTATATTTATTGGTAAATAAATTAAGATTAATATAATGTGGTTTGACAGAACTTGAACATAATTCTTGTCTTTATTTTGTGATTCACAGCCCATTACTGCCATATTGTATCACCATCCATATGCCTGTGTTTCCAAAAGATCACTGACAAAACAGCTCTACTGAGGTGGTTTTTCTTTATATGTAAGTTATGATATTTCTTTCCTTGTGAAAATGTTCAAATAATGAAAAACCAGCTTTTACTTTCTGGCCCTGTTTATGCTTATTTGTTATGTTCCAACATGAACTTTATTCCGCAGTCATTCAATTGCAATTTGAATAAATAAGTTTGTTTTTTCATGCTGGGAACATTACTCATTATATAAAAATGCAAATTAACAGTCCTATATTAATATACAACATAAGCTATGTATTTCTGCAAAAAGTTGTTTGTTTAGTTTATTGTAAGTGTTTAATACAAGGATCATAATAAAAAATAAAACAAGAAAATCTGCATAAGTAAATTCAAAACCTTTTCTATTAAAAAAATACCTGTTGAGGAGGGTTATGTGTAAGTGCCTAAGCCTAGCTTCTATAAATACTTGTTTCAGTGCTTCTGTGCTTGATTGTGCATTTTCTTTGTTTTTGACACAATTACCAGTAGTTACTCTCTGACACATTCAGGAATTTTGTAAAGCATGGTTGACGCAGCTAAAATTGCTTGGTTTGTTTCTGCTACTGAAATCGTCATTCCTCCTGGATTAGGAAACATGGCCCTTAATAATCTTTAAACATTAAGTATAAGGCTGTTTGGAGCTTTTGGAGCTCTTTATCCATTTTTACCAGAAGTTTAAATTGCATCCATCATTACCCCTTTGATTCAGGATAGTTTGATCTGCACTTTTAACTTTAGTGGTGTCACAGTACTGACAAATAATCTTTGGTAAATTACTACATATTATTTTAGTGATCCAGGTCCTGATCTCAGCCCATGGATTTTTAATGATTTAAAACGCAGAAATGTACAAACCTACTTACAGTAAATTACAAAAAAAAATTATAGAGGCATTGTGATTGCCTATGGCTTTGCAACAGTCATCAATATACTTTTGTTTTTATTATTTTAAAATAACAAACTATGCATTACATTGTGATGATTATGCTGTTTGCACAGGATGATTGTTTGGTGCAGGCAGTTTGATACCTTTGATCTTACTGATCTTTCTCATATATTCACAGATGTCTCGTCTGTTTTCGGACCTATGTGACTTTCCTAATTGATTGTTATGAATAATAAAATGACAAATCTCATGTCACATGCATATACTTTAATGCATGTAATAAACTGTAAGTGTTTGACAAACAATTTAAAAAACAAAACAAAAACTTTTTTAAAATTTAAAATGTTTCGATTCAGTCTGGAATAAAAATGCAGACAGCCTATAATCTCAATTCTATTTTTCTAACTTGAAGCTTGTAATGTAAGCCTTGTTTGCTTTTTTGCAGACTACAGCAATAGAAACTGTATTTGTATTCCAGATAACAATTTTTTTAAACTTTAAAACATACATTAAAATATGTTCCATGGTGGTGTGCCAGTAGTTATATGCAGACTATTAACTGAAAACTTACTTATCTAATAAAAGTTGGATGATACCAGTAGGACTAAGCCATGAAATATCTGTAATTGACAAAATACTGACTTTAAACTAGAATCCTAAAATAGATGCCTTCAGACGTAATCATTTACTGTACATTAACCAGAAAACTATGAATGTGATAGGCTGCACGTATGTTTATATTTCTGTTGTTGTGTTGCAGTGTCCTGCCATGAGGACCCCCAGGTGACGCATGGTTGTGAGACATGTCTGCTTGATCTTATGTCTAGTGGACAGGTTAAATGGGTCCCATCTGTTACAGACATCCTTGCAGTCCTAATCAATTATGGTACCCTCTATTGATACATTTGTTTACAACTCATTCTAAATTCATAACTTGTTTAATCCTATTTGTTTACAGTCATTAGGGAAGTTTTTTTCATTCCTCTGGACTGCCCCTTTTCTTCGTATAACCATAACTCAGTTACTTAGTAACTTGAACATTATGCAGTAAATAGTCTTGCTCAGGGACAAGCATCTCAAACTAACATCAACTTTGGCTCAGAATTTTGACTCAGAATGCTTTTTCTTTGTGCTAAATCCCTATTCAGTGCAAGTGCATGCATAAATGAGGTACACAATTGTTGACAGTCTTAAAACGGACTGGAGACAGTTTAGCATACAATGTATTACATAAAGCAAAGTGATAAGTCAATACATTGTTTGACAGTTTAGCATATAATGTATTACATAAAGCAAAGTGATAAGTCAATACATTGTTTGGGGGTGCCCATGGCCGAGTGGATAGAGTTGACAACTTAGCTCCTAACTGTGTGGGGTTAGGTCCTGGTTAGGGCAAGAACTTTAATTTGGGAGGTTTTTCAGCTTACCTTGTCAGTAACAGGCTTCACAGAAAAAAAAACATGAAACCAGAATTTGTTTAACCCAATCTAGGAAAATATGACAAATGAGAAGAAAAAGAGGCTCTGATGCATCACTGGTTCTCTCCAGACATAATTCTAGGGTCGTCCTCCATAAAAAATTATCTGGACATTGCCAATATAACCATAAATATGTCCGTGAAAGTAGAAAAAAACAACAACACTTATTGGGCGGTGCCACTTGTGACACCATCCAGAGTTATGAGAAAGCTGGATTTTGGTAGCACACAGAATTGACCCAGCATGACCTTGACTACTCGCTAGGAGACTAGACACATCAATTGTGTCGAGGCATGCTTTAAATGATAACAGTAATATTGTTATATGTGTAAACTGGAAGTTCATGATATTCTGTAATTCAGAGATACATAAAGTGCAGATTTAGGAACAAGCAATGCCTCGCACAAAAATCACTCATTGACTAGAAGAAAGGGTTGAAATGGGGAGCCATTTCTAACTGCCATTAAAATGTGTCCCACTGACTATGCATTATCTACAGGAAGAGATTTGCTGTATCCCGCGCTATGCCTTACTGTTGTCTGCAGCTCTGAATCAGGCTATGTCAGTCATCTTTCCTGTTATCTCGTTATCTCAGGACTTTTGGTATCTTTAGATTCAGATCATAGGGGTGTAATAGTTAAGTTTAAATTAGCTCTCAGTTAATTTTGGTCGAATCTGGTTGCACATATGAACATTTACTTAACTTTAGTCAAAATGCAAAATTGAATAGTTCATAAATTGGTTTTTATTACCGGATGTTAGTGATTCTGATTTGACTGTTGTCCCGGTGCAAAATCTACATTTATTTGGTGGTGCTCATTTGCAACTGAACACTTGCATGCTTTTCAATTGTACATTTGATTTACTGCAGTATAATATTGACCATTGTTTGCACATCTGAAATCACTGGGTAAAGCTTACACCACCTAAACAGTGCTTCTGAGCACTTTGATTTTATTGTTGTCACTATTGGGATATTGATTTTTACTACGTCAGACTGTGCTCACATAAATACTTATCACATGTCACACATCATATGTTAGTGTAATGTTTATGTCTGACATATGACACTGATATGTTTTTTTTATAAGCATAGTTTGACTTGGGATGGTCCTTGCTGGTACTACTAAACTTAATTTTGCCCTAAAATCAAAATAATAAACATAGCTTACATATTTAACTTCTCTTAACCTAGAATAATTGCTATACCCAGAATAATCGCAAATAAGAAACGAAAATTGCTTTATTAAATATGTGACTAGGTCAAATGGTGTAAATATTTACATATGGCACTTGTATGCAAATAAGTTAATTTTCAGATTACTGCGGTACCAACAATGACGTGCTATCAGTGAGGACTACTATATTACATGATCAACAGAGCTTCTACTGGATAAAGTAGCTTAATAAACTGTTAAAATGTTTTTAATTTACAACAACCAAACAACAGAACAGTTTAAGCAAAGGATGTTTACATGTTAATGATCAGCATTGTTAATTTCCCCAATATTGGTTGTTTAAAATGGGGTTGCTTCTTAATACAATATAAATAAAAGTTAACAGGAGCATTGTGTCAGCTGTTTTAGGCATTTATTAAAATAATTACACATTCTCAAACTTTTTATGTATGCAACTGAATCTCAGTCACAGTTTTGTTTGTGATCTGATAAGAATTGTAGTATTCATGAAAAAAAGTGTACTGTTTGTTATTTTCAGGGGCATCAATGGAAAATTTAGTTCCTGCAGAGGAATGTGACAACCTCAGGTGATGATATAACATATTAAAAAATGGCTCTTTTTAATTTTTTACTATATCACACTTTTGGCAAAAAACAAAAACACAATTTAGATGTGTTCTCTTTCTTAAAAATACATATTTTCAATTTTCATGTTATTTAGAATTTTTACCTTTATCTTCTGGTTACTTTTTTGAATATCTATTGACAGCATGACAGCTACACTTTTCTATGGACTTCTTTCTAATTTAAAGTAAAAATGAATACTGTTAACCTTAACAATACAAAAACTGAAAACGTTTGCTTCATCGTGATGAAAATGGTGCTATCACTTGATAATTAAGATAACCATGATTATGTAATGATGATGATCATAAAGATCATGATAATAATGGTAATAATAAGAATATGATGATAAATGTAATGAAGATTGTCATTAAGATTATGAAGATCAAGGTGCTTAGTGTTGTTATGTGTTTCAATTTTTTTTTTCTTTCAGACAAGAGCTGATATTACAACCTGACCGCACACCAAGCCCTAGGGAGGGTGGCTACAATCCTGAACAGCTAGTTGTTGTCCTGAAAATGTTGGCTCACTTACTCAATTTTTACAGGTACATCTATCAAAAATGATTTTTACACAGGGTCAGCTTGACTTTATTTAAAGTAGGAATCACTACTATTATGATGGGACCATGCATATTAAAGGATAATCAGAATGATGATGATGATTTGGACCTACACTATTTGCCAAAAGCAGGAGCATTTTGTGCTTGGCAGGCAAGGAGTTTAGTCCTAAAATATAAATTTCCTAAAGGACTTATTTTGCAGTTTTTCCCCACACACTTAATCAAGCCTTATACTAGGGGCATTTATAAAGTATTAATCAGTGTGGCGCTTTAGTCGTATACGTAATATTTCTGCAGAAATTGTTAGACCAACCCTTTTTACTTGGATGCACTTTTCCAAGCGATGAATCCAATCGGAAAATGCTTTTCGGTAGCTCTCTTTATGTTTAGACACTAGAAAAGTGCACTGCCAATGGCGTGCCGAGATTCAAAACGTCGACCTCTCATGTAGTTCTTGATATAAGGATTCAACCAAAAATCGCACGGAGCAAGATCAGGGCTATATGCAGGGTGTGGTAAAGTGTCAATGCTGTTGTCGCTAAGATACGACTTTACCACCACTGACTTGTGGGCAGGTGCGTTATCATGAAGGAGCTTGATTCCCTGTACGCCGGTACGGGGACGGGCTGCAGTATAGTGGCTTACAACAGCAGAAAGAACCAAATCTCGGTAAAATATTCCAGTAACACTCCTGCCTTCTGGTATAGGAATTCAAGCCACCATTCCCTGGCAATCAGAAAATAATGCATACATAATGCGTTTTGAGGTGCGAGCTCTACAGGCAACTTAAGGCCGTTCGTCATTTTCACCGACCCACACCTTATTTTTGTCTTTACTGTCAGGCTCATAAAAATATACCCATGTTTCATCGCCAGTCACAATTTCATTCGTACGGTTTTGGTCAGCATTTTCGTATATATCGAGCAGCTGTGACGCAATTCGCACGCGCTCCCGTTTTTGGTCCTCAGTGAGAAGGTGGGGTATCCACCTGGCGCAAACCTTGCGTAGCTTTAACACGCAAGTCAATATTTGAAAAACCGATGACGAATTAATGCCACATAAATTACTTATCTCCTCCACTGTACAGCGGGCATCATCTTCCACAGCTTTTTTAACAGCGGCAATATTTCCGTCAGTCATTGTTGTAACTGGACGGCCAGGACCTCATCTTTTATCGCCTCTCTACCGGAGGTAAATAGACGGACCCATCTTCTAACTGTGGCATACGATAGGGCATTGTCCCCATAAATCTTTTCTAAGTCTGATTTAATATCAGGTGCAGCAACGCCAAGCAATGCGCATATTTTACAATACGCTCTTTGCTCATCTTGAGAATTGTTCTCTTTATCTGCCATTTTTAACTGCAGTGTACCTGACCATAGCCGATTCAAGTGAACATTGCGCTCGCTGTGTTGGGTTTTCCCGGTTTCCTTGTGCACGTAAATGTGAAAGTCTAATCTTTCCAAACATGTATAACATGTACCAATTACGCTCGGATTAACGTTAAAAAATCGCACTGATTAATACTTTATAAATGCCCCTCGTATTGCTGGTCCTCATGGCCTTAAGAATATTATATTATTTCGCTACCCGGATGAAAATTAGGGCTGCTAAGACCAAGAAATTGAAGAAAATCCAGGATTGTTTTTGTCCAGGTAGGAATTGCTATGGAGTGTTTTTGTCTGGTTAGGAAAAGTGATAGGAGTCTCAAATAGTTATGGAGTGTTTTTGTCTCATTAGGAAAAGTGATGGGAGTCTCGGGTCATCTGCCATTATTGAAGCTTAAAATCATCACAAAGTTTCAAAACACTGAATGGTTTTCAATCCATGGTTGTTAACTAAAAAAAAAGAAAGGTTGTTATTTTGTCAAACAATTTGAATGATGTTTATGGTAATTTTAGAAGAATAATTTAATTAGCTTTGCTTTCACTGCATATGTATCTTCAATATTTTAACAAAACAGAAGGTTTTTTCCACAAAATAGTTTCTGTCATTGATTTTGATTTCTTCCAGTGAGACCATACCGGGAAAAGATCTGTATTTATTGCTCCAGATTTTGTCTAAAGTGTCTTTGGATGAAAGGTTAACAGAGTAAGTATTTTTTTATATGTCACTTTCCATCTTCATTCACTGGCCACAATAGCTTAGTTGGTAGAGCATCAGCTTGCAGATCGGTAGGTCAAGGGTTCAAACCCCGGCCAGGTCAAACCAAAGACTTTAAAGTTGGTAGTAGTGGCTTCCCTCCTAACGCTCCGGGCTTAGGGGACAGCATTACGCCTGACTCGTCGGTGTCAGTATAATGGACTGGCTAGATCCAGTCCCTGGGCACCTCATAAGTGCCTCTGTGCTATAATGATAGAAATGGCGCTGCACAGTATAGGCAAAATCGACGCAAATCCCATACCCATCTTCTTTCAATAGCTGATATTTCTCTTTGAATTACTAAGTTTATTGGCTAAGAGACAAAAGCCTGTGTTTTACCATGTAAAAAGTATTCAAATCAAATACGATTAAGATATTTGCATAAAATGCTGACAATTAAGGCTTAAAAGTATAGTTAATCTGTATACATTAAGCCATTAGTTATATGGCATTACTAATAATTACTTAGCAACAAGGGAGATAATGCAAGTAGCTGGATTATCCCATAATAACTGTACCATGTTATTAAGGATGTAATTCTTACAAAACCATTCTGTTTCTTACATATTTTAGCAATGTTCTAAGCTACAACTTTTGATCTTTTTTTTTTCAGTTTCTACGGCAGGGATGTGATCATATGTTGCGTACAGGCAGTCTTAAAAAAGTTCTCGGAATCAGATTGGCAGACTTTTGTGAGTTGTTTTCTTCATTATGTTAAAAACAACAACAGTTAAACCTTTTTTCTGTCTTGATCAGTGTTAAATTTTCTCAAGCTTTAGAAAAGATAACAGTAAGAGCTGTCAGCTGTCAGCATTCCTCCTCATATATATTGAATACTGGTACAAATATTGTATTTATGCTAATTTTCATATTTTCCTAAAAAGAGAGAAATTCACCCTTCCAGTTTCTCAAAGCTTGCTTGCATGAATTGGTCATGGTAATTGATAAAATCTTGCTCCCACTAAGTGCTTTCATAGAAGTATGCTGTTTTGTTCATCTAGCTTCCATCCGACTCCCAGTGGGAGTTGTCTGTTCCAGATTGAAGTGTGATTTTTTTTTTATGATAAAAAGGTGTCCTGCAACACAGAGTGTCCCAATAATACATTGAGTAAATGGTGTAATGTATATATTATTACACCAAACCAAAGCTCTACCTATAATATATTATTATATTTGTATCTTCAGCGACTGGTACTCTGTCGACATATCCCTACAGTATCAAGCCACCATCACAACCAGGCCAGTTTGGTACAGCTGTTACCCATCACACAGCGTGGGGCATACATCCAGAAACGAGCCAGTTACATTATTCTCAACCACATTCTTCTAAACAACTCTGACATCCCTGATGATCAGCTTGACACATTCCAGGTAATTATTTACTGGTATGCTCAAAAGGAGAGATTTTGAAATTCCAACATCTTCTTTTGACATTAAACTAGGGCTGAGTTTAATTTACAAAAATCTTATGATATTGCAGTATATTTTGGCAAAATATTATTCATGATTACAACAATGTTACCTGTGCAGTTTTGCGATTGTAAAACATCTCCCTGTGCATGTAATTTGTGTTATCATTTTATTCATCCTATTAGGATTGTTTACGTGTATTTTCCTCATTTTTTGATGGACATTGGACTTTGGTTTCTTAGTTCCATCTACACATAAACAGGGTGCTACAACCATTTACACTTCTTTGGTAATTTTTTTCTTGATTAAATAATTAGATTACTATCAACAACCTTGTATAGTTCTTTCAATAGAAATGATACTTCCCTCTCGTCTGGATACCCTGTGGATATTATTTTTCTGTTAGGGTACTAATGACATCATAACTTATCAATGAAAACATAAGTGCTTTGACATCTTTTATTCAGATAGATCAGTTTTTATTTTTAATGTATTTTTATTGCTTACATTTGAGAAACCCCTCAGGAAATGTGAGGTTAGAGCTCTGTAAAACTGGTTTAATCACCCCTGTCAGATCCTTTTACTGACTGGCTGTTCCAGAGCAGCATTTCTGGGTTTGCTCTTTTTGTTTAATGACTCATCACAGACTTGTTCTTACTTTTACATTTGGCTTGCATGTGTAAACCTTTGTCGTGTGCCTTTTCAAATTTTGATATAGGTTGCAATGCTCATAGGACTTTGTCATGTTTCATTATTCTGTATTGGATACATATTAGAGTTTGATATAGCACTTAGTATGTCTTTTCTTACACAAACTTAGTATTAAAAAAGTATATATAAAACAGCAACAGATATAAAGAAATATCCTTGAGTAACCAGTTTCAATGCCCCTAGAATAAGATAAAGTTTTGGCAGAGTAAATGAATATAAAACAGTTACTGAATGTCAAATGCTATTCATTGCATCCTTAGTTACATTGGAGAAACATAGTTTTAAAATTTTACTTGTCAATAGATTAAAAACAAAAGCTGTCTACAGTCAGGTAAGCTGTCATTTTTGTTTGGCAGACACCAGAAACCATGCTGCTGTGATGCAAAATTATTTTTAACTGCAGACAATGTTTTTGCTTGATTTTGACATGAAAACTTCTTGAACATGTATCATATAAAATGCCATCTAAAGTTTAATTGACATAAGTATTTTTTTATACTTAATTCAGTTTTCTTGAAAAATTTACTGTGTCTGGGGCAACATTTAAATTAGTAATTTTCTTCATTACTTTGATCCATTTCTTCCCACTTGTTTGACAAAGCACAGAAATATACATATATATCTCATGGGTCTAGGTTAAACTGCTTACAAACTTTACACATTCGTTAGAGACAGAACATGCATTGTTTATTAATAAACCAACGTTGTTTACAAATACATGTATATAATTTCCTGTCGTACATTAGTTCACATGAGAGTCTTTTGACTATAAACATGAAATAATTAGGATTCTAACAACTATTTCATGATGAATACCTTTGAAACCAGTTTCAAAGATAATTTTTCTGCAGAAAGAGAAATAAGTAAAAATGAATGGGACAAGTTCATTTAAATGTTGTTTTAACTAAGAGTCGATGATATAAAGTCTGATTTACCAAATTATTTCACTAAGAGCATAATATTGAATGGTAACAAAAATAAAATTGCCATGACTGTCACAGTAAGTCATTGATATGGACAGAAAAAAATGGCATCAAAATTTGTGAGCATCAAAATAGATCCCTTGTCGTTACTAACAGTTTATGTAACATAATGAAAATATTCAACAACAGATGATTCTTGACATAATCAGAAGCATTGTTTGTGCACACTAAATGATAAAACATTATGAGCCAAAAAGATTGTTTAATGTGAGAAGTGATGTTTATTGACAATTTAGACATTTGACATGATCAGCAACAATTCACAGAAATGACCATAAGCCCAAGAGAAACTAAAGTCTCATAGAGCCATCAATTTTACATGTCAAATATTGACAGTTGTAATTTAAAATGCTGTAATTGTCATGCTCTTCCAAACAAGCATAGGCCATAACACTACCCAATAAGGTTGCTGATATGAAACACTGTACACAAGCCATTAGATACAAAATGGCCACATTACTATCAATTAAGTCTTGGCAAATTCATTATGTTTAAATGCACAGTCCCATAAAAGTTATCATTAATGCTATACTAATATTCTTATAGCATTCTTCTGTGTACCTCTATAATGTTTTTCATACAAAAACTCACTGACGAGTCTGTTGCCAACTTTCCAAAGAAAGAGAGGAATAATTTTGCATTGTCAGACATTTTGAATAATAATTCTCTTTACTGAACTGGTTTTATGGGGATTAATTTTGGAATTAAATGTTATTCCACTTATTTTTTATCAAATTATCTAAAAACATCATGGCCATTTACACAATTATCCTAGACGTTTGGGTGGTAGGTGTTTTTATATTGTATCATAAAAAAACACTACAGGACAATCTTACTTGTATGTATCACACATAGGCATTCTAAACCTTGGTTATGCAGGACATTGTTGAATCATTAAGCCCCTTTTTCAGAAACTTTAATAGGTTAGTATACCCTTTTTTTGTTGTTGTAAATTTGTACATTGAGATAGGCAGTATGGAGAAACAATGATAACCAAGACAGGTTGTTAAACAGCACAGTAGTCATGTGGAATCATTTTCAGAGTTTTTAAGACTCAAACTTATTTTAAAAGTCCAACTACCTGAGCTTTGGAAAGGTCGTAAACAACAGGTAAGGTGCTGTTACTTGGTCAGATTTGACTGTACATCAGTTTGCAGTATTAAATTGTCAATAAAATATTGATAAATAAAATGCTACAGACTGGTATCTGATTTTAGCTCAGTTTTATGGTCTTGGATACTCTTTGGGTGGAGTTGAGATGTTTGTATTCACTGCTTTAGCAATATAACTGTTCAGCTGACTTAACAGAGTTCATCTATTCCTAGTTCAACAAGAAATATTTATTTATTTTCTTTATTTGGGTTTTACGGCACACCGACACTTAACAGGTCATACGGCGCCGAATGTAATTCCATTTAAGCATGTGAAACAAAAGATATGGGTAGTTACATAGTTAAAATCCCATACCAATACAAAATCATCAAATATTCACAAAAGTATGTCCAAAATATTTAAACTAGATGTAAATGTGACTATAAAATGCAACTTAAAATGAACTACTTTATACATAAACCACTTTCAGAAGAGCGTAGAAACACAGCATCCTTGAAATGTGGTACATGTTGTGTTAACCACACAGGGCCATAAAGATTACCTTTAACTGTTCAACCATCAACCCGCTTATCTAACACAAAAAATATGAACAACAGCTTATCTACACCAGTTTTCAGTGTCTCAAACTTTTCCGATCCAGTAGATACCTCAGTGCTTTTAGCGCTTTCATATAAAGGTGTAAGCATTAAGGTTTTTGCAAGATAAAAGTAACATTTTTGTTACAGGTAAAGGATTTGTATGAACTGGTCACCCCAATGAAGGACCTCCTGCATAAAGACCCGTACACAATGTCAAGTATATGCTCCATGCTAGATTATTGTGTAGGTCACAACCTAACAGATGCTGATATGGTAAGATACTATGTTTATTTCTTAGCCTGACTAGCACAAATTTATCAAATTAGGCAAAAATAGAGTTGATCTAGATCAGTCAGCTCCACTGGGATCTGTCTGATCAGTATCTTCTTTATTTGCAGCAATGCCTTGAAAAACAGAACTGTTGATATTTATTTAGTCACTGGGATCTGTCTGATCAGTATCTACTTTATTTGCAGCAATGCCTTGAAAAACAGAACTGTTGATATTTATAGTATTGCAATACAGCAAATATCCACTGGATTGGCCAAAACATTCCTAAAACTTTGAAAACTTATTTGTTAGGCACTGTTTTTACTCAGTTTGGCCATGATTGTATTGTAAATCAATCTTTGTTTACACATAAAGTTGTAAATATCTTGTTAATTATGTCATATTGATTAGTAATAAACTCACTGCTGTAATCCTTGAATGCATAGAAGGACTATGATCTTTTAAATCTGAATCTTTTATATGTTTTATGGATACGCCAAAGGTGTGAAATTGCAATGCGTGACGGAAAGGGTTTTTATGTTTTTCCTTTGCATTATTTAATTTGTTCATGGACCGCTTAAAAAACAACTTTTTAAATTACCACTTTTACACTTGTTGATGGTAGGAACATGATCATGTGAAAATAACAAATTTAAAACCCTTTGTAAGATGATGATGACTATTCCCTCTTAATATGTAAAGAAACTGTACTCTAACTATTAAAAACTACATTCTTACCTCCCTTGTGGTAGATATTTAGTATACAGTTACTGCAGAAAACTTCAGATTTTTTCACCTTAAACATTTGTAAAACACTTAAGACTGAAACATGACTTTCAAATGGAATCTTATTGCTTGAGATAAGAATTTATTTAAAAGCTTGAGTGCATTCTCTAAAAATAAGCACATTAAATTTTTTTATCGGCGCCGTTCTTGAGAGCATTGACTCTTATGAAATGCATTTTTTTAGTCCGCAGGAAAGCCATATTCTAGTTTACAGCACATTCTCTCCATGGTACCTTGGATATCTCACATCCAGGCTCTTGTTATATTTCTTATATAAAGTATGAAAATATCTTCCCACAAAGGGAGATAACTAAAAGATTTCTTTCATTTTGAGACTGGGGAATAAGCTTAATGGTAATGTCAACAATACTTATGTCTTTCTCTTTATAGGAGCAGTTGAAGTACCTAATGAGGAAAGTGAGGGAGATTCCTGTCAAAGAAAATGTCAGATTCCTTAACAGAACCAGGGTTCGTTTCACTTTCAAACAACAATACCTTAAGCATCAGAGTTTTCCACCATCTAATAAAGCTATTGTAGAGCTGTCATTATTGTTATAGTATGCCAGAAATGTTTACATGGTGCCAAAGCTATTGAAATTCCTGGGAAGATGTTTGAATGTGCTCCAGTAAATTGAGCTTGACGTTACACATTGGTTTTAGACTCAAGCACCCTAACCTCTCTGCCATCACATGTAACTTACTATACTACTGTATGTTTTTTCTTAAAGCATAGCTTGCAACATTTATTAATAACCCCTCAAAATTCTGAAGTTATCTTCTTACTTTGACATGCAATGGTGCCTGGACATGTTGCTAGAAATTCAGCATCAAAGTGCAGAGGGAGCTGGCTAATCTAGATCTACACTATTTGCCATATAAATGTCATATAAATATGTGTTTGCCAACCTTAAGGGTTAATATTGCTGAAAGTATTTAGTGTAACAATGTTTATGGCTTGTTAAAAACAAATGTGTGATGATAATGTATACCATTGTGGATTTTTTCAAGACTTAGTATGTGACCAGACCTGGTAGTGCAATCGGTAGAGCATTGGCTCCAGGTATGGGAGGCCCATATGGGTTTGATCCCAGGCAGATGCGCCCATGGCATAGAGGTAGAGTCACCTCTGACGTCTTAGCTTTCCCGGGTTTGAGCCCTGTTCAAGGCTTACAGACTTAATGTGGGATAGTCCTCAGCTGACTTGTGGTGCACCAGTGGTTCTACCTAGACATTTGTATGGGGTCTTTGTCTGGGGTCTTTGTCTGGGGTCTTCCTCCACCAAACAGCTGGACTTTGCTGTAATGAGCATAATTGGTCGCTGTGATGTATCTCAATAACAAAAACAAAATTGATCCTAGGCCATGACATACCACAGTCATTAAAAGTTATAGTAGTCACAACTCTCTTACTAACGTTTTGGCAAATATAAGGGTAGTTCCATGACAGGTTTGCTCAGTGTCAGGATAATGGGACTGGATGTGTATCATGCCAAGTGTTCATGGCACACTGAAGGTAGCTCTATTTCTGTTTCAAGTGGACACAGTCTCTCAATAACAGAACTACTGTTTGTAGTACAACCAAATTATACTAAAATATTTTATGATTTTTTTTTATGACTCCACAAATGAGAGTTAATATTATTCTAATCTATTCTTATTTCTTCATATCGGACCTTGTAGCGCAATCGGTAGAGCATAGGTTTCAGGTACCGGCCCTGGGTTCGATCCTGGGCTGCAACATACCAGAGTCATTAAAAAATAGTAATGGTATAGCTCCCTTGCTAAGGCTCAAGCAAAAATAAGGGTAGTTCCACGACTGGTTGGACCTGTGTCAGGATCATGTGACTGGGTGTGGTATCATGCCAGGTGTTCTCGGCATGCTATATACAGTGAATGCAGCACTGTATCTGCTTCAAGTGGACACCATCTCCAGATAACTGAAATACTGTTGGTGGAATGATAAACCCAAAAAACAAACAAAAACAAACATTTCTACATGGCTTGTTTTGCTTCACACACACACAACCTTTTTCCCTACTAAGCTTTGATATTTTATATTCTCATGCAACTGTGCAGTGATTTTGTTAGGTAAAGGCAGTAGTGGATGTCATATGTGTACACAGCAAGCAGTTCTTCCTGCAGACATGCCTCGTTTGTTTTGTATAGATATTATTGTAACTAGCATGTGTAAAGAACTCTAGGTCTTGTTAAGCCCTTTTAGTCAACAAATCTAATGTTTATGGGGTTAAAAATGTATATTCTTTAATATGTGGCATGTACGTTAGCCATTTTAGATAAAAAACAAATGAAAACATATCTTTAAAACATGTTTTTAGGTAAAAGACATGTTAATTCGTATGACGAGTCACTGGGCTTTGGATGTCAAGGAGATGAAGAGAAAACAGGTATGCAGTTTCTTGTATACATGCATTTTTGCTGTTTTAAAAGTCACAACAAACCAGGCCAATTTTCCAGCTGTTAATTAAAAAACAATGTATTGGTAGTGCCTATGGTTGTTTTTTTTGTTATCCATATTCTCTTTTGGTCAAAAATAAATTTATTAAAGATAAACCACTAGTAAATAACTCATAAATAGACTAAGCTTTATTTTGAGATGCCACATGTTAATTAGATTTACTGAATTATTTGTATACTTCAATGTATGTAGGTTCTTAGCTATAATCATAGATAACTGGACCTGGTAGCGCAATCGGTTAAGCATCAGCTCCAGGTGTGGGAGGCTATTAAAAAATGAGGGATGAAAGAGGTCTCGATCTCCGTCCTGCAGGATTGAAAATTTAAGTAGTGGCGTCTTAGCCGACTGAGCTAACTGGTCAGTTCATGGCGACCTTTTGAAGTTCTATTTAACAATGATATAGAAAATTTGTAAACAACAAAAAAAATATGTAAAAGCTTTATAAATCAAAATGTACACATTTACAATTAAAAAATTTGCAGATATCTTAAACAAAATCTAAAAGATGCACATGATTAAAACTGTTAAGAAATAGTAATAAAATCAATAAAAATACAAATTTGTAGTCTGCAACAATAAAAACAACTGTCAAAATATCATATTATGTGAGTCCCTGTTGTTTTGATGTTATTTAGAATGAATTGAAAAAAATTGATGAAGAATCTTGTGAAAATCTAAGCAATGATGTAGAGATGAGCTATGAGGATTTTGAGGCAAAATTTGGCTTAATCCTAACATTTTTCAGAAGGAAATTGATCTTGAATCTGTGACTGTCTCAGAAAGCAGCAATCAGCTGCCTTATCTGAGGACAGACCCTGATGATCAAATGTCGTTACTTGATGAACATTCAAATGGCAGAGCCTCCTGCTTTCTAATTTTCTTAGCCTCCCATGATAACATTTATCTATATCAAGACTAACCTGGTATTCTCTATATATGTATAATTATGTGTGAAAAACATGGCTAGCTCATTTATGCAGCATTTACAAAAAGTAAACTTCTTTATTTTTGATAAGATTTTAACAAGTTTTAGTTTAGGTTTTTATGACAGATAAACTGCAAAAAATTCTTTCTCTTAACTCTAGTGACAAAGGAATTTCATTACTTATGCCCCAGTTTATTTAATTCACAGATGAAAATATTTGAGAATGGAACTTTAGACAGTCCTGTTAAGATGAAAATGGAGCGAATTGAGGTCAACCAATCAGATGACAGGGAGTCAAGTGACAGCCAATCAGATGACGAGAATGGAGAAGTGCCTAGAAAGATTCAAAAGTTATACAGTGATGAAGAGGACTAGTAGAAAGTTTCCAGAAAATGTTTGTGACTGTCTTCCTGAGCAGTGGTCCAGATCCTCATTTTGAATTGTATTTTAGTTGCTTCATGCGCATGTAATATCAGTTTCATACATTAAATAACATTTTCTCATTTTCATTTCTATGTCTTCATAATATTCTCAGGTTATATTTCTCATTAAACAATATAAACATATGTAGATAGTGTCACCAATCATCACAGAAAGGATGGTATATTAAAGTTTGGGTATACTTGCTCTACTTAAGTATGTCACCAGTACAATTTTATCTCCAGGATACATGTTGTAAAGGTGATTAAACATTGATATGAACAGTTGTCTATGATGTTATGAAATGCCATGAATTTCTACTACAATATCAAATGTATTAAATATGAAGCATATAGACCATTATTTGTTTTGGCAGCTATTTAAATTATATGTGTCCTTTAGTCTGAGTCGGCACTGATATTTTGTACTGATTTTACTGTATAATTTCAGCCACTGTAGATGTCTTATTTTGACAATAACAAAAATAGTTAACATAATATTTTACCAGGAATATTTCTGTTCAATAGACTTTACCCAAAGAAAAAGTATCATTAAGAGTGTCTTTATTTTTAATTTTTTTCTATATTTTTTATTTTTTTTTTATTTTTGTTACATTGCATTAACACAATGGTCATAATGTCCAGCTAAATATTGGTGGAGGAAGACATGTTTGGTTAGACTCACCAGCGCACAGCAGTATTTTCATTTATGCTTGCTTTTATGAGTTTTTCTTCATTCTTATCTTTAAGTCATATTAGTTAACAAGTATTTTTTTTTTTTTGATGCAATTCAAAATAAGTGAAATTTGAAACTTTTGCTATTTTATATGGTGGCTTCAATGTATATAGTAAACGTGTTCATTATTTTACTGTTTGCTGAGATAATTTTCTTCAAGATGTACAAGTTGTTTATTGTGAAGTTGTATTGTTTAATTGAAAAGTTGTAGATTATTTGGAACATGAAGTTCTATAGATTGCAAGGTAATTATTTTGGTCCATAGCCCTAGTATTCAATTGCGTTTCACAGGGAGAAGTCAACAAAAATGTATCTTTATAACTGAGAAAATAAACAGGTTTTTAAGAACTTCCTGATATTGTTTCCCCCAGATATTCTCTATTTATATTTTTATAGTTAATTGTGCTTAATTAAGATGCTGAAAGGTAAGTAAAGCCTAGAAAAAAGCTAGCTCATGTAAACTTTTAACTGACCAGAATGCTTTAGACTATATTTTATTGATAGTGCTCAGGTAGCCAGGTGATGCACTTTTTTTGTTTAATTAGAAGTTTATGCAGCTTTTTTTTTCGCTTTTTATTAGTCATACAGCATGTGTTCAAAGTTACATTCATTTCCATGCTATATCTTGGCAATGGCTTACTGAATTTTAACGAAACTTTATGGGAACCATCAATACCGAAAGGAGGTGCACATGTCATTGGCATATTCCGGTGTGACCCTTTACCACAGTTATGGCATTTTCAATACAAAAGCAGATGCGCATATCCTTGACATGTTCCAATTGGACCCTTCAACACAGAGTTATGACCCCTGTTAAGTTATGCAGTATGTATACAAGTTTAACATTTGTTTCTGTGCTATTTCTTGACAACGGCTTACTGGATTTCAGCGAAACTTTATGGGAACCGTCAATTCTGAAGGAGTTGTGCATATCATTGGTATGTTATGGTCTGACCATTTAACACAATTATGACCCCTGGATGGTATTTTGTTTCCACACTATTCTCTGCAACTATAGTGCATATCAGCACTTTTTGTAATTGCACAATTTTTTTTTTTAATCAAGATGAAAATGACACAAGTAATTTATTGAATAATTTATCACAGATGTCTTCCCAGTTTTCTTTATATGTAAATTTTGACTACCCTTTCTTTAAACAAGCACTGAACGGTCAGGAATATACTGTCTGTGATCGATTCTTGTTTATTTGTATTTCTGCATCACTTTCAAGTCAGTTGGTGTAATGACTGATGAATTCACAATTACTACATTCCATTGTGCATAGTGCAAAACTATATTAGGTTATTTGCGCTTTAAATTTGATATTCCTATACACTATGAATAGTTTCAAGCTGTTGTTGAGATTCATTATAATTAAAGACCGAATCGGTGCTTTTGAGCCATCAAACTAAAGACAATACAATCTTAAGAAGGAGATTATGGTAACATGTACACATAATCTAATGATAATATTTGGATCTATTAATTAGTGTTTTGCATTTTTAAACTAAAAGTTAAACAAATGCATAGCAGTTATGAGCAAGACTTAAAATTATGACATCAGAGCACCAAGTAACAAGAGCATTTCTTGTGATATACATACTTTGAATCTCATCAAAACCCTTCTTTCTCTATTTAAAATTGTATTAAAAATCTGTTGGGATGGTATTTTCATATACTGATGCAAGAAATTTTTTTTTTCTTTCCCCATGGTTCATCTGTTTATTTTCATAAAAATGCTCATGGAATTATAATAATAAAGAGCACCTGCTTCTATATGTGCATGTTGCATGAAACATTTCAAATAGCTTAACATTTGGGAAACATGATATATGTATATTGTTACTTTAGTAAGAAATTTCTAAACATCATTCCAAAATGGATGTAGCGCAATGCAATTGGGCCAGTCTTCATGTCTCAACACAACACATGTTTCTAACACCACATTTGAAAAAGTGTAAATATCAACAAGATTATTCTATCTTTTATGTAGTATATAAAAAATGTTTATACCATTATATTTTTAATTTAACTGTTAAGTCTTATTGAATAGCAAATCTTTTTTCAAACCATTTCTAATATTTTACATTGACACTGATCAGTGAAAACCAGCATGCTCTTCAATATGGTCTTTATGCTCTGAGATGGCATGGTCACAGTAACGCAGCTTAAACACTGTTAGGGATTGAACACTGAATCATATTAGAGAAACATTCCTTCAGAAAGAAAGTAAGAGTAGCTGGTTGAAATGAGAAAACTTAAAGAAAATCCATTGTTTACAGTTTCAAAAAAAAATAATGGTATATATTTCGAAGCTAGATCATGTTTTTTTTCCCTTTTTTCTAAGATATTAATGGAGAGTGTTTTTGATATGCATTGAATATTTAAGTTAAAAATTATTTGGGATGTAAGAGATTTTTTTTCAGTCATAATCATCTACATGTACAATATTTGTTTGTGTTATTGTGTTACGTGTTACTGTCATCAACTAAAAATTATTGGTCAGGTAGTTTTATGTAATGATTAGTTTTATCATTTTTTTTATATGAAATGTTAAAATATCTTCATATGCTAATTTTTATAATGCTTGCACAAAATCAAAAAAAAAGTATAATTAATTTTAAATGCTATAAAATTGTTATTTAGTATCTTACAGATGCATTTTGTTTATACTCATTCTCATTTAACAACCCTAATAAATAAAACTGAAAGATTGACTTTTCTGCTAAATAGGCATAATATTTTGAAGAAAAAATATACTTGCTCTCAATCAATCACATATTTTATATAACAGTATCACAACTGTTGGCTTTCTTGTGAGAAAACACAATCACACTCAGTGGCATTTTTGTCCTTTTTTATTGTCAATCTATATATATAGGTATTTATTGTATGTAGATGAAACTATTTTTAACTAGGTATAACTTAATCATTATTCATTATTATTGTTACCAGTATACAATTTTATCAGATAAACTTGCAATGCACAGTTCTTTCCCAAATGTCCTCATGTGTAACCTTTATCCTGAAAAGTAAAATTACCAGTTAATTTTTATTTGGGCTTATTTAAAGAATGTTATGAACTATTAACATAAAATTTGTTTAGATATTTACTTGTGGCAGCTGTATTCACCTTAACCTGATTGGTTTGAATTGATTTTACCTTAGCAAATAGTGTAAATCTACATTAGCCAGCACCTACAGTGGGCTGACTAATCATAATAGATACTATTTGCAGCCACGACATTATGCATAATAGCACTAATAGTACATGAAGTTCTAAGAAAATAACTAAAAATAAGTAGAGTTTTGCTCTTAGCTTGTTAAGCATGCATTAAGGTTTAGGCAAATAGTGTAGATCCAGAACCAGCTATATGCTGCTCAGTTTCTGGCTATATGCCTAGTTTTATTTGCATTTAGTTACAAGCCAATAACTAAGAGTATGGGCTTTTAAAAATGTGGCAAACTAAGGGCAAAACTCATAAAGCCAGTTACTGTAACAAGTCTTTGTTTTTTGTATGAAAACTGATTACATTTGATAAATGTTTGCATTTGTCTTGTTATATTTCTGAATCCCATGTTTTGTTTAAAATGTGATTGTAGGTTAGTGAAATACTATGCAACTTTGGTAGGGAATCCTGTAGCCAGTGAAATACTATGCAATTTTGGTAGGGACTCCCCAGGCTTGTCAAATAACTATGCAATTTTGGCAGGGATTCCCCAGGCTAATAAGATACTCTGCAACTTTGGTAGAGAATCCCCAGGCTAATGACATACTCTGCAACTTTGGTAGGGAATCCACAGGCTAGTAATATACTCTGCAACTTAGGTAGGGAATCCACAGGCTAGTAAAATACTCTGCAATTTTGGTAGGGAATCCACAGGCTAGTAAAATACTTTGCAGCTTTGTTAGGGAATCCACAGGCTAGTAAAATACTTTGCAACTTTGGTACAGAATCCAGAGGCTAATAAAATATTCTGCAATTTTGGTACGGAATCCACATGCTAATAAAATACTTTGCAGCTTTGGTAGGGAATCCACATGCTAATAAAATACTCTGCAATTTCGGTAGGGAATCCACCAGCTTGTAATATACTCTGTAACTTTGGTAGGGAATCCTTGGACTAATTAAATACTCTGCAATTTTGGAAGGGAATCCACAGGCTAGTAAAATACTCTGCAATCTTGGAAGAGAATCTACAGGCTAGTAATATACTCTGCAATTTTGGTAGGAAATCTACAGCTAGTAAAATACTCTGCAACTTTGGTAGGGAATCCACAGCTAGTAAAATACTCTGCAACTTTGGTAGGGAATCCACAGCTAATTAAATACTTTTTAACTTTTGTTGGGAATCCACAGGCTAGTAAAATACTTTGCAGCTTTGTTAGGGAATCCACAGCTAGTAAACTACTTGGCAACTTTGGTAGGGAATCCACAGGCTAGTTAAATATATATATATATATATATATATATATACTCAGCAATTTTGGTAGGGAATCTACAGGCTAGTAAAATGCTTTGCAGCTTTCGTAGGGGATCCACAGGCTAGTAAAATACTATGCAATTTTGGTAGTGAATCTACAGGCTAGTAATATACTCTGCAACTTTGGTAGGGAATCCTGGACTCATTAAACACTCTGCAACTTTGTTAGGGAATTAACATGCTTGTAAATTAATGCCATGCAACTTTGGTAGTAAGGCTTAAGGCGTGTGAAATAATGTGCAGCTTTGCTAGGGAATCCACAGGCTAGTAAAATACTTTGCAACTTAAGTTAAGAAGGGAATCGACAGGCTAGCTTAATACTATGCAGCTTTGAAAAGTAATCCACAAATTAGTGAAATACTCTGCAGCTTTGGTAGGGAATCAGCGAGCTAATGAAATACATGTACTCTGTAACTTTGTTCGGGAATCCACGGGCTACTGACTCTGCAACTTTGGTAGAGATTCCACAGGCTAGTAAATTTTATGCAACATGGTAGAGAAGCCCCGGGCTCATGAAATACATCTACTCTGCAACTTTAGTAGGGAATCCTCAGGCTAGTCAAATACTCGCAGGCAAGTAAAATACTATGCAACTTTGGCAGGGAATACACATGCTAGTAAAATACTATGCAACTTTGGTAGGGAATCCACAGGCTAGTAAAATACTCTGCAGCTTTGGTAGGGAATTGACGAGCTAATGAAATACTCGGCAACTTTGTTCGAAAACCCACAGGCTAGTGAAATACTCTGCAACTTAAGTAGAGAATCCCCAGGCTCATGAAATACATTTACTTTGCAACTTTGGTAGGGAATCCTCAGGCTAGTCAATTACTCGCAGGCATGTAAAATACTCTGCTACTTTGGTAGTGTATCCCCAGGCTAGTAAAATACTTTGCAACTTTGGTAGGAAATCTTACTCAACCACCTCGTGTACCATAAAAAAACGGGATACAGAAAAAGAACGACCACCAAAATCTCATGATAGACCTCAAAGTGGTGTCGGTAGTGACAGCGTCCAGAGTTATGAGAACGCTGAATTTTAGCGACACGGTGTATTGACCCTTCCTGACATTTACTTCTCGGACTTAAAGTGAGATGAAAATATGATCACCTTCACATAGACGTTACATGCTGAACCATATGTATTGAAATTGTCTAAATGTATCAATCAATTCATTTAATAACGCGACTAAACTTTTAAGAATCTCATTCAGGAAATATTGAATGAGTAACAATCTTAAAATCCTCGTTCATCACTGCTAACAGGTGAGATTTAAATCTGCATAACCTACGAGGTTCGAAGTTGGAGTGGTACAAATCTGTCACACATAATAACCACTCACAACACCTCGCCCCATTTAGAATGAGATTCTTAAAAGTTTAGTCGCGTTATTAAATGAATTGATTGATACATTTAGACAATTTCAAAGTCAAAGTCGATCTACTGATCGGATGTCCGGCGTTGTTGTTCTTAATATAACTATATATATATTGAACTCCCTTTGATGCTGTACATTAATGATTTTCTTGTTTTAAATTTAGACAAGAATCAGTAGGTCAATGAGTGAAATGATCGATACGGATTATTATTCGCATCATCTGCGGCCCATTCCGCACGCGAATGACTATTTAGCCACTTGGCACGGCAAGGGAGGTAACTCTAAACGCATGCCAATTATAGCCGAAAATATGCGATTTTAAATTCTCAATTCAGCGCGAAGTTTGAAAGTTTAAAGTAAACATTGGCAGCAAGTGTAGATTTGTCTGGTGGGTATTATTTTACTTATTATTTTTTATAAATAAACTATCTTAACGCGTGCGTATTCTCCAGCATTAATTTTATATAACGATTCAATAGTTTATTTATCTATGTGATCAGTTGATGCAATATTAAATCATTAATCAGCATTTACTACTGTATCAATTATCATTAAAATTTAAGGATTATTCAATCAGCCAAAATGGGTATGTTAAAATTTCTTCTGATCAAAAGATCTATGCTATGCTCAGCTTTTCATTGTTTTATGTTTAAACACATTGGTGTCTATTTTAGGGCTGCACAGTTTGCTAATTATATGAGGTATAGCATTGTTCTGAGGAAAATAAATGTGTTTTTAAACAATGCACTTTTTCTTTTTCAGATGTTAAGACGATCATTTTGAGGAAACATGAAGAATATGTCTGGAACTTGCCATTTGTACTGTATGCAGGCTTGGTCTACACCATGTCTGAATCATAATTTTGATGCATATTGGTTTTATCAACAAGATCTGTATCTTGATATTTTTTATCATATGCAAAGTGTATTAATAATTAAACGGTATCACAAATCAAAACAAAAAAAAACATAACATCATAAATTAAATATTTAGGTTTTTGATGTATCTTATGTAATCAGTTGTTACATTACTATTTTAAGGCATTATATTTATGTTTATTAAGATGTAAAGTAAATCTCAGAGGAGACAATAATCCTGGCCCTAACGGGGATTCGAACCCGGTCCGCCAGATCAGTAGTCCAGGCACTCAACCACGTCGCTAAAGGGTTAACCCAACAGCAAGGCTGTTGGAAGTGCCTATATGCACTACACTACTCCCCCTTTACTTTTTCTGGGCCCAAGCCCATCTCAGGACAGCCACACCAGGCTTCTGTTTACTTCTGACACCATTAAAGTAAATCTCAGAGGAGACAATAATCCTGGCCCTAACGGGGATTCAAACCCGGTCCGCCAGATCAGTAGTCCAGGCACTCAACCACGTCGCTAAAGGGTTAACCCAACAGCAAGGCTGTTGGAAGTGCCTATATGCACTACAGATGATATGTAAATAAAAGTCCTTTTAAGATTACTTTGGTAACTATGTGAATTTTTGTGTTCAATTTGATAATGTTATACAGCTTTTAATTGAAGAGGAGGAATTTGACTAAGATACAACCCAGCAGTATGTTGAACTAGTGTGCCACTGTTATGTTCATGATAATTATGAATAGGTACATGGCCATTTCTTGTTAGTTTTGTGTTGTTGCCAATGAATTTGTTCCGAATACATGTGATACATCATTTGCATAGAATAAAGCCAATTGTCATTATTTGATGAAATTCTAAACTTATATTACAGATTTATTAAGATTTTCAGACCTACCGGTAACTGTTTTAAGATTCTCAGACAATGAAAATAAAGATGATAAACATGGTTTTACATTATGTGTTTAAGGTACAACCATATGTCAAAGAAAAGGTACGAATTGACCAGCAGGTGTCCCAGACAAGGTATCTTTAACCTTACTAAATAAAGTGTGAGCAAATGCTCTACCACTCTGAACTAAACAGTTAGATACACAATTTTAATTTATTGCATCTAGCTGTAAACCCCATAGGCAACTTAGTTACTCCTTATTAACTGACTTTTGAATAATCATCTACTGGCACTAATTGATTAATACTAGACACATTGACCAAGTTTAAGTCTTGCAGAATGAATTGAATGATGCACACTACTCACTGTCATTGGAGGAAGGTTTGAGAAATGGGCCTTAGTAAACCACCAGTACAAAATATAAGTGGCCAATGCAAGATAACATTATGAGCATTTTATAGCTCAGACCCTTCAGGGCAGATTACTACCCACAGGTTAGGTTATAGGCCCTCATGACAAATAACAGGTACTCAGTCAATATTTTACTTTTTATGGTTGAACTATAGTCCAGCAGGCCTTTTTTCTCAGATGGTCAGATTATATATATATTCTTCTAAGCTATATCAGTCATCTTAGCTCATATTTTATTTACCACATGCCAGGTTGTAGCCCTTTAGGCCATATAAAACCTGTCAGGCTATATATTACATGTATATTCACCTCATTACAGATTATACTCCATAGCCCTGCATGTCAGACAATTATCCCTCTTAAGTCATAACATCACACATGGAACCATGTTTAACAGACCCACCCAACCCTCAGGCCATATAATTATCCCCTTGTGCCATACTATACACCCCTCAGACCATACTATACACCATCCTGAGAGCTTATACACCTCTTAGACCATACTGTACTCCCATCAGACCATACTGCATCCCCCCCCCCCACACACACATACTATAACCCCACCCCTCAGACCATACTCGACACCCCTAAAAATCATACTATACACCCCAGACCATATTAAACATACCCCTCAGACCATACTATACTCCCCTCAGACCATAGTGTTCACACCTCCTCAAATCATATAATACACCTCTCAGACCATACTATACACACACACACACCCCTCTCAGACCATACTATACACACCTCGGATCATACAATACACCCCTCATACCGTACTATACACCCATGAGACCATACTATACACCCACTCAGACCATACTTTACACAAACACCCCTCTCAGACCATACTATACACACCCCTCAGGCCATACTGTACACACCCGTCAGATCATATAATACACCCTTCAAGCCATACTATACACCCATCAGACCATACTACATACCCCCTCAGACCATACTCCACAGCCCCTCAGACCATACTATAACCCCAGACCATATACTTCCCTCAGACCATACCATACCCCTCCCCCCTCAGAACATCCTATACCCACTTCCCATCAGACCATACTATATGCCCATCAGATTATATTTATACCCCTCAGACCATATTATTCCCCTTACAGACTTTGTCATAGATCTTCAAGCTAGTTATTTTACCAACTAAGTCATGATTTTAACCCTCAGGCCAATGTATACTCATCTCAGACAATAATACCCCCTCATGTGCCATTGTATTCTCATTGCAGTCAAGACTTTACACAAATAAGTTAAGATGGTTCCCCCCTCAGGCCAAATTACATACTTTTAGGCAAGTTGATACCATATTACTCCAAAGAATATCCACTCAGGCTATAATGTACCCTCTCAGTCCATACTGTATCCAAATTAGGCAAGAATATACCCCCTCAGGCCAAAGTTTCCTCAAATCGTGCAAGCTTATACCCTCTCAGCCGAACATATACCCAACCCAGGCAACATTTTACCCTTTCAGGCCAACCTGTACCCAAATCATGATGATGCCCTCTCAGACCATCTCATTCCCAAATCAGGCAAAATAATACCCTCCATAGTAGGCCATAGTATGCTTTTTGGAGGCAATACTTTACCCAAATCATCCAAGATAACACCCTCTTAATCTTTGTAATTGGCTCCTTTCATGTATACCATATTATACTGCTCTAAGCTATATTATACCCCTCAGACAATAATATATTGTTCAGACCATACATGTATACCATACCATATTGCTCTTAGCTATATTTTACCCCCTCAGACAATAATATGCTGTCCAGAAAGTACATGTAAACCATATTTTACTGCCCTAAGCTACATAATACCATCTCCGGCAATATCATTTTGTCCAGGCTATACAGCTTTGCCATATTATACTGCCCTAAGCTTTATAATACCACCTTTGACACTATTATTCTGTCCAGGCTATACATCTGTGCCAGATATGACTGTCCTAAGACTATATTATTCTTTGCACCAGGCCAATATCATTCTGCCATTAGCCTTTTATAACCCCTTAAACATGTTTAAGTTTAATAAGTTATTACATTATATATCAGCTTAAAGGGTCGATCTGCCATCAATACCAAGTCTTCATACTACCTTACTGACTTAACTGACAGAGTATACTAGACAAATAAGCCCAGTAATAATAAGAAATGTCAGTAAATTTATATCAATACCTTAATCTAAATATTTTACATTGAAACTTTTAATAAAATTTTTGTGTATTTTTCAATAGTATTGTAGAAACTAGAACCAGCAAGGATTTCCTTCTTGCTCCGGTCAGTGTATGATACACTTCCATCGCCTGCAAACCTGCACACCTGGGGTCTGATAGAAGACCCATCATGTCAATTATATGGAGGCCGCGCCACCATGGTACACATACTGTCAGGGTGTAAGACAGCTCTTCAGCAGGGGAGGTACTGCTGGCGACATGACCAGGTTCTAGCAGTCTTGGCAGACAGCCTTGAGAAGGAGAGGAAGCAGAAGAGAGCAGTTGGGGGGAAGCAGCAATCTATACAGTTTGTGAAGGCCGGACAAACAAAGATGGCTACACAGGGAGGGCAGCTGGGACTTCTCCACCAAGCAGCATCATGGGAGATGAAGGCAGATCTGAGGAAGAAGCTTGTTTTCCCAGATGTGGTTCAGACCAGCCTTAGACCCGACATCGTGCTATGGTCGGAAGCCAGCAGGAAGATCATTATGATCGAACTGACTGTACCCTGGAAGGATGCTTGCGAGGAGGCCCATGAGAGAAAGAGTGCCAAATATGCAGAGTTGGCAGACTCCTGCAGACAGAAAGGATGGAGTGCTTGGGTTCTTCCAGTGAGGTGGGGGCCAGAGGTTTCCCCGCACAGTCTTTCTGGAGAATGTACCAGAAGATTGGCATGAAAGGAACCAAGAGGAAGGCAGCTATCAATCTCCTTGCTGATGCTGCAGAGAGGGCATCGTGTTGGCTCTGGTTTAGAAGGGAAGAGCCATCCTGGAGACCTGACAATAGCGGGTAGTGAACAGTCACTGCCGACCCCGTTAACCTGAGGGCGTAGTGGAAAAGGGGTCGAAACGCCTTATGACGGTTGAAGTCCACCTGATAACGCTTGTCATTTGCAGTCTCCAGGAGTTCATCGCCAAGATGAGATCATGCTCATTAGGACCGTACTGAATTAGCAGTGAGGACTTTACATGCAGCAGTAACCTGTGAGAAGAAGCCATGTAGAAATAATTATTTTCACAAGTTATTATTTTGTTGTTTGACATTATTGAATTGAATGAAAACTAATTACACCTGGTAGGTAAGCTGATATAGCTAGAGCCATTTTTGCATTAGGCACTTGGTAAAATAATATTAAATGCTTTAAAAATTCAATTTTTGTTTGAATTATTAAGTGAGAGTGAATAAAGTCATGATCAGTTATGTAATTGTCTGGCATTTTAAACTAATATTGGCATTTCCAATTTGTTTGTATTGATAGATGTCTGTATATATAGGTTTGATATAACACCAGAGGGTACATCAGGTACCCAGTCTCAGAAAGGCTACAGATGTATAATGATAAGTGCCATTGTCACGTGAATTACACGGAAATATATCAAAGTTGCAATATTAAGGGAATGGTTTTATTTTGGACAAAAGTTTTATGTCTGTCCTAGGGCAAGCTGTGTTCTTGCAGTGGGATGGTGTGGGCGGTGGTACTTCTTAAGATTACCCATAATAAAAGGTAAATTTTTATATGAATTAATTATCTAATCCTTGGTCACAAATCATTGAAGTGAAGACAATTATACTTGTGCAATATATTACACAATATAAAATATATACAGTGACTGTTACCTTAAAGAATAAGCCGTTACTGTAAAAAATATGTGTTGTGTTGTCATGCAAAATGGCATCAATTTACTATACCCTATCACATACCTTGACAATGAATCAGAGGTAGAATAACCATTACTTGCACATCATAAGCAAACAGACTTCACAATTTATAACATTTTCTCTCTGCGGATTAGTCTTGTTCCTATGAATGTTAAAAGTGCTAAATTTTAATGCATAGTAACATAAGTTCTACAATCAAGCTCCCTTTTTATTATGCAAACACTATATCTTGTCTATGTATGTAAGTATTTCAGACTTATCCCGCACCCTCTCAAGAAGCAACAAAATAATATATTCTTCCGATTCTGATGTTCTTTATAGATTAAAATAATTTGTTCTTTTTCAGAATCCCTGCAACAGCCAGCATTTGAAGAATAAGTTTACAGAACCTAAAGTATTAACTATTTATCATTTTGTGTAATTATAAATTGAGTATTATGAACAATGTGAATATAAATATATGTTGTTATAGATGAGGTTAATTCATTTGTCAATAAAGTTTTTTTTTTCTTTGTTACATCAAACAATAATACATGTTGGCAATGTCAAGCTCATTATTGGTGGAGGAAGACCCCAGACTTATGTCTGGGTAAATCGCCCGGCGCACCGCCGGTTAGCTGGAAAACCTCACCATATGAAAGTTCTCACCCCGACCAGGACTCGGACCCACAAGGTGAGTGGCTGCGGAGTTTCATGTCAGCGACTCGCTCGGCCACCGGTGCCCTCACAATAAAGTTTGTGTTCATGACAATAATTACATGTATATAACTATAGGTTTTGGTAGGGTTTTTTTTTTTATAGATTTTTTTATAAAGTTTTCTTTTTTTCTGATTTTATTACTGATACAACAAGGTGTTTTTTCATCAAAAGTCCAAGGACATGTTTTTGTTTATAAGTCCACTTAATTATCTTATGTGCATTTAAATAAACCTCAAAGGACATGAGTAAGCCTTATTACCTTACAGAAATTTAGGAGTTGTGTACCTGTCCTAGGACTGATTATAAATTTATGGTCCTAAGACTCACTGAAATGGCCAACAGAAATTATTTTGCTTTGGTAATATATGTCATTGTACATTTTGAATCACATCTTTGTTTAAATGAAAATTTAATTTAACAAATGGCATTGTTGTGTGTTATAACTAAAAAGCTCGCAATAAAATATATATGTACATAAAACATTGTTTTGTTTCTTAAATGGATATTTAACCCAGACTTAGGCCTAGATTAATTAATATTTAATACCTTCTTTTACATTTCGCTATACCATAATATTTAACAGCATTCCTGTTTATGAAGTCTTTATATTTAACTATCACCCGTAATTGAAATAAACTTTTTAAAAATTCTTATTCTACCCATTTTCTCAAAATCTTTTCCAATAGCTTGTTCTCAGACTCTTTAAATTTACTGACTGATCCAATATATACTCCTTAGCTTGTTTCCCTTCTTAACTTTCTCATCAAGTGAAATCTACATTAATCTTGGAAGTATATTTATTTAGGGACTGCACATATTTCAAGGCAATAAAAAGTTTTTATAAATAATTTATCTTGGAAAATTAATGTCATAATTATATAAACAAAATGAATAAACAGAAATCAAATATTTTAATACAAATTTTATTTAAAAAAAAATAACATTAATTAGGTAAATACATTCTGGCTAATTTACATTAAAGCCTTATGAATTTTTAAATTTAACACTTCAAAGCAATAAATATCCTTTGAAATGCATTGAGATACAAATAAAGTTTTTAAAGGCTCCATTCTGTTAAAAAAAGGCTTTGGTGAATTTGCTACAAATGAAAAAATAAGGTTATTTGAGTCTCTCGCATGGCTAGATCCACCCATGGTTATAGAGAAAACAAAATTATATATATTTCAAGATTAGTTTCAGCATATCAGTTCAAAGTTTTAGGAATTCTTGTGCAAGGACTAACATCTCTTGTGTGGTTCGAACCAGGCACCTTGTGATCCTCAAGCACTACACCAAGGATGATCATGCTATTTCAAGATTAAAAACAAATTGATGTAATGATGGGACAAAATTTATTCTTAATAGCAAATAAAATAGGTTATGTTACAAGAGGTATTTCACCCATTTAAACTATGTATTTATGTTAACAAAATAATTAAATTTCATTAATAAAACATTGAAAATGTTTCCAAATAAACTTAAAAGCAAATGCATCTTTTGCAAATTTTAATAACAATCTAAAACTATTGACTTTATTGTTTTAATGGTAAATAATCATATATATTATTATTATATAATGTAAATTAATCAGATGTCTTTTTTAATAATACCATTTTTAGAGATGTCATTTAAAATATTTTTATATATTTTCATTTTATCAAACAAAAAAAGCAGACTAAACACGCAAAATTGTGCCGTAATACACAGAAATAATACTTATTCAAATTATATAACATCAAAGTTCGTAATGTTTTGGTCCGAAAACGTTCTCCCGCGTTTTTTTACTTTGGGGACTCCTTTTTAAAAGAGACGACGTCATTCGGAACGTTTAGTTTTGTTCGTTGTAATCTTTTGCATCATTTGGATTGTTCGGCGATTTCCCCTATTTCTTTGCATGCCAAGTGGCTAAATAGTCACTCGCATTCCGCACATATTCGGAAATTACTGAAAAGAAAAATTGAGAAAAGCAGCCGAGGTGTTCCGAGTGTCCCTTCTGATTGGCTATACTATAACCACGTGATCACAACAAGAGGTCAAAGGGCGTGACCTACTGATAACAGAAAGTACACAGACAGGGAACAGTTATAACAACATAACGATGCGGTATGTACAGTTTCTCAACAATGTCAGGCGCTGTCTGGGAGTCGAACTCGTACCTGGAGGTGACATCATCAACCTGAGCGCGGCTGACCAGACGATACCATCTGATATGAGGATTTTTCTGGAGGGAGGAGAGAAGATGATACAAGCAGCTGAAAGGTATGTCAAACACTGCAGTAGATAGTATTAAGAACCTTTTTATTAAGCACCATATATATTGCACTGTATTGTTTAAAAAGATTTAATTGACTAGGATAGTTTTTTTAGCATGAAAGTGAGTTTGGTATGTGGAAGTCATTCTGCAAAACGAATAATTAATACACGTTTTTATTTTGCAAAATTGATACTTATTTTGTTTTTGTTAAAGCATACAAGTGAAATGATTGAGGGGGAAAAAGCTGGCCATGGGCTTGAAAAAAAGCGACAACTTGCCCCATAAAACCATGCTCCCAAAAACTTTGTTATATGACAACTGGTCCACAAACCCTCCTTTAGGAAACCATGTGCCATGACACCATGCTGTCACAACACCCTGCTCCCACAACACCGTTTCAGGACACCCTGGGCCATTTCTATCTGCTTCACCATACCATGCTCCCATGACACTGTGTTCCATGACACAATGCTCTCATCTTGCTCCCAATGACACCTGATCCACAACACCCCACTCCAGGACATCCTGCTCCCATGACACCCTGCTCCCACGACACACTGTACGATGACACCCTACTCCACAAGACCCTGCTCCCATGATACCCTGATCCCATGACACACTCTGCGATGACACTCTATTCCACAAGACCCTGCTCCCATGATGCACTGTGCCATGACACTCTACTCCACAAGACCCCGCTTCATGCCACAGTGCTTCATGACATACTGCGCTATGACACCCCACTCCAGGACACCCAGCTCCCATGACACCCTGCTTCATGACACACTGTGCCATGACATCCCACTCCAGGGCACCCTGCTCCCATGACACACTGTGCCATGACATCCCACTCCAGGACATCTTGCTCCCATGACACCCTGCCCCACAGCACTCTGCTTCACTTTATATGCTGATATTTATTTCTGTTACTTTTTATCAGATACCAGGCAAAATGTAAAATCTGAAAGTTAAAGGTGAAATATGATTTGCTAGGTCTTATTTATAGGGCTACCTGTAAATAGAGTGGTACATGGGCCTGTGAACTAATGTTAATATACCCACTGTCTTATCTAGTATGTGTGTGCTATTTAAAACCTGGCAGATATATGCACAGTCACTGTTCACTTTAGTCAGGGGTCTTAAATCCTTGCTCTTCCAGAAACAGTCTCTTAGTATGTAAGTAGGTCAACCCTGGTAACTTGTAACTTGTTAAGCAGACTTCAATCAGGCCTAGGTAATTAGTGTAGATCCAGATCTGCAAGCTCCTGTGGGAAGTTGCCTGACCAGGATCCACACTATGTGCTACTGAGTCTCTAGCAATAGGTACCCTTGCATTTCGATGTAAGAAGGTTACTAAGAATACCTCAAGTATATAGGCTATAATTAAATTGTAACATTGTAAGTGATAAGGGACACAGAAAAGCCAGTAGCAACACAGACATTTGTAAAGTACACATATGTTGAACTTTTTATGGAGCATTGATAAGATATAGGGGTCATATGCTTATATGTTTATATTTTATCTGTACAGGTTTTATAATAAACAGCACAAGTTTGCTTTATTGTTCTTAAGCATTAAAATTGAAAATGTAAATGGTTTTACAATCAAAGATCTATACATGTAGTGATTGGAAATTTGGTTTAACAACACAAAATAACATGGGAGAAAACCTCCCACATAATTTAACAGTATTGTTTGAAGCTACATCTGCTATAAGTTTCCAAGGCTGGAGACAATCGGAATCATATCATTGTTCCTCTTTGGGTATAGGTCATTGATACAATCAATCCTTTACAAACTCATTCTTATTTTTATTCCCAACTACACGTTTGTGAATAATGGCCTTAATTCACAGCTTTGAGAAGGTGAATTAAGAGTTACCCCTGTCTGTATGTGCATCTGTGAATATTTTGTTTTAATCAATAAATTTTAAAGCTTTAATTGATTTAAGTCATTATTGGTATACATATAAGTAAACAATATCAAAATAAAGGACAAGTTAGACTTTGGTCATTTGGGGTTAAGTGACTTATTACCCATTGTATCATGGTGTACTCAAATGTGATGCAACATTTATGTAACATTATTTCTCAATGTATATGTATATATAATGGATGGAACCTAATAAAATGCTTTGTATTAAGTCAACCTCTCATATCTAGGTCAGTGTGCACTAAACGTTAGTCTCTTCTTAAAATAAATTACACCAGAGAGGAAGGGTATAGGGATAACTACTTTTCCTTTATTTCAGGGCCTCTAAGAGACTGGAGTGTAAAGTGAAACGTGAGAATGTGAAGCTCCTTGCTCCCATCACATCATGTGATAAGGTTCTATGTGTGGGGATGAACTACATTGACCACTGTCTGGAACAGAATGCCCCTGTGCCCGTAGAACCAGTGATCTTCAACAAGTTTCCAAGCAACATCAAGCCACCAGATAGTACATTGAGATTCCCTGAGGAAACTAAAGTAGGTTAAAGTTTGAACAATCCAGCCAATGACATGTCACAGTTTGTAGGCACTTTGCTGACAATTATAGTTTCAAATGTAAACCCAGGCATCAGTTACTCTGAGGTACAAGTAGTTGCCGATTTACAACTACAGGCGCCTCAACCTCTCATGTGGGTTTGAGCCCTGCTTCGTCGATATTGACTCTAGACTTGAGAGGTCTTCCAGCTGACCTGGTACTAAGGTGGTTCTCCAAAGACTTTTATCTGGGGTTTTTCTTCATGCCAAATGGCTGGACATTGATATAATGACCATAACTGTGTCACTGTTACATATCTAGAGAACAAATGTCATTGATAATTCCCATAGTAAAATATTAAGTTAAATTTAAAACCTCTGTGTTACTTGTGTAAGATATTGTAGGCCAGATATATTTAAAACAGTAATTGTAAGAAAAAAATCACTCTTCATCTTATGCATATTTTTTGGTTTGTTAATTATTGCTGACAATTTGGTCTTATAGTATAGACATTTCAGAGAGTTTTTGTAAATGCTTGAAAATTTGATACTGCTGGAAAATAGTTTACCAAGTTTGTAGTACCTTATAAGTTAAGTAGACAATGTATTGCTTATGAGCTTATTGGTTTACTTCAAGGTTTAACACATATACACTGTTAATTCAGTTTAGATGATTAAGGCTTTTTTTTATTTCAGTGTCTAGATTGGGAGGTTGAACTTGTTATTGTTATAGGCAAAGAAGCCAAAAATGTAAAGGTTGGTATGTGGTTGTTATATGCAGTAATACAGATCTTTTCTTTTAAATAATAAGAAATATTTGTATAGCAGGCACTCTGAAATGTCATCAAAATGCAAATGACTCAATCGAGATTGAGTTGAAGATTGTATTGCATCCTTTTTTTGAAAAGCCTTATTTCATATTATTTCTAATTTGTATACTGGTATATTATTTTTTATACCAATGCTTTGTGAAAGATATAGATAGTTTCCACATCAGTGAAGATCCCTTATCTTAGCAGCCATCTTGGATGGCAACTTCAAGTGATTTTCAGATGAATTGTATGGAAGCGCAAAATATCTTTTCTTGTAATTTCTTCATTTGTGGTCCAAAAATTAAAAGCTATACACCATTGGAAAGCTCATAAAATTTATATATTTAGAATGCAATATTTTTTTAATTGATAAATGCACAAAGAATTTTATACACATAAATAAATAAAATTATTGGCTCATCCTTAAACAAAATGAACAGTGTAACTTACTTGTTTGTATTTTTTTTTACCTTTTGAACTATCAAAATATAGTTTTGATATTTACATAAAAACACTTCACAAAAGCTGTTAAATTTGATATTAAATTCAGTAAAATAGACTGAAAAATAACAACACAATGGTCAGTTTAATACAGCACATATTTCCAGATTTCGGCTTGCATTAGCTTCTGCCTTCAAAGATAGCTGGCTTAAACTGTCTTATCATTGCCTTTGACATCACACGGAAACTATCTATTAAGAAATGTCTCTAGACCTGCGGTGCATTGGTGATTCTACTCTGACGTTTTATAAAATAATTTCTAGACATTGTCTGAATGATTAGTATTGTGTTGTTGCACACAAAAGAAAAGAAAACTTAAAATGTCTAGTATCAATTTATTTATACTTTTTATCTTTTATTAGACTGAAAATGCCATGCAGTATGTGTTTGGCTACACAGTTGCTAATGACGTCAGTGCAAGAGATTGGCAGATGTTTCTGGGGAAAAATGGTGGCCAGTGGTTGCTGGGAAAGGCTATGGATGACTTCTGTCCCCTTGGCCCTGCCATTGTTACAACTGACGAAATCGGAGGTATGGTTGTTTAAAGGCAGTGATAAATTTGCCAACTTGCTTCTTTAGCTTCTTAAGTGCAGTTTGGTAAATCTATTACTGAACACAGAAACACATCACATGACCATCCAGAGAAGGGGCTCATTTCATCAACATTTTTATAGGCATTATACAATGTCAAATAGCTTAAATGACCATATTTGAAGGTGTAGTTTCATCACTGTAGCATCATGTAGTAAGTCACTTTTTTCCACTAAGCACATTTGCTGTGACTTTTTTTACATTCATCGATATAAAATTTTAATACTTGAATATCATGTCTCTTTAATGAAATGCGATAACAGAAGGTTATGACAGATATAAGGAAGAATCATATGACAAAGTTTACTGTGCACATGTTGACCACATGTGTTTCACTGTAAAAGAGCAAAAGATGTGGAAGTTAAAGTGTTTATATAATTAATCAACAGTGAAACTTAAATATCTCAGCCTTGGATAATTGAAGCTCTTTGCATGTGTCGATGTGAAGTCACGGTCCGGACTTTTACTTGTATATATTAATGTTATTTTCTGTTGTCTGTCTGATCCAGATTTTAGTTTACTGCTTCGTTTGTCCCAGTTTCTTGGGTAGGCAGCAGGTGGCTAGAGTATCTTACATCCTCTCTCCATGCAATTCTGTTCAGCAGATCAGTGCTGGACATACTGCACACTTTCAGGTCACTCTTTACCGATTCAGACCAAGTCTTTCTTGGTCTACCATGACCTCTGCAGCCGGGCATTGCTAGCTAGTGATTGTGTTGATATATGAAGAAGCACATTGAATGTGCCCATACCAATATGTTGATATGCTGATATTCATACATAATTATTTTTCCACATGATCTTAATTACTGATCCTGACATAAATATTTCAACTAATTAATGGGACTAGCCTTGACCACAGATATGTCCATGTATTTATAGTGGTCCTCTCAAATTCAAGTTAAAGAAGTTTGATGGTAATTGGAAAATTATAACAGATTAATTATGTATCAAACAAATTACTGACTATTTGATTAATTGGTCCCATCCCTAGTAAATGTTTTAAAGGTTAACATATGCAGTATTCCACTGACCCTGACAGCTCAGAATCTGTAGGTCATTTTGGAGGTTTTCACACTGACATGTCATGCTTCAGTGGTTCTACCCAGACATTTATCATGGAGTTCTTCCTCCTCCATTTAGCTAGATGTCCCAATAATGACCATACGGCTTTTCCTGTATCTAGATCCCCATAACCTAGGCCTGAGATGTAGAGTGAATGGTGTGACAAAACAGGACAGCAATACAAACCAGTTGGTGCATAAAACAGAGCAGATCATCTCATTTGTTACAAGGTGAATGCATAATTCCTTTTTTTAAAATACATTGTTTCTAAAAATGTTAAAAATGCAAAGTAAAAATATGCTTGTAAAGATTACACTAAATTAATTGTTAATATTGTTCTTGTATTTCTTGGTTTTCCATGAGAACAAATGCAAATAAATAATTTTGCACAAAATATGGGAACAAGTTCTCATTCAAACTGTTACTTTAATTTTGCCCTCTAGGTAGCAGAGGCACCAGGTACAAACCTAGGACTTGACATACCAAACTCAATAACATGGTAGTCGTATTGCTCTCTTGCTAACCTTTAAGCAAATATAAGTATGTTTCAATGACTAGTGGACTAAGCTTCAGAAAAATGTGACAGGGTTGGTATCATGCCCAGTGTTAATCACATGCTGTACACAGTGTCGACAGGAGTATATTTGCTTCAAGTGGATCTTGTCTTCAGATAACTGTAATACTCTTTATGGGATGGTAAACCAAACAAACAAACTTATGTTGAAAAGCATTTAAATCTTTTAGACAGTAATGCTGCTGGCTTGTGTTTAAAAACCTACTATTCCAAATATTTAATAAAAAGCTTAAAAATATTTGTTCAATTAACTTAAATGAAATTCTAGACAATGACAGTGTATTGCATTTGTTATGATTGTGTTATAGAGTCATATTGAAAAGGGACAACAAAGTATTAGTTATTTGAATGGATTTTTGTCATACACGAGACCTCTAAACAAGTTCTTGTCAAATTTCACTCTTGAGATCTGTTCATCCTTGTTTTGCAGCTTTCAAACTGATCTAAGGACTATCAGGGATTTTAATTTGCATTGTTTCCAGATGATTATTGGTCTTTAGCAAGTAAATTTCTATTAGACTTGGCTGCCATATGGGTAAAGAGGTGTTTTAATTTAGCTTTTATTTAGTTTTGAACATATAAATCCAACACTATATAGAGATTTGTAACAGTGGGAACAAGACAAGCTTTAATTATCAATCACACTCACCAGGAAAAAACCTCAATAAGATTGATATATCATAATATTCTCGGTGTTGTAAGTTTTTCTGGTTAGAAAACTCAAAATGTAGATTGTCATCTTATGTTACATTGAAGTTATAACTCAGTCTAAATAAATCTGTATTTGTAATTTTTTTCAGGTTTATGACACTGATGCCTGGTGATTTGATACTGACAGGAACTCCTCCAGGTGTTGGCTGCTTTAGAAAACCTCCTGAGTACTTAAAGGTGGGTAACTCTTGCTTATTTAAAGTGGCCTCATTAAGAGTCTTAGATTAAGTCATTGTATTAATGAAACTTAAGACACATGGAGAAACTTCTTAGTTTAAGAAAAAAACAATATCCAATATTCTTTATTGAGATGGCCCCATGTCATAGTTAAATGCATATACATTATACATAGAACTCTATGCCTCATATTTCATATTTATTTTAATTTTGTTGGAATCCTGTCTCTAGAGACAATGGAATCTGCACCTGAGTATTTACTTAGTTGTGGGGCACTAGCGGCGGCTGTGGCTGAATAAGCCAATGTGGGTGCTGCAGCATTTGCCGCACTAACCGCAAGCGTGGTCCTAGTTGGTAACTATCGAGGCTGCAGTGATAGGCTGGGTTCTCTGCTGTTTGCAACTCTTCTTTTCCTTGCGCTGGATTGCTCTCTTCTCCTCACCCTGCTTGATGCTGGTTTTGATATTTGCACTCCAGCTAGAGTGGTCAGAGGTTGCTGTTTTAAGATCTGCTGGGTTGATGTTGCATGATTTCAGATCCCTCTTGCAGACATCCTTGTAGCGCAGGGCGAGCTTGACATAGAGGATGTCCTTTAGGATGTGGCCATCATCTATCCTGCATATGTGTCCAAGCCAGCGTAGGCGCCTCTGGGAGAGGGTGGCGAACATGCTTGACATGCCTACCTGGGCCAAAACATCTGCATTGGAGATGCAATCCTGCCAGGTGGTGCCCAGGAGTCTTCTGAGGTTGCGCATGTGGAAGGCGTACAGTCTTTGTTCTTGGTGGGTGTACAGGGACAAGGCCTCACTGCTGTACACAAGGGTGCTCAGCAGTCACACTTGATACACCCTCATCTTTGTGTTGAGGGTCAGCTTGGGGTTGTCCCACACACCCTTCGATAGGTGGGCCATGGCAGACTTTGCTTTGCCTATCTTCACGTTGAGCTCGGCATCCAGGGATAGGTTGCTGGAAATTGTGGAGCTGAGGTATGTGAACTTGTCCACCACCTCCAGTGTGAGATCGCCTATGGTAATAGTGGGAGTGGTGCTGACATCCTGACCCTTGATGTTGGTCTTCTTGGGGCTGATGGTGAAGCCAAACTCTGTGCTTTGCCTTCGAAAGAGAGTAATGAGTCGCTGAAGGGTCGCTTCCTTGTCAGCAGTGAATGCGGCATCATCTGCAAAGAGCACATCCCAGATAAGGATCTTGCGAACCGTGGTCTTTGCTCTGAGGCAGGGACAGTTGAATGGGCTCTATGTGTGGAGGAAGATGCCATTTTCAGGGACTGGCTGGGTTGCGGCGGGCAGTTACTTTCCATTGGAGTCAAAGGACTCCTCCCACCATCAAGAGCAACCCCTAGTGTCCGGCTCCACGCAAAACGAGCCTGAGCTTATCACTGCTGCTCCCCATGTTGAGTCTATGCTGAGACAGTAAAGCTGGAGTGACCTCTCCAGGTGCAGGCCTGGGCGAGTGGTATATAGATGCTAGAGTGCCTAGTGTCAGGATCCCTCTCTCAGTCATCGAATGACAGCATGTTTACAAATAATCTAGAAATCAGGGGTAATATTTCACTAAATCATTCAAAAGTGGTGTCCAATGGTTTGGACCAATAATTTTATTTCTATAATAACCTATAATAATCTATAATATCTAAGTAAGTGATTGTTACCTGAAATGGTTCTGCAAAGTCCTGTTTATTGAATGCCCATAGATCTGTGTGAACAGTGAAGCATAAATCCCCACTTGTCATTGCAAACAGGTATTTCTTATCTGAGCCTCGCTGCAGAGACAGGTATTTTTAAACTAAGGAAACCATGTGGCAATTTACCTTCTAGATCACACTATATAGTCATCTAGATAATTTGCTGTATCTTTTTTGGAGCAGAGATAACTTTTATGCTTATTTATAGATAAGGAAAGAATGAACTTTTAGAGTGCTTATTTTTCATGAAATTTCACTACCTAACAATACAGGTAATGTTCTATACTGGAAATTTGACCAACTGTAAAGTCCCTTTACAAAAGTAGTTGTAAGGTGAGAGGTCTCTTACAGGTTTGTAAAATTATTTTAAGTTATCATGGCTAAGCAAAAATTCTATTGTATGTAGTAGTCAGCTGTAATTGGGGACTGTTGTATCACAACTGACGCTACATGTCTTCGTGGCTAAATCTCTAACAATAATTTTTTTGTTAGAATTTATATAATTGTGAGAAAATATGTAGGAATATATTTGTGTTAGTAACAAAATTTAAAAAAATCATAAATAAATACTTGAAAGCCATCACTTTTTTACTGAAGTTCTATAAGTGACTTGATGTGTCCTTTATTTCAAAACCAAGGGAAATAAAATTACCTGCTAAAATACCTAAGAAGCTTATGAATGCATTATTGTGATATGCATCAAACTGCAAGCATTTGCCGATACTTCAGATGTAACATCATTTATTAATTTTGTTCAGAGTTTTTGAAATGTGTAAGTAGTAAATGTTTAAGGTGAGGTCTTTTGTGGGGAGATCTTCTGTGGGGAAATCTTCTGTGGGGAAATCTTCTGTGGGGAGATGTTCTGTGGGATATCTTCTTTGGAAAGATCTGTGGGAGATCTTCTATGGTGAGATTCTCTGTGGAGAGATCTTCTGTGGAGAGATCTTCTGTGGGGAGATCTTCTGTGGGGAAATCTTTTGTGAGAAGATATTCTATGGGGAGATCTTCTGTGGGGAGATCCTCTGTGGGGAGGTCTTCTTTGGGGAGATCTTCTGTGGGGAGATCTTCTGTGGGGAGATCCTCTGTGGAGAAGTCCTCTGTAGGGAGATCTTCTGTGGGGAGGTCTTTTGTGGAGAGATCCTCTGTGGAGAGATCCTCTGTGGGGAGATCTTCTGTGGGAAGATCCTCTGTGGAGAAGTCCTCTGTGGGGAGATCTTCTGTGGTGAGATAGATCCTCTGTGGAGAAGTCCTCTGTGGGGAGATCTTCTGTTGAGAGATCTTCTGTGGGGAGATCTTTTGTGGGGAGATCCTCTGTGGAAAGGTCTTCTGTGGGGAGATCTTCTGTTGGGAGATCTTCAGTGAGAAAATCTTTTGTGGGAAGATATTTTGTAGGAAGATATTCTGTGAGAGATCTTCTGTATCTTCTGTGGGAGATCTTTTGGAGATCTTCTGTGGAGAGATCTTCTGTGGTGATATGTTCTGTTGGAAGATCTTCTGTGGGGAAATCTTTTGTGGGGAGATCTTGACCATTAGTATGTAGGTGCTATGCATTACTAAAACAAGAACAAAAAATAAACAATTTGTGTCTGCATTTACTTGTAGTGAAACACAGCAATGAGTTGTCTTGCTTGTAATATTTTTTTTTCAGAAAGGGGATGTCGTCGAAGTAGAGATTGACAAAATCGGAACAGTTGTCACCAAAGTTGTGTAGATAAATCCAAGGATTTTTACCTACAAAGATTGAAAGATTCTAACAATTCATCATCACATTGAATTATCTATTTTGTGACAACTTTTGTGGGAAGATGCATCAGCAGACAGTTAGCAAGAATTGGGATGGACATTAAATAGATTTGTGTGTAAGTTGGATAGTCTGGCAACTCTCAGAGGCTCGCAGTGGGTGCTCTAAGGCATCATGTCTCTGCCCCTTTGAAATATGTGTGATTTGTTTATCCCCTGTTTAGGTTTTCTGTGTGTACATTGGTCTTGGTAAATGTCTAATGCAAATGTGTGCTTGAGTCCTAGGGATCTTTTTTTAACTTTAACCATGTTGAGCTAGGGTTAAATTAGCTTTCAATAGGATGAGCATCAGTCAGATTTACTGTGTACTTGTGATAGTTACCAATCCAAAGTTGTGTAGAGTTGTCTCTCTTACAAAAATGAACCAATCTTGGTTTTTGGTTTTGTTTAGAGAATACATGATTTGTGTAGTGCTTCTTCTTGATTGCAACAAATGTTGCTAGCATGCCTTCAGGTTGTACCTTACCTGTTGAATAATGTCAGACAGAGCAATATATATAGATATATCTTCGTTCAGGCAGTGACAGATACGTAAGTTACAACTTTACACCTTCTTTTATCAGTGATACATTACAAGAAAATGAAACAAAAAGTATGATGGGAAACTCTGTCAGAGACAATATAAATTATATACACTTAACAGTTTTTAATTTGTCTATTTTTTTTCCAAATATTATCCTTATCCTTATACAACTCATGATACAGGGGTATAAGTTGTATAAATAAGCCTGGGAAATTTGGATTATCTGCTAGAACGAGATCTGGACAAAAATAAGATTCTGTCACTATAGTTTGAAAGAAGATAGCTTATTTCCCAGCATATATGAAGGACATATACAATGTACATTACACAACTGTAAAAAAGTAATTTTAGTTATAAATGTTGGAAATCTGTTCAGTGTTTGTGAGGGCTGGTGTTTAAGAAGCCATAAATATTCATAAATCACTATCTCCCGTTATGCATTACATTATATTATCCAGGCTTTGTACTTATTTTGTAAATGTAACCATTATTTTGAAAACCCAGTTTGGTATATTGCATTTTTATTCAGATTTATACAGTTCTGTTAACATTTGTGTACAGATTACATATTATGCAGCTGTGTTTTATTATGCTATCACAAAATATGCCTGATTTGTTGCTGATGTTTGTGTTATATGGTTAATGTTAAGTGCTTAAAACCATTTAGAACAAGTGTAACTGTATAATCATACAGTAACATTTTGTTCCTTTACATCTAAATTATTAAAGGATTTTGAAATATGTAGAAGCAATAGAAAAAAGATTTATGTGTACCATCTTAAAATCAAAGTAAAATTGTTTTAATGACAATTTATGATTACTAAAAACCTACAATAAACAGCATGTACAAAATATCAACATGATTTTAATCTTTTAGGTGTGGTGAGTATACAATAAATGTCATACATACAGCAGTATAAATTATACTTTTTCTCTTAGTCATTTCAGATGTTCTCATCTTCACAGTTACAAGTCAATGCATATATTTATAAATATTTTGGCAGTTTTCAATTATTTTTATAACATAGTTTATGCAATACAAGTGGGTTTTCCTTTGTCTTGTTTCCTAATTTTGAATTATGAAAACCTGTATGACATTAAACTAATAAATTTTCTAATAATGTGTTGTGTTTTGGTCTAAAATTTAATGAACGTTCTACTAGGCAGCTCACTTAAATTACTTATTTTACTTTGCCAAATGTCAAATGAAGAATCTTCAGAAATACAACCGGAAATGTCAAATGTTTGACTAAAAAACTGATAAGTCTAAAAACTGTGCTAATTTGGCAGTTTTTTAGTACTTTGCATAAAATGAACTAAGGGCCATAACCTATGTGAAATAAAGCCTGTACATGTAATAACAAAATAGGATTGAATCTTACCAGTCCTATAAAGTTTCATCAAAATCCTACCAACCATACATGTAACCTAATAGATTTTTTTACATTTCTACTTAGATATTTTAATTTTAACCTGATTATACACAATTCATGTTAAACTTTACTGTTAATGTCACTGTATGACCTATCAAGTGTCAATGTGCTGTAAAATGCAAAATACAAAAAATATCTACCAACTATAGCTGAGAAATAGCTTGGATTTATTTTTTCTACAGATGTCCGACAAACCAGCAGATGTGACTCAATTATAGGCCCCCCATATAAGGCCCATTATCGCCACTACTTAAATATTAATTTTTATTCAAATCAAACGAATGTGATGATTAGAAACATAGCCTTAACTAAAGATTACACCCTTTTCTTTAACTTTCAAAGCATTTACTGTAACCTTTTAAAGATATAAACAAAACCTATCACTATTACTATTAAATCAATTTCCCATAAATGTTGAGCAAAACTGCAAACAAAACAGCCAAAAAATAAAAACAAATAAATAAAAATACAATATACAACAAGGATTACATGGCAATAAACTCTAACACAGGTCTGTTATAACTTGTTGATAAAGATTATCTTAATTTAAATACTTTTATATGAAATATTACTTTGTATTTATCTTGATTATTTTCTGTTCCTTTTGACCACATGAAGTCTTGAGCCATTGAATTCCATATCGACAGGACAGACAGCATCTCACCCTTGCAAGAGGAATAATAAGAATTTGGATAAGGATCATCATCATCATCATCATCACGACCATTATGATCACAACACAAACCAACTTATTACATATTCTTGTATTACTTTACTTTCCCATGAAAGATATTTAAATATCTAAATTTTACCAGTATTTTGGCTCTTTCCTACCTATCGTACATATCCTGGAACTTTTCCAATCATGGAATAAAGTACCAATTTAAATTGTACAAGTTTCTTTAGCCATTGATCTCTGTCTAAAAACATAAGATGGAGATTTTTTATTTTGCTAAGACTTCCTCACATTTGATTTTATTAATGTATTTGTTCACCAAGTGGAATGAAAAAAATTGACAAGAGACAATAATAAAGCAACAATTTATTATTGATATAAAAGCCAAAAATAGCACAAAAGCATATATATATGTACGAAAACTGTAAATGTTGAGTAATGAAGTATAGCTAACTAAATATAACGAAGAATGTAAAATGTATCAAAATCATACTTTTCTGGACATGACAGCCAGATAGCAAAACCTGCTGTCGTACTTTTAGAAACCTCTCATTTAGATGATTTTCAAAAAATGTAAGGGGTTATCAACAGAACAAAGTGGAAAAATAGCCTGGCCTTTCTAAATAAGGTTGTTGTTTTTTTGTCTAATGAGTTGAAATATTTTGAAAAATATCAAAAATAAAATTATCATATCTTCAGTACAGGTTGGTTATATTAGTCAAAATTATATTTGTATAAGGGAATTAATATATGAAGCAAATTAAAAAGGAGCACATTAAACCATCACCTTAGGCACTAAGTCAGAATAATGTACGAAAAACTAAGATTATGCAAACAAAACTGGCTGAAAAGGTATAACAGTGAGCCTGATCTTAAATGAACAACCCTTGCTAAATGTAAATATTTGAGCATATTGTACAAATAAAACAGAAGCAAGTAGGTTTTAATGCGAAAAGATAGCATATGTGAACTAAAAATGTGATCAGGTAGAGGCATTTTTCTGTCGATGTTTAAAATGTGTGTAAAAATGATTTTACATTTGTCAACTGGCCATTTGCGTATGCTTCAAAAGATTTGAATTGGTTTATGTTCTTAAAATGTTTATATAAGTACAACCAACAAGCAAAACTGTCAAAAGATATTGAATATCTTGACAGAACAAAAAATATGAAACTACTGCTACATAGGCCAGCAAATATATGAAAATTTAACATAAAAGTTGAGACTTGTATGATGTACAACAATACAACTGAATGTAAACAAAAGGTATTCAATATTTGTCAAGACAAAAACATGCTTTGTTAATTTCAAGTCCTTTTGGCATTTAAGATCATTAAAAAAAAAAGAAATGTATTTCCTAAGAATTACCATACGAGATACCTTCTTATGCAAATATGTAATTTAATTGAAATAAAATATCCTAATTGGACTTAATAATGTAGCAAAGATCTAGATTCCTATAATGTTCATTAATGTTAATTAATTCATGGCAATACACACAAAATACACTAAGTACACAAAAAACACTAAAGTACAGAGAAGTACACTAAGCACAGTTACAACATATGACTACATCTAATTGTATAATTCAAACAGAAATAAAATGTACAGCATCCATATAAATCAATCACATTATTAGTGTATTATTATAAGAAATTATGTTGCAGATCTAATTATTACAGTATTGTCAAAGAAAATGACATTTTTCTGAACATCAAGAAACATAAGTAAGTAAATACTTGTTTACTTCAGTTTAAGTTAGGAGAGGAGTAAGAAATAGATCATTCTATGAAGGAGGGAAAAAAATTTGTTCACACCCTAGTTTTTTGCTTTTTAAAAATGGTTCTGCTTTTTTTTAACAACAAATCTAACAATCTATAAAAATGTCAATGAACAAACCATTGTATAGACTCTTTTGGCCAAGGCATAAAGTCTTAGTACATGCTGTATTGTAAATCTATACATTCCATTGTACAATTTAAAACAAAAAAGCAGACAAAATGAAAATGGAAGATCCAACATATACTGAAGATCCACCATAAACTGTTTATCACTAGGAATAATTAATATATTCTCCAAACTACTTTGAACCAAAAACACCCAAAACAGACATCATTTATTTGAGATGTATTTTTTTCTATTTATAGCCCCATAGGTATTGCAGTGCCCTTCAGAACTATTAACAATATCCACAAAAGTAAGAACAAAGAACATTACTTAAACATGTAAATCTCTCATAATGTTAAATTTGATCAACAAGACTTAATTTAACCACAACAACAATAAAACAATATTCCTTAATTGTAAGGAAAAATATGTAAAGGCATCTACAGTGAAGTAAGTCTAAAACAGTTAGATTTTGGAAGCATCTTAAATGTAAAAATGGTGGAAAAAGCAATAAAATATTGCAAGAGAAAAGTCTTTGCATTAACAAATTGCAGCAAGAGAATTGTAGAAATGCTCTTATAAAAAACAAATGTACAAGTAACTCTTAAGAAGCAAAAACAGAGACATTATCTTCAAGCTATAGTTTAAAACTGCCTATTTAAAACTAATGAATTCAAAACCTTTTTCCAAATAAGATCACTGATTGGTAATTAATTTCAAGAAATAACATAAAACTGATAATTTTCTAGTAAATATCATTAACTGACAACTAATTAATATTAATTCTAATCAATAAGAGATAAGAAAAGTATCTATAACGTGGTAGCAAAATGTTGTAAATTATCAAAGATTTAAACATAGAAGTTTTTTTCAAATCATGTACTCAATGCATTTGTACTAATGCAATATTTAGCACATCGGAATTTTGTTAGAAACAAACTAAACATATGTAGCAAAAATATGTTGATGTCTTTTGAAAGATTCCATTAATTGTTAATTTATTAAAACATACACTAAGTACATTTGCAACATTAATTACATGATAATGTCTCTACACCCTATACTCCAACAATGTTGCATAGCTGGTCTTATCTCCTCCGTAGTTTGCGTTCAATGTAACCTTTGTGGATCCATCAAAGGAGTAGTGCTGGGTCATATCAACCTTGCCTTCCCATAATCCTGGCTGGGGTGACAGGAGGTGGGTCCAGTCGCTTCCAGCAACCACAGCAACAGCTTCTGCCTTTGGAACAGTGACACGGAACAGGACCTCATTTCCACAGCCTGGATGTAGGATAAGTGGAGACTCCATATAGCAGCCTTCCTTCCATTGGGCATACTGTTTCGGGAATGGTATGGCCTTCTGTGTAATGCTTTTACAGTTGATCAGATAGTTGAAGACACCTGGAAGCTGTTGGCTTGTGTCTCTGGCAGGGATTGAATACAGCTGCAGTTTGTAGAAGCCAACATTGGGCAGGGTGACTACAAAGCTGACAATATTGCCTTGGGTTTGTGTGAAGACAAAATCTGGATAGTCCTGGTCAGACTCAGCCTCAATAAGGTTGGCTGTTACTCTCATCTCTTGGGCAGTGGCGAACTGGATCTCCACATTGTTCCTCTCCAGATGGATAACAGGGTCGTGGAAGGTCAGTGTGTTGAGACCAAACTCATTGAACTTGGGCTGAGCTCCAAGGTAGCCAGCAGGTAACTTAGGCAGAGGAACTGTCTTCACATCTTCATGGCATTCGATCAGGTACTGGGCCACATGGAACAAGGTGGTGCCCTCGCAGCTTGGGTCATTGGCATAAATCTCCAGACCAAATTCTCCCCTTGAGGGAGCTGTGATGTTAAAGTAGGCAGTGTTGCCAACAATCCTGTTCATGCAGTAGCCCTCGAGCTCAGCATCTGATCGATCATTGTGCTTCAGCTTGGCCATAAACTGCATTGCCTTGGGGATCCTGAACTGTAGCTCAGCCTTGCCATCTCTGGTCAGCACGCTGGCAGTCTGCTGATAGGTGGCCAGACCGTACCTGGAGAATAAATCATCAGTGTTTGAATTATTCAATATAACAAGATACTTTTTCAAAACTTAGTCTATCTCAAGTATTATACTTTTCTGTTTCATAGGCTGTGAACTTAAAATATTCTAAAGAATTTGTTTAACTGCAATTACGAGGCCATACCACAAATCCAGGTTTTCAACGCTTTAATACAACTTATTACGTGGAAACTGTTTTTCTATTTTTAGTAACAGTGACCTTGATCCGATTGGCCCCAAACCAATCCCAAGCTAGGTCTTCATGCAAGCTTGCTATATCCAAAGTTTCAGCATATTGGTTTATTCGAACTTAAGTTATTGACCGGAACTGTTTTTCTTTCTTTAGTAACAGTGACCTTGAACCGACTAGCCCAAAATCCAATCCCAAGCTAGGTCTTCATGCAAGCTTGCTATATCCAAACTTTCAGCAAGATTGGTTTATCCAAACTGAAATTATTGACCAGAAACCCTTTGTCGCCTGCCGCCTGCACGCTCACCCGCCCACGATAACTCGTCATCTAATAACCAGGATTTTTGTTGAAAACCTGGTTAATAAACACATTTTCAAACTGGTAAAACTGGTATGTACTAAGTATGTCAGGACAACATGGTTTGTGGTACCTGAAGAATGCTGAGTTGGGTCCCCAGGTTAGATAGGCACATGGTGGGAATGGTTCTGGCTCATGACCAACCTCTTCTTGGACTATCTTGTATTCACATACCTGTTGAAACATACATCATATATTGTATGTTACAGTTATATATTGTCAAACATGAAACAGTTTATATTTGTATTGAGGTAACAGCAGTATTTAAGTCAAATAACATTCATCTTGAGTATTCTTGTGCACACCTGCAGTCACAAAACATTTCATTTGTAGATTACTTTTCCTTCTTTGTTATGACACCATATAATACAATACCTCTTCACATAAGGAAACAAAGTTCACATACAAACCTTACAAGCTTTACACAACTTGGCTGCTTCATATTTTGTGCAGCAGAAATACAGGTAATTTATCTTTATATTCACAAGACATAATAAAGAAAACAAGACAGATGCCATGTCAAAGAAAAGCACAGTAAAGCCCCATACCAAATATACAAAGATGCACTGTATCCTTTACATATATTCCAGCCTCTTGGAAAATGAAATACAGTCAACTCTCGTTATCTCAAATTTCAAGGGACCGTAGAAAATAGTTTGAGATATCCGAAGTTTGAGTTATCCGAATTTAAGGATAGTTTTGTAAATCTTAAAAATTTACCTGCTACACGATGACTGGTAATGACTGAAATTCCTTGTTATATCTGCCACTGTAAACTAAGCTTCTGCAAGTTTGTGTGGTCTTGCATGTTTAAAGTGTTATTAGATTAGGTCTGTTGCCATAACCGATCTTATTTTTTTATTCAATAATCAGTACGTGTATTGTGGGTAGGTAGTGGAAGAATGATAAAATCACTAACGCGACCTCTCATTTTATTTACAAGTTGAGAAGGCCGTGTCAACAAGTTCCCAAAAACTGTAACAACAACAAGTACAAACTGAAACACTTTAATCAGCGTTAATTGATTAACGAAATTGTTGTTCATTAATCAGCTAATTAAATAATAATCGATTAACCTTTCCTCTAAATTATGTGACATCCAGATTGCCGATAATTGGCGATAAAACTCGCGCCCAAATCTTCGCGAGTTTCACGGTAGGTGTGAAAATCACTATTGTTGCCGTTTTGCATCTTATAGCAATTTGAAGTTTGAGATAGACCAACTGATTTCAACAGTTTTATACGTGTGGGGACAAAGAATTTAGTTTGATATATCCGATAATTTGACACATCCGAATTTGAATTAAGCGGAGTCGACCTATATAGAAACTATAGGGAAAAAACAGGACCGTAGAAAACAGTTTGACATAACCGGAAATTTGAGATAACCGATTTTGAATTAACGAGAGTTGACTGTATATTTAAACCCTAAGATATATCTTAGTCATGTAATTGTTTCCACCATAGACACTTACCTGGGCATACACATTATCTTTGTTCTCTGGGGTGTCTTCCTTGGCATAAATGTACAGGATGAATGAACCCTTTTTGGGAAGGCGGAGCCTGAATGAAGCCACACCACCTACACTCTCCTGCATGCCATAGCGATTAAGCTTGATGCCACGATATTCCTCATCACCATTCTCAAACTGAAATGTTATGGGTAATATTAATGATGATAAAATGAAAAAACAACAACATTAGCTGGTCATAAAAAGGAAAGAAATAATAATATATTAAGAGGCCCTTATTTGCACTGATGAAATGAGAGTGTACAACAGTTTCTGCATTGGTCAGTTTTCAGCTGTTACTCAACTTTGACCAATGAGATGCTTCAGAATGGTCACTGACTCAGAAATATTTCTTCATAACTTTAGGTAATGACAAGCTAAACAATATTTTCTGATGAAAGAATTACACAAGCTCGATATCTACCTGAACACTGAAGTTGAAGGCCACAACTAGTCTATGGGCTGGGTACCGGAGTCTGATGTTGATTTCACCACGCCCATACACCACGGCTGTACGGTGGCTCACAAACTCCAGACCATACTTGAAGAACTGGGGCTTCATGTGGGGCATGTTCTCAAACTCTTCCAAGGTAACCTATTCAACAAGACACATTTGTGAAGATTTCTTTCCTTCTTAGGCATTTCTTCAGTTACAGATGATTCGAGGTAATTAAATAACAATTATAGGCATATTCTGCCTTAATGAATAAAACATTCAAACACCAAACCTTTTTTTCTTAGCCTTTGTCAAAAATTAATGGCTATATGCATAATGTGTCAGCCAAATTTCATTGGATGTAAATAATAACAAGCTCAGTAATTATCTTATGATGAAAATTATAAATAGGTATGTGACAAATGTTGTTTTTTAAGGAAACACAGTTGCTGATAATAAATAATAATAAAATCTGTGAAAACTGAAAACAAAATACTTTTATTGAAATGGGATTCTTATAGTTTTTCTTTTTAACACATATTCCTGTAATTTGCATTAATTTGTCTGGCAATTTATGTATGCAAATAAGCAGAATCAACTGTTGTTATGAACAGATGCAGAAATAAAAAGTTTTCACTTTGGATAAAAATGAGTAAAACCCAAAACCTTTTTTATATAAGTGCATTTCAATTGTTCAATAGAAGATTATTCTTACTTAACTCAGAGGCAAAATGATTCTATAGAGAAAAACATGCAATAAAATACATATATATAAAAAGATTAAATAACTTAAATGCAAGAAAACATTGTTTTATTACCACTACAATACAAGCTAAAATAATTTCTCAGTTCACTACTAAAAAAAAAGAGGATTTTTTACATTCCCATATGAAATTTGAAAATCATTGGGCTGACCCATCAATTTACTTTCTGTAAAAAAATGTCTTACTAGAAGTAAATTAAGATGAAAATATACTAAAAAACTGATACAATGAGTTTTATAAATTAAATATTTAGTGGTCCCAGTATTCAGATAGCCACATATTTGTATAGGCACTTGTTCTTTATCAACTTACTGGTCTCTCCAGTAACTGCCACTTGGGATCGTCCGGAAAGTGTGTAAAGATGAGTTGAGCAGGCTCAGTGAGGAAGAAATACTCATCCAGCTGGTAGTGGAACTCCTCTGTGGTTGCCTGCTTGCCAATGATTCTCCGGGCAGCCCAGTGCGCATCTATCAGGCACCAGGTACCATAGATGTACACAGCATTCCATGAATGCTGGTTTGAGCCAGGCTGGAACTTCTGGCCTGGTCGATAGTCTGCGCCCTTGGCATAGCCACTGATGATCTTGGAGTGGAGACCAGCATAGCTAGGGATTTATTGAAAGAAAGAGTTAATGAGAAATATACTACAATTCATGCAAACATACATTTCTGGTACTCATCACAATTTTAAAAAATGAAAGATTTATTTAGAAACTACTGCATTTATATTCTTAATTATATTATAAAATGAAATGAACCATGACATTATAGTACATGTATCTGTTTTCAATCTCAACCTTTTTCTTTGCGTGGGGACATTAGAGAATAGGTGCCCCTGAAAAATCCCTACATGCAATTACAGTTCTGGAACCATAATGGTTGTCACATCATACCATTTACGTACGGTACAATAAGGTTCAATGTATGATACTATGTCTGTGTTTTACATGATACCATTCATGTTATAGTTCATGACCATACACAATATGCATTAAGATCATCAGGGCATGATAACAACAGTTCTTCACCTTAAAAACAACATTTAGGACAAGACTGATGAACCGAACTCCTTTGAAGAGCTATAAAACAGCAACAACTATAAGTCTGTCAGATGGTTATTAACAATTTGCATTGTATATGAGCCATATCATTCGAATCCCATATTTGAGACAGACCTCTTTTCCATAACCTGATATAGTGCTAGATTCTGTTAAAGCTAGTTTATCCAGCTGTATGTTTATTCCAATTACCAGTATGTCTAACTGCTCTTTATTTTCCATATAAATCACTTCCCTAGTTTTCATGATTCTTCACCTAAACATCCATTCATATCCAATCTATGCAACTTGTCATTCAAGTAATAAGAATGAAAACTTTCTAAGTGTGCAATGTTAATTTGCGTGTAAAAATATGCTCACCGATATTATGCATGTATCAAAAATATAATATATAGTTTAGTTTCTGTTTACAACCATAACTTTTTTTAGTATTTGTTTAACATTTATTATGGCATTTAGATTTCCATGAACTATGGTATGAGCATGTTATTATCAAAATGTCGCAATATATATATGCATGTATCAAAGAATTGTGATGAGACGGCACAGTACGATTCTCCTCCTGTTACGTTACCATACTATACCTTCTGTTAAGCTACCACAGTCTAGTCCTTAGCATTACGTTACGGTACTATGTACCATTTACGATGTGACTTGTTATGTTACTTTACAATAGGATTATTATATTACATGATACGCTACGTTACCTCACGATACCTTTACAATAAAAATACATACGATACACAATGTTTTGGACAACTAGTATGATGCCAGAACTGTACATAGGTCCTTTCATTTGTATTACTCAGTTTTAATGATAGTACTCTTTTTATTGTATGTTTACTGTTATGCATTTCCAAGTTAACCATCATCTACAAAAACTTCCATTTTGTTGTTTAAATAACATACATCTGTAAGTGTCTCAAGGAATCTAAAGCTCATATTTGAAAAAAAAGGAAGAAACTTCACCATTTGTGATTGCATCATCTGCAAAAGAACAGTTGTTAAAATCTAAGAATTCCAACTTAAATGACTTACTCTTCGGACTGTCTTGGATATTATATAACAAGGGGGGCAATTTTCCTTTCACAAATAATCCCTATTATTATATTTTTACTTTCCCTTTTCCTCAAGAGTTGTTGCCTTTTTGCTCCTATGTTTCTTCCTTATGTTACCATTTTTCTGTTGTTTTTTTCTACCTTTATTGTACATCTCTATCACACTGTTGTTCTTTGTTCTCTTTGTCTCAATCTAAATATATGCCAATTTCTTATCATTTTTGTTTGCATGTCTCTCCTGATTTCTTTTTACCTATTTTATCAGAGCTGTTTTTTCATCTATTACAATGTTTCTTCACTTACTTGCACATGGTATCAAACACCATAGCATATGTGGTCTTGCCCGTCTTCAGGCCCATGAGAACCTCTTCTGGGCTTCCTCTCTCCACATTGTCAAATGTCATCTCCTTCAGATTCTTTGTGGCAAGCCAGCGAAATATTACTCTGGAAACATACAACAGAAAATTATTCATATTTGTTTGTATTAAATTTATTGATGATTTACTTTTTATAAGAATATGTGTAAAAATAAAGTTTGTGGGGCATCCGAGCAATTAGAGTCAACAACTCTAAGCCTAATGATAATGTCACCACAGATTCTCTGTACACCAAATTAGGAATTCAAGAGGTAGCCATAGCTCTCTGTACCAAACGCCTGAGGAGGTATGGCCATGCTTCTCGCAACAATTGTACCAACACGATTATAAACATGGATATTTCAAGCGCCCGTGGGCGTGGAAGACCTAGAAAATCGTGGTCTGATTGCATCAAGACCGATTTAAGTGTATGTGGTATGGGCAATACCAGTCCACACAACAGGGATGAATGGAGAGCTGGTGTTAGACGTTCAAGTCGCCTGCTGCCTACCTCAGTATCTGGGACACCCGCAGCAGATGACAAATAAACTCAGGATATGATGATGATGATGAACTCCTTAGACTTGAGTCCCGGTCAGGGCAAAAAGTTCACATGGGAATATTTTCCAGATTACCTGGAGAGGCTCAGGTGATTCTAGCTAGACATAAGTCTGTGATGTTCCTTCACCCATAATTAGCTGGGCGTCACTAGTATGACCAAAATTTTGTCAGTGCAATTCAACAAAAGATTTTACAAATCAAACAAAAAGGTAGTATATGTTAAATAATTTTGTAACATAGAAATAAATTGAAGAATTTGTTTAGTCACATTATTCTTTGTCATAGCATTTAATCTTTTTTTTACACTTACATTCATTAAAAATTAAGAAATATTATAATATTTAAAGATTGTGCTGCATGTTCTAATAAAAGCATGGTTTCACAACAAAGTTGAATATATTTTCTTGTTTGAAGACTCTTTTTGAGCATTTAGTCTAATAAACACAAGAAGAAACGTTGCCATATGACAAAAGTATTATAGAAATCTGAGTACTCTTGTAAAGAAAATATCTGGTTGATAACTGTATAAACTGACACTTAAAAAAAAGAAATGTCTATTTTTAGTAACAGTTTACATTAAAAATTAAAAAAAATACTTGTACTGGGCAGGGGGGGGGGGGTATAATGATCAACACAGACCTACCCCACCCTTGAAGAAATGTTTGTTAATTTGATTGCAGAAAGAAAGAAATAAAAATGCCTGTTAGTTTGAGTTTAGAAATTAAAGAAATAAAAATGTAATATTTTTTTTACAATTTATTTGGATAGGGGCTATTACCATCCACCCTGACCCACCCCACATAAGAAGATATTTTTGTTGGGGCAAGGTTCTTACACTTGGTAAACCTGTTTTTTGAGGTAGAGCCATGGTTCTTAGACAAGACACCATCATATTAAATGAACACTTGTTTGAAGATATGTTAAGTTTCAAAGCTCTTGCATGAATGGTTACTGAGAAAAAGACGACTGAAACAAAAAACTTAATGAAAATGCTAAGTGAAAAGAGGCATAACTATGACAAAATACAGTCAAGAGTTATGAAACTTGTCCAGACAAATGCTACAGTAATGTCATACAAATGTGTTACGTATCAAAGCTCTTCCTTGAATGGTTACTGAGAAAAATAAAACTTAATGAAAATTCTAAGTGAAAAAGGGGCATTATTTGGGCAAAATAGTCAGGGGTTACGAAACTTGTCCTGATAATTGCTACTGTGATGTCAGATAACGATATTAAGTGTTAAAGCTCAATCTTGAACGGTTACTGAAAAAATACAACTTTGACAAAAACTGAATGAAATTCTAAGTGAAATGGAGCATAACTTTGGCAAAATAGAGACAGGGGTTAAGAAACTTATCCTGATAATTGCTACTGTGATGTCAGACAACTATGCTAAGTTTCATCATCATCATCACCGTCGTCGTCATTATACTGTTTAGATTATCCAGGCCTTTGCCTTAATCTTTATCCAAGGGTGAGGCCTGACTGTCCAGTCGAGAACGAAGTCTCCCTCACCATGTTCAGCGATCCTGTGAATTAGTATCACCAATTCTTCAGGATGTACAGTCCTGTCTCGTTTTACTAGGTGATCCCTGGTCAGTTTAGGTCTACCCAAGGCCCCATGACAACCGACAGTTAAAGTACGAATCTTTGATGTAAATCCTGCACTGCGTTCTACATGGCCAAACCAACTCAACCAGCTTGTCTGGAGAATTTCTGAGATATCTTTGATGTCTAGCAGAGAGAGAAGAGACTATGGGTACATCGTCTTCCGGTTTGACAAAGCATTTCCATCTTATCATGGCTCTATCAATGCGTCCCAGCCTCATACAAGTAGCAGCTGTAATTGCCCATGTTTCAGAGCCATACAGCAACAAAGGTCTAAAGTATATTGTGTAGAGACAAACTCTTATTGTGATAGGCAGATGTTTGCTTGTAAAGATTGGAAGCAGCTTTCTGAACTTTTTCCATGCTGGCTTGCATCTTGTTGTTACAACGAGTTCTCATCCACCTCCAGATGACAACAGATCACCAAGGTAGCAGAAGTCTGTTACTACTGTTACCTCTGGCATGGGTCTACCATTGATTGGATGAGCAAGTCCATTGCAGAGAGGGCACTTGTAGTTCAGATCAGGCTTGAGGGGTCCCTCAATTCCCCTACACTTCTTATGTACCCAACTAAAGCAACTCGAGCAGAGAATGGATTTTCTTCCTGTGCCGTTCAGACAGACAGCACATGGATGATACTTTCCAGATCGTCTTAGGGTATCCAGATTCGGACCTGAGATCATTACCTTGGTCTTATTCATGTTGACTCGAGTCCTTCTCCTCCATACTCATCTTCCATGTGGCCACTCTTTCCAGCAATGATTCAAGGGAAATGTCAATGATTACAAGATCATCAGCATACAAGAGCTCCCATGGGCAACTTACCCTGACATGACTTGACAACGCTTCCAGAACGAAGATGAATAACAATCAACTGAGTACTGATCCTTGATGGACAACAACATTGCCTTCAAACCGATCGCTGTAGCTGTCCCCTTCTTGAACTCGGCTTCTAGCATCAGAGTACAATGTCTGCACAGTCTTGGCAAGCCATTCCTCAACTCTTAAATTGTGCATTGCCCACCAAATGACTTTCCTTGGTACACGGTAAATGCCTTTTCAGGGTCGACAAAAGCCATGTAAAGGGATTGATTAGCTGCGAGATGCTTTTCTTGCATTTGTTGGATGAAAATTGCATCAGTCATTCCTCTGCCAGGCATTGAAACCGAATTGCATGTCATCTATCTGGATTTGTTGTCTGATCTGTTGCTCCATAACTCTCTCCAGGACTTTCATGACCTGATCAACCAGCTTTAGGCCTCTGTAGTTGCATCTATTGAGTGCACCACCCTTGCCTTTATACAGAGCTAAGTTTCAAAACTCTTTCTTGAATGACTGTGAAAAATACAACTTTGACTGAATGAAATGTTGATGCCAGCAAGGGAACATATACTGACTACCATCACTTGCATGTATTAAGTGGATGAAGTTTCTTAGTTGGGTTTAATAACAAACGGAATTTTAATGAGGAATTTTACAAGGAATATAAAGTTCCCTTTTCTTGAGGAAACAATATTTGTTAATATTAAAATTTCCAAATACTAAAGAGTTGAATAATTTTTTTAAATATTTTTTTCATATTTCTTAAAATAGCTAATGACCCTTACCAGTGGTTCTAAGGGAGTTGGTACACTGTATAAGCCCTAATGCTGTTTATAAATGTAACTTACCTGCACTTCTCAATTTCATTGGTGATGTTCTTGGAATAGATCAAATCCCAGACCAGCTCTCTCACACTTCCGTGGTCACTTTTGGATACCTAGGCAACAGTAAACCAAAATACTTAGTTTTATGTACTTCTAAAATAAAAACTTTCCACTTAGATAATTTGAAATTAATAGCAGCATTTTTAAGTTAGGCGACTGGTGTTGATGATCTTCCACTAAGTAAAAGATATATACACCAAGTTAGGAAACTCTGTCTCACAAAACTTTAATCACAGGGCAAACACATGCCCAAGCTTTTACAAAATGTATGGGAAGCTGCAGGCATTTTGCAACAATAAGGGATTGGGATTTGTATTTAGGTACTGGTTTGAAACACTAGGTGAATGAAGACAGGTATGAACTTGGTATTTTTAGAGACATTATCTTTATGACTCTGCAAACTGGGCAGTAACTAATCTTAGTATACTAGAACAGGTAGCTATATTAATTTTATTGAAACAACATGTGAGCATATGACCCTACCACTGCACTAACTGGGCCTGTGGGCTATCATGAGAAATACACTAAACGAGGCCAGTTACCTTTTTTTGTCTTTAAAGGCATCTCAAAACCCTTATATAAGTGACCCCCCCCCCCCCATTTATTGCCTCACCCAGCATGTGAGGGCATCTGTTTTCTGATAAGCCAGGCTGCCACAGTCTGTAACATGTGTCTGTCACACAGGTATTGTTCAAGATCCAAGTGTATTACGTATGCTATATCTGGGGGTTGAACATAGTCATTCACAGTTTGTAAAGGAAACAGTTGTGAATATACCAATTACGCAATCCTATATATATATAGGAGAACACTTCGATGATGTGGACGAGTTGTCCTACGCGGTGCAAGGGGCAATTTCAGAGATAAATGATGGCCCCTACTTTAATAGCTTCATGTCATGGATCAACCGTAAAAAGTGTGTTTCCTTTCACGGAGAGGATTTCGAGAAGGGCTAGGTGCGTGTTTTGGGTGACTCTTATACATGCGTTGAGAGTGACGTTGTTACGACGTTGGGCCGGTTTCACTGCGATTACCTAAGAAATACTTGAAATTGTACAATTTTTATCCGATTTTATTGAAATTTTGTGTACATGTTTATTATATGTTTATTTACAAAATGTAAAGAGAACGTCAATTTCCCATGAATATTAAAAATATGGCAGCACTTTTCAGCGTATTTATTGAACAGCCCTCGTATATATATAAATTTTGTTTTCTTTCTTACTTTGTTGGTTGATTTTGTTATTTCTTATACATTTTGTTATTTCTTTCATTCTTTTAGTTCTCATATTTATTTTAAGTTATATTTTATTTTGATTTGTAAAATGTAACGAAACGTTTCTAACAAAGGCAATTTAAAAAGTCATTCATTGTCAGAATAACAGACTCATTTTAAGTCATTTTGAATACTAAAACTTGTATCTCTCATGTATTTTCAAAATCAAATATTTAGCTATGAAATAAATACATAATCCTGCAGTTACAAAATTGACACCTAGTAATTAATGCAATAAAGAATTTGTAAGGGATCAGATAGTAAACAACCCACATTATCACTAACAATAATGTTTGTGGCTTTGTGTAAAACTAGCCTACTGTCTCACATCCATACTAGCAGGTAATTTAGTTTTGCATTAACCCATCAGAGGTTTTACTGTGACAGACTAGTAATATATTGGCTTAAGACTCCCTGCAGTGATGACCAGCAATTAGCAGGTCTGGTCATAGCATGTGGGGGCCTGGCTCAGTGGGATACCACATTCCTTTCGAGATGCCTTTAAGAGAAAGAATTGTGTGCATAATTTTTACAATTAACAGTGACTTCAAAAGAGTGTGGCATGCCAAGAGGACAGTCTAAATTAAGGTACCTGTATGGCGTGGTCATCAACGGTGTGGAGCACCTGCCTGTCGAGTGCCTCCAGGGAGGGTTTCACGTGAGTGACAGCTGTCTGTGGTGTAGGGGGTGGTGCTGTGTCCTTCTCCTGCTTCACTGGTATTAGCTTGAATGTGGGCGGGGCAGCTGGTGGCTCCTGACCAATATTTCTGTAACATGATTGGGTAATACATAGGGTTGAGCCTGGTACATAAGTTTTGAGTGGTTAAAATTTAAGAACTTAGTTACATGTATTTCTTGCATTTTTATTAATGAGATTAAAAATATCTTTCATACAGCAGAGAAAATAAACACATCTTTGACTCGCTAAAAGCCTTCTCACTATATAAACTGAGATTGTAACTCTAACACTCAATCAGATATTATCATTTTTTATTTCATGCTGCTATATTTAGAAGTTAAAGTAGTATTTAGAACCTATGGTAATCCAAAAGAACCCTACTAATTAACAAAACTTAAATAGAAATTTCCAAGCTGCTAGCCAGAAATGAACCAGTGTGGATGGATTTATTACTCAATACCAACACCATCCAGTCACAGAGTCAATTCCACCACTCAGATGCATTTGACAAACACGATTATGGGTGCACAAACAATGGTCAAAATTATTTCGTAGGAAATCAAATGCATTACACATAGAAAATTGGAAAGCAGGCATGTCTTCAGCAGCAAATAAACACCTATACATTGGGACAAAAGCTACATTAGAGTCACTAACTTCTGATATTAGAAACCATTTTATTAAACATTCATTACTTTCTATATGATTTTGCATTTTAACTTAGACCTAAATTAAATGCTCATACATGCTACCAGATTTGACCAAGTAAACTGAGTTTGAAATTAAGTAGTACCTCTTACATCCCTGTGATCTGAATCTAAAAATCCTGAGTGTGCAATTCTTCTCTGAACTCGAAGCGAAGAGATATTGAGAGGATATGAATGACCTATGTCATTACATAACCTAATTCTGCATGGGATATCGCAAATATCTCGGCCTAGTAGATAATACATAGTCAGTGAAATACACATTCTAATAGCAGTTGGCTCCCCATTTAAACCCTTTCCTCGAGTCAATGAGTGATATTTGTATGCGGCTTTGTTCATTTATAAAAATGCATTTCATGTACAGAAAAATGCCACCTAACGACCATGCCACTAAAGTGACCATGTCTCAATTAAGGCTGATTTTCATAAGTACAAACTATTTGGCTTCTTTATTTAATTGAGACCACAACAACAGGCTTGCAGTTAATCAGGCATAACATTTTACTAGAACATATTGTGTATCTCTTATGTAAACACTGACCTCAATTGCGACCATCTTGACCAGAACAACTTGTCACTCGTGGCGTGATTTGCACCCACTAATTGGCAAAATAATGCTCTTCAGCATGTTTTCAACCTACTGTCTACGACAATTAGAATTTGATGACCAGTATAGAGAAACATTCAAGCGCTTTGCGATTTCGATCAATCGAAGATTGCATGAAAAACATTTAACATGTGAGATTGAACTGCTTTATACAAATAGGACATTACAACATGGATAAGACAAGATTGTTCCAGGCAAAACATGTACAATTAATACATCTAACTTGCAATCATTTTAATCTTCGCTAAAGTGACATATATTTCATTGTATCAATGACTTGTCAATTACAGAGTTTAATCGTTACATTATTGATCATCATAAATAATTTTCAAAGAATCAAACTGATGATCAAACAAATGATTGATAAAACTTAAAATATTTTCATTACATAAATGACATACTCGGTAGCATGATTTTGTTAAAATAAAATTTTGAAAAGAAGTGTTTGTTTTTTGTTTTAAGTCCCTTTTCAATGAACAGGGGCGTACCAAGTGGACACTTTCATATGCTCACCCAAGCTCACTATTAAGACCACCTCACTATTGAGACCACTTTGTGTCAAAATGGAAGGTGGGCTTAATAGAGGGATTTTACCGTATATCCGAATTACATAACATGAAAAATTTCTAATTTAAACAGGAAACAATATAAATGTTAACATTTGAAGCTTGACCCTTATATCTGCTAAACTGGCCTTTGCCTCTGTTAAATTGGCATTTGTATCTGTAAAATTGGCATTTGAATCCGCTGAACAGTTGTGCCAAACTGACATTAGAACCACAGGTAGGTTCAAACAGAGACTACTGCTCACCTTTTCTCTACCTGTATGGGAGTGGAGGATACAGGGATGGTGGAAACCTTGCCCTGTTTGGGTTCTGGCAGGTTGGTGGCCCCTGCGCCAGGTCTAAATGCTGAAACATGTAACAGAGGCCAAAGTTCATAGTCAATTCAGGTTTACTGTTTGTGTAGTAAGTATAAATTGGGTCAAACATACATTTTTGTATGTACCATACTTTCTCACTTATAAGACTATTCGCTCATAAGACAGGCCCCCTATTTCAACTATGAAATTGCCAGTTTCCGCTTCGACCCTCTTGTAAGATGAAAAGAAAAAATAAACAGGAGCGTCGACCAGTCATGCTGTCTCAACAAAAGGGTTAACTGGTTAACAGTGACTTATTTTCACAAGTTGGTGGATGTATCTAGTCTCGTCTACATGAATATCCTGTAGCGTGTGGAGGCATGACATAAATTTCTTTGATCTACATCACCAAGTCTGACTTGACAGAACACGATATATTGGGGAACTGTCCTTGTGTACATGCCGCCAATCAATAATTTTGTGGAGTAATGTAATTGGCAACTGCTTATAAAAACACATCATTCACACCCTCACTGTCAAACTGCTCCGATCGATATCACCGATAACAGCTTATCACAGAGTCAGTCAACTTGACCTGTGTAATGAGGCAATTCTACACAGAAACATCAAGTAAATTACAGTTTGGTGTATCTGGCAGACTGAAGTTGAAAGTTTGTTTCAATGTTTACTAATGGATAATAAGACGTGTTTAATGCAAAACAAAGGGAAATGTATGCAAGATAGTTAATTGTTGACCGAAAGACATCAAAGGCCACTTAAGGTAACTTATCGGCAGTCGGTAATGATGGCAAGTTGGGTCATTGCATAAGGGCTAACAAGTTTATGTGAAATGTTTTCGCCCAAAAACAACATGAAAAATTTTTGCCAGGTCACTAGACCCTGCCTATTAGTCGAGCCTCACACTTTGAACATAAAATTTTGAGGAAAAATCCCCATCTAATAAGTGAGAAAATATGGTAGTAGTTCAGTACTGAGAAGAATGTTAATAAATCTACATTGAAGCAAAAGACACACATATGATTTTTCATATTTCTCAATAAAGCTTTTACAAACGGGTAAATTTACATTCAGTTCCTGCTCACAAATTGTTAAAAATATACTTCATTTTCTTAAGATTTTCCACCAAATAAAAATTAATGCAATTGCCCTCATCAACATTTTTTTAACCAAAAGGCTTAACTATTAATAAAATTCATTCAGCTAGTACTGTACCTGTAACGCCCTGTTGTTTTGGTGCGACCACCTGGGCATAGACGCCTTGCTGTGGTGCTGCACCATACAGGTACTGCTGCTGTAGAAGTTCTGGTGGTGGGGGTGGCAGGTCATCAAAGTCATCCTGGGTACCCTTTGTGGAGCCATCAATGTATGTGTTGGCTAGGCCGGCAGTCACCTGAAAGATGAGTAGTTAGCGTAAGGAGTAGTAATGAAACAAGCACTACATGTATGGTATTAACTGCTTGAGAAAAATAGTCACATGATAAAAATGACAGTCTGGATATAATCTGCAGTCCATACATTTTTGGCATAAGCTGAAGGAGAAGGGTCAAGCACCAAGACCGACTGAACCACATTACTGTGGGTTAGTAGATCACTATTGCCCAAAATGCTGGTTATGCAATATACATCCAATACCGGTATTTTAGGTTCAGTAGATATATTGAATCAAATGTTTCTGTAGCGGACAAAAATATCGATCATGAACAAAGAATATAAAGAAGAAAGACATTGCCAATTTTTTTGTGAAAATGTTTCTAGAATGCTTGAAAAATAGTACAAAATATTCAAGTAGTGATAGACCAATTTAATTCTACTTTCAAGTTCCAATAGCCAGAAATTGTGATTCATTCGGTTACATTTGTCTGTACTATTGAACGAGATGTATGGCTTTCTTGTTTTCAAGAGAAGTTGATCATTTAGAACAGCATTTTCTAATTCTTTGCAATTATTTTTATCATAAGAAATTTAATTAGTAAACAATCTAGTATATCTTAGATAGGTAAAGCGCTTTAGGTAAAGATAATTTTTTAATTCAAATGGCGTCTGTCGAAATCTTGTAATCTCTGTGTAAGGAAGGAATCATTGACTCGGACAATGTATATTGCAAAATGAAATCCATGGATTTTGGAAGAGATATTTCTTTAGAAATGAACATGCTAATGACAAAATCATTGGCTAATGAGACTTTGGCTAATTGACTGTACTTTGCAGTAAATCTACTATTTAAGTACATGTAATACTTATTTGAAAACATATAGGCTCACAGCTATACGTTAACAATTAATTATGCCATATGTTGTCATAAACAGCCAATCTGTTTGAATTAGGCAGCTAATTTTAGGCTGTCCCTTGGATGGCTGCTTAATACAAGTTCGGCTGTAATTAGAAACTGTTTAAAGCATTGCTGGTCTCATTTTAGATAAGTGAAGAAATTTCCATTTGGGGAGAGGGATGTTGTATAATAATACATTTTGAAAAAAAATGAAATAAGTAATACATCATCCTTATTTGTTTTATGATATAAAATAACAAAATCATGACCTTCCTGAAAAAATTCCTTGGTGATGAAGAAAATGAATATGAGAAATTTAAAATCACGATGACATGGCATCAAGACAGATCTCTATCTGAAAGCTCTGGCCACATCAGTAGCACATGAATATGTTTTAACACCAGGGAACATATTTCCTTCTGAAAAGTTTTCATAAAATAGATTATATACTGAAGATACCATGATTTTCTTTTAATTAAGAGAATAGCCTCCTTTGTATAAACTTGACCAATACCATATTTGTTATAGTAGAAGGACTGTACTGATGCAATAGTTCATGAATTTGTTAACACAAGAAAAAACAATAAAAACACCTACATGACTGTTTAATCATTTTGTATCAATAACATATCGCAATGATAATTCTGACAGATATGGAGCCCTTCTCTGGAGGAATGTTAGTTTAAAGATTATGGTAATAGTTCATTAAGTGTTGCATTTTATAATCAATCACATTTACATCTAATGTAAGCTGGTCAGACAAATATTAATGTAGACATTTAATGATATGAATCTGCATAACTCCTGTTTGTTAGAGACATACCAGAGACAGAATATGGCTTAAATTTTAGATTGGCAGCTTCCGGTGCAACAGCAGTAACTCAGTAAAATTTGTCTAATACAGGTAAACTGGTAAGTTAGCAGTCTCTAACTAATAGCGAAATACTAAAACCAAATTATTCTATAAACAAAAAGTTTCAGTACTTGTCCTTTTAATAAGAAATCCTACAATCTTTAAAGGTTAACAGTGCTTTTTCATTTGAGAGAACAACAGCAAGTCTTTTCTGATATTACACAATACAAGGAAAGACACAGATGCAAGTACACTTATGATGTAAAAGTAAAAACATCTCTACAGACTGAGATATAATCACAGTAGTGTGGTGATTGACAGCTGTCGTAACGAGAAATGACAAACATGACAGGCGTTCTGTAAGATATCAATTATAGTGCAGTAGGTATGAAACACATGCATATATCAGTGGATAATTGATTCTTCAGATTTCATCCATAACAGTCAATAAGGAAGATGTAATGCCAATGATAAAACTCACACCCAACCATTTTACAAGTAGACTAGCTGCAGACTAGCAGCAGAAAGATAGGTGGGTCCACCCCACCCCAACCCCACTGACTCTCTGGCAATGAAGGTCTCAAACTCACAGCTGTCAGGGACTTGGGAGTTATAACTAGTTTCCTCTACTAGCTGACTGGTATTCCTTGTAGGTTGTGTGTAATTGTTTTGACTAATGAGAGGTAAGATAACACATGCAACTGCTGAAGCAGCTGGTAAAGCTGTCATCATGTTTCATCATGTATATGACTGCCACAAACTAACTGTGACAGAATAGAGGTCGAGTTATGTAACACAGGCGCCATGGACCACAATCAGGAATTTTACGTAGTTCTTCATTTAAATTTGTATCAGAACTTAAGATATAAATATTTTGAGCTTGCAAAATCATTCTTCTTAAAATCGGTATAAACTATTACATTTGCTTACATAGGTATAACTGTTAGCCAGCTAAGACCAATGTAATCAGGCTTAATCAAATAGTGCAGTTACAGATTAGCTAGCCCCTGTTGAGATCTGTCTAACTTGATAATAATAAAGTATATTTGTACATGTCAGAGTTCATATATAGCCAATAATTTTATGAAATAAGGTTCTTATTCTCATCAACTTTTGTAGTCCTAATAGTAGAACATTAATGTGCCATAACGATAGCAGTCAGGACTGTCTGCAGAATGGGAGCAGCATAATTATGAACACCCATATCATGACTCAGCAGACCATGTGACATGCATGTTATGTGACTACATCAACAATACAACATGGATATAGCATACTGTTATGCTGGTCTATGTAATATTGCACATGTTGCCACTTACATTCCAGTCCCATATTGTTAAGGTGTTAGAAAGCTGCTGCTAAGAAATCATGTATCTGCCCCTGCCTTTCCTTTTGTCTTTGTAAACTAAGCATATAACAATATAAGGTTGTCTTCCTGAGGTGATAATTTTTACAAAACAAATTGATGATATTGACTTGAAGCAAAATCCAGTCATATCATTATGCTAACAATAGTTAAGTCAATCCTAGAACAACCATTAAGGGTTTGTTGGCTACATTTTGTAAGTGTTGGCAAGTTAAACTAGTCTCAGAATCTAGGGCAAATACTCTCCAGAACAAATACACCCTAAGAAAATTATACACAGACTATCCTTACTGTTGATATTATTTGTATATATGTTGATATTAGTTGTATATATTAACATATTATACATAACTGGAGGTATTTGTATAATTGTAAACCTTATCAAAATGGTGTGTGTGTGTGTTTGAGGATATTTGACTGCCCTGTCAAAATGAATTGTAGGGTGTTTTTTTTCTTCCCTCTCAATTCAAGTGAAAGCGTTGTTTATAAAAAAGTCAATGAATACATGAGGTAAACATGAGGCTGTGCGTTGTTTAGTAGTGTAGCTGGTCCTTACGACGGGAAGTATAATGTAACATGATCTGAAATTTATACATGTATAAATGCATGTTGCACTGGAGCAAATCTCTTCAACATCGAAGTATAACTTTAATGTTATACTTATGTGACAACTTGTCAAAGAGTCTTTTTTAACATTTCTATTAAAAGATATGGCTAACAGCTTAATAAGTTGAACATTCAGTAACATTAAAAAATGTGGGACAAAGTTACAAAACCATATTTAATGTATTAAGCTTGTAAATGTAGGAACAATCCTCCAAAGCATTCATTTACCTGAGCATCTACATCTACCTTTGCTTCGATAGATTGTCCAGGTACCCTGATTTGTAATGTAGCAGACTTGTCCAATTTCTTGTCCATTTGTCTTTGTGGCAAGCAGTTTTATCAAGGCAGTTATATCAAGGACACAATAATTGTCATCAAGGAGAGAGATAGTCATATAGTTGTATTTTGTGTCACCATAAAGTCTTTGTCCACTGATCTGAATGTAATATCACAGATGCCTTTACATTAAAAAAAATATCTTTGTGGTTTTAGTGTTGAGGAAAACATGAAGAGAGTAAAACAATGTAAAGAATTTCCTTATTTAAATGAAGTTGTTGTTTGGCTGTGTATAAAGTACTCCTTGGTATGGAAACATATCACATTGTTCTCAACTTAACCTTATAATTACAGTAGTAAAACAAATTATATAAGAATAAATTCAATAAAAAACAAAAACTATAGGAATCATAACAGCAAAATAGGGTGATGGTTTTGAACATCAAAGTGCTTTGTACAAAAATATTATATATTAGATGCATATTAAATTTGATTAATAACCTCATGAATAATGAATGTTTTTCAGATATTACATAATTAAAATGTTAGTATGCAGGCCAGTTGAATAGATGCACCCTGCAGACAAGATACAAATGTAGAAATGACTCATCAATTAACAACACAAATGGCAATGTCTGTGAAACCTTATACTCAGGGTAGTGAGAAGGTATTTTAGAGAAGTTATTTGGAATGATTCACACAAAATATTTCCCTTTTGTCTGCCTAGACTGGGCTACACCTGCAGATGCTGCAGCATATTAGGAAACTAACCTACAGAGCTGCTGATGAAGATTTAAGTAAACATGTAAAACGTAATCCTATTAAAGGTGTTAGTTAAGTAAAGACCATTAAAAAAGACTGATTAAAAGTGATCAAATCAAGAACTGACTCATTCAGAAAATCTAACCTGAAACTTTTAAAATTTCTTTTTTTTAATTATAATCTTTTTTCTGACAAAAATGGCCTCTGGATGCAATACATTAAACAACATTTATCATCAAAGAATAAACTAGAAGTACCTGACTGGATACAAATAAGTAACCTTACATCCACAAGAATATAGTCTCATGGTGTAATAATTGCATTACCTGTATCTAAATGAAATATTCACAACAAACGGCAACTAATGTAAGATTACCTACTTATAAGATACAGCACCTAATATTCAATCTGCAAATATGTGTCTATAAAATAAGTCTAGAAAATTGAACATTAATATCACACTACTATATCCAACACTAAAATACATCCAGATACCAACAATATATTTTAAGTCCACTTTCACAAGAATCATCTGCTTCAAATGTATTTGAAAGTTTAAATTAGGAACAGTTGTCTGCCCAGATATTCTCCAATCATAGAAGGTACAGAAATCATGGACATGTAGCAAATGTTCACAAGGATACTGTAAACAATATGTTATCATAAGCCGTAAAGATTTATTGCTATCCTAGTTATAGTTGACCCATCTGCATTGGTCACTTTATGTCAATCCTAAAATTGCCATAACAACAAGGTATCCTGTATGTATAGTTCATATGTGCAATTCTGTCAACTTATTGTCAATATACACACTTGTAATTGTGAAAACATAAGAAAGAATGCTTTATTTTAACAAACATAATATTGTAAGAACTGATATTTTATTATTTCATGAATTTCATTATTTACTACTTTCTTAATTTCATTGTATATAAATAATTTACTTCACAATATAAACTAACTTTTTAATTCTCTATGCAAGATTTATCATTTGAAATAAAAAAATATTAAAAGGAGTTCTCAGCAAGTTGGTATTTAATAAAATTCAAACCCTTCTACTTTAAACACTTAAATATTTACTAACATAATACAAAACCTGAGCACATCAAAAGATTACAGTTTAGCCTACACTTAACACCTAACTGTTTCTTAGATTGTAAATAGCTTAAGGAGACTTCAAATAAAGCCAACTGCCATTAAGAAAATTTAATGTTTTAACTTAACAGAGCTAACAACAATGGAGGGCAGGACAACCTTTGATACTGGTTTGATAAGCAATTTAATACCTTGTGAAATCTTACATTTGATGCCTTATAAAAGAGACTGGTCTCCACTACACAATAAAGATTAAATGACAAGAAAACAAGGTTATCAAAACAAACACAAAAAAGACAAAGATGTACATAAAGACATAATATCTGTTTCACATGTTCCATATTTGAGTTTTAACTGCATAATACAGTAACCCAATTATTGAATAAGCATAAGCAATGAAGATAATTGATTAATTATATAATGGATTTTATTCTTTTTTTAAAATTCCTGTCTTTGTATATAAAAACTACTCTATCAAGAAAAGATTCAGAAGGTCAAACATTAAACCATCCAGATTGGCAGGAGGCCAACCATTTAGCTCCAGCTGTTTCTAAAGAATGTCACATACTTCAATACAGAAGTACCATTTATTGCATATCTGTGAATTGCTTAGGCTACATAGAAACTTCTTACAAAATAACCACAACACAACCATTTGATAGGCCATAATGCATGCATAAAGTATGAGGCTGTTTCCATGAAGCTGTTTCCAAGTTTCCATGAACCTGATTGGCAGTTTTATCTGTAAAACAAATCTGACCAATCAGATGCCTGTGACTGTTCATTGAACTGAGAGGAGCAATAGGAATCACATCTTAGAGAGCAATATGATTGATCTTTTAACAGCTTTAATATATTTTTTTTATTATTATTGTACTTGCAACAAACTAAAGTGTCATCAATTCATACAACGGATATTCTTGATAGGCAAGACAGAAGCATAAAAAAGTTCTTTTCACATATTTTTAAGGGCCTAGCACTATGTCAAGGTCACTAATGGGTAACACTTTGCCTGCTGAGCAAATATTGATCAGGCTGAAGCAACAAGTAAAGATCCAGATGAGCTGAGGAGCTGTCTGAACAGAATCTACACTATTGGCTGCCTAGTCTCTATTTATATATTTAATATACCGGTACTTTGTTACCAAGACAGAGGTTACAAACAGAATTAAGAATTTAGTATGGTTTCTTTTCAAATGAAACATGATAAGGGCCTATAAGTGAATCAAGTCCTCTACACTCTATGGGAGCTGAAGATCTATGGTCAATATATGAAGGAATGATCTTACTATAAGTGTACAATAAACAACTGAGGAATTTTATCACCAAATAAAGGCCTGCCAGCCCATTGTATCAAGTCAGGCCAAGTATATAGTTTCCGTATTAAGTGACCAACTTATAGTGACTTTCAAACCTTGCCAGGTAGGCAAAAAATGGGTTCATAAACTTTAAAATATAAACTGAAGATTAAAGTGATGGTACATTTTAAAGTTTCCATTTTGATGGAGTTGTAATACACTAATACTATTAGTGATAATAATGCTGCTGTTGTTGACAATGAAAAATGAAGATGAAGATTATGATAATGGTGATTATGATAATATTATGATGAGAAGTAGGAGGAGGAGGAGAAGGAGGAGGAGGATTAACATGGTTGACAGAAATCATCACTGTATACTTGCCGAATCTGATAACATAACCTATTTATTTGTATGTTTAGACAAACTTTTCTTTAAAACCTCTAATGACAACATATCTTGTATTGAACATCCTGCCAATACTAGCCAAGATTATCAGCTAAAAGCAACTTCTCATTCTACATATTCTTCAAAGGATTATCTAAATCTTGATAACACTAGCAACAAAATTAACAGCAAAAGTCATGATTCTTCTAGCAACAACTTTTTCACCAAGAAAACAACTGCACACCTTGAAGCTTACATAAGGTCATGTTGGATGCTGTCTATATTCTACAATAAGCTACAAATTAAGAAACAAGAACAGTTGTCAATGCCCCTAAATGACATCCACCTGGTGTATACACCAACTTCAAAGTGGTGCGGAAATTTATTCTTTAACTGACACCTAATAAATGACCGCCTGTTATCAGCACCTAGTGATCACTTGTGTCGAGCATGCCTTACTTGGCCCCATTTAAATGACAACTCAAAGATTGTCATCTATCAGATCAAATGTGTAATCCACATATTTGATTGACTTAGACAAAGTGTCACATGCTCATTCACACCTTTTAACCATACTAGATTTGCTCTTATTCAGGACTCTACTCACCAAACTCAGCTCTTACTTTGGGGTTAAGAAGATAAGATGATGCAAAATCAATAAAAAAAAAAAATCACCATGATGCATAAACTATGCGATGTAAACATAAATGTTTGTCTACAAACAAAATGTAGCATGAGAGAGGATAAATGTTGAATAGATGGACACATCCCACTCACCACTGTTCTCTTGGTCCTGGGGTCGAAGGTTATCTCCAGTGACCTTGGCTTGCCTGCCATCCTGGCTACCTCCCCAAAAATTGACCGCTTGCTTCCAAAACTATCTCTTTACTCAGCTCAAGCCCAATCACTTTTCACACTGTTAAATTTTATAGTATTTTTCAATGTCAAATTTTCCCTTTCTGACTTTTATGTTTGACTATATTCAAATTTAAGGCATTATAATTTCCATTTTGTCTGAATTTCACAACTGTCATGTGACCTTTCCAACTGAAATTGTTTACCCTTTTGACAACTGCGAACACGTTTTTCACTCTGTTTTATAAACATAAGTCTACAATCTTTATAGTCAGAATAAATTCACACTAATTGTCACTATAAAGTATACTAAAGTTTGAATAACTCCAATTCATTAAAGAACTTAAAAGAATTATATACAATAGGAAGTTTATTTTTTTTTTATATAAAATCTTAAAAGAATCTAATTTTTAATAAGCCCTAGAGCAAAAAATACAAATGAGTTTATTTTTATTTAGTTTGGGACAGAATAGGGACATATAACAAGGTTTAACTTCCCTTTAAAATAACTAGTAAATGAATGAAGAGCAGGGCTGTCATAAAAGCGCTTTTTTGTTGTTGTATGGTTTTGTTTTGTTTTTTAAATATATTGCAGTGACCATTTATGATCTTTATAGCACTGCCAGCTTTATTGTGGAGCAAGACTCCAGACACATGTCTGTGTAGAACAACCGGCACACAGTAAGTCAGCTGGAAGACCTTTTATATTAAGTCCTTCACCCCGAACAGGTCCCGAACCCACGCAGTTGGAGGAGTTACGAAGTGGCGGCTCTACCACTACGCCATGGGAACCCTAAAAGTGCAATTTCTAGTTAGTTTTAACAACATTCCAATGAATGCTATTTTACTGACAAATACAAAAAAAGCCTTAAAAATATGCAGATAATGACTTGAATAATAGAAAACCATCTGCACTGTACTTCTGAACAGTGTCAGGAAGTCAATGTTCATGTATTTTCCTTTAAATTATTTTGCTTGTAAGTTCTTCCTGTGTTTGCCTTGCTGAATCATGAGTGATAATCAGATAATAACAATAAGGAAACAATAATGAGGTTATATGATATTCAATGTGGCCTTGTCAAACAAACCCAAAGCTAAATGGAGCATTTACAGCTTAAAGGTCAAGCTACAAGTGCACATTAATATGATTTGTCTGTAAAGAAAATCTGTTGAAAAATACAGTAGGATTATCTTAACAAGTGCTTGCTTAGAAAATGACAATGGGCAACAACTCCTGCACAAACAATGCGATCTGAGTTATCTCACCTTATTTATGCACCTTCAGGCAAAACAAACCAAAAATTTCATTTTTCCATGCAATTATAAAGAATTTCCAACAAATAACACAAGAGTTAAGAGGACAATACTTTGGAAAGAAAAATAAAAAGGGCAAGAACTCAAGATTAACAATTAAAAATGAGTAACCTCATGTGTATGCACAACTACACATCAATATCAACAATCCATGTAAGTTTCCAAGAATTCTGATAAAGGCTGTGTTGTCTGCAAAAAAAATAAATAAGAAAAATCTGCGTTATCTCACCTTTATATCAATCACATCAAAATTAATCATCCATGCAAAGGTGAAGAAATTACAGGCATTTAGATATTATGAAAATAAAAGTCTAAAACCCAATCGCTGATCACTAATCAATGTGGTAACCCTGAAGTCTTCTTTACTTTATGTTGTTTATTACTGTGTTTTCTATAGCTATACAATGTTTAAATTCAGTTTAAAATATTGTTTTGTAAAGCAATCTACTACAATACAGTGAAAGAAAATGAGCTGCCTGATCTGGATCAACCTTATTTCTGCTTACGTGTTTAGTCTGTTTCAAGTCAGGCAGGTTTGTTCATTAGAACATTAAGACAGGCACCTCAACCAGTGTATGTACCTTTATTGCACTTGTAATAAGCAAGGCAATAAACATGCCAAACTAATGTTAAATAATTAACACGGTTAAGTCTGTGGTATTTACACAGAACTAAAATGTAAAATGGTAAATATTATTACACATAGATTTAATATTTCTTCAGGATAAACAACCATTTTCCAGCCAATATCATTATTTAATTTAAAAAAACTAATTCTGAAGTACTGGCGCTTACAAAACCTTCTTGTTTTGTTTCATTTATTGTTATTGGAAAGTCATTCCCTAAAGCACATATATACTTGTACTTAATACCATAGATCATAGAATCTTAATATTCATTTGTAGTTGTGAACTAATTTAAAATGATAATCACCTCATAACATTTTGACAACAACTTCACAACACTTTTTTTCTGTTAAATATTAAAAAGTGAATATAAATCCATCAGATTCCCCTAGCATATTCTGGCACATAATTTTCCATGGCAACAGCAGAATCCCACATGCACTCTTACCACTGAAGTGTGTATAGCCTCTAACCAAAGTGTCAATCATAAGTGAACCATCAACCACTCCACAATTACTGATTTATGATCAGTATACAGTGGCCAATGTTACTAACAACACAAGTCCACAACCATCATTATATCCACATCCGATTTGCTGAGTCCCACTCTCCAGCACACCCTTCCTCAGGATGCAATTTGTACATTGTAGCAAGAGAGAGAGTTGCATGGGAGCTATTTAGTTACAACATAACAACCATTACTGTATACAGAACATACAGTAAACAATATAAGAGGAAGCAATTTCTTAAGGCTGAAGTTATACAATACAAAATCATGTATTATATACTTAGCAAATACAACAAGTTCAACAAGTTGATCAACTGCTGAAATACTGCACATTGCAGATCTGTCAATTAAAAAATTAAAGGCAAATCTACAAATTAATTGTTGCAAATATGGTCAAGTGGTTAAAAATAATGGACACCACATTTCAGGGTCAAAGGTTCAGATCAATGACTCCTGCTGTCATTTGTCAATAAGGGTAACAAATAAACTTCTAAACGGATACATGAAGAAGTTCCATCTAGGTATTAGTTCTTCAAAGATAACAAAACAAAGCAATTACCAGTACAGATCTGTTAAGTAGACATACATGTATGTCTTCATGCAATATGAAAAGTTTTTAAAGATTATAATGTAATTTTTTACATCAGAAGTCTTATTTGTTGGTCTATTATGCTTCAAAACATGTTCAAGGGCCTTTCTATCACATAATTTTAATAATACACTTTTTTAAGATTTCATCCTACCTATATAATGGAAAATATAGATAATTTCACCTGTATAAGCGCAGTAAAAAGATATAAGTATTGGTGAGGCTTTAAATGTTCAATGTGTTTTGCCATGTGCCATGCACTACACTGTTAAATACCGCTAATTTACCCTGGTAACTGGCCAAAATTTGTTTACCTTGTTTACATAGATTTTTAAACAAGAATACCATCATGACCCAGAATTGCTCGCCTGAGGACCTGGCTTTCAGTATTCTATTGAGACAATGGAAATGGGATTATTTAAAGTCAACCCCTCCACCACCAAAGATGACAGCAGTCTGTGAGATAGATCACAGCTGGACATTTGTATACCATACACAGAGATGTCATAAGGGAAGATGCCATAAAACAATTGACCCTTCCTTAGCTATTTGACAGAAAAGCTTCTTAGCCAATCAGAAAATGGGATTTTCCTAGGTGTTTGTAATGACCAGACAGGTTAAACAGTTGTCAGGAAAGCGGCGGGTAACTGGTTACATATAATGATTGTTTCAAAACAAAAAGTCACTTTGATACACACTAACTGCAGGGATAATATTGCTTGTTATGTAAAGAAGATTCAAATAATAGCCTTGTTTTAAGACAATGTTGTTTGTTTCCACTCTATTTAAATACTGTATTCTGAAGTATCAGCTAAACCTGGATCCATGCCATCACATTTTCTAACAACTTCATGTGTAAATGTTATGTAAGTTGTGTAAATGTTAAAAGTTATGAGCTGTAGAGTGAAATTTAGGAATCATATGGTCTAAATGGCATTTCTAGTATTGGCTTTGTTTTCATTCTTTATACTTATGACATACATAAGTGAATATTGACATCAAATAGAAATTTCTCAGCATTTAAAATGTTTTAAATAAATCAGTTCAGCATATATAGATCAAGCATCTTTTCTGCTCAATAACACTACACAAGGGAGATAACAATTGTCTTACATGTGGAAATCACCTACAGACAGATTAAAACATAAAACAAGGCCATCTGGCATTCCAGTCAAATGCATGGAAGTTTTATGACTGTCGCTGGCCAATCAATTATTCAAACATTGCCGACATCGCTAATTATTCCATTTAAATAGATTTATCAATATAAACATATTAACAAGCACTTAAAAGCATTGTCCCATTTTTGTGTAGCAATGTCAAAACCCTAAAGGAATAAAATGCATTACAGATTCAACATGGTCATAGGGTTGTGAAATAATAAAATAAAGAAAAGCAAGAGCATAAAGCCTCTCATTTAAATGGTATTACAATTATGTTTAAAAGAACAGAAAATAACCTTCTTTTTACTATTTGAATTAAGACGTACTGGAATTTTATTCAGTTTCCTCATCTGTGTTTACTAAAATCTGAGGCATTCTTTCGAATAAGAATGTCGAAGTTTATTATCAAGAAAAAGCTGTATTTTTTTTATACAATTCTTCCATAATGCAAAAATTGTACTTTCATTCTATATATAAAACAAGAGGGCCATGATGACCCTTAATCGCTCACCTGATGACACAGGCTTTACGTAGGCTCAAATCTGACATTAAGTAATTAAGAGTTATTTACTTAAGAAATCTTTGGTGAAGATTGGACCATTAGTGTGGCCACTGGGTTGACAACATTTTCTAGAATTTTACCAAGTAACCTACTGAATCCACATGACTCACTTCAAACATATGTAAGATTTCATACTGGCAAACATGATGGTCAAGTTTGGTGAAGATTGGGCCATCAATGTAGCCTCTTAAGTGTTTTCACAAGCTTTTTCTAAAATTTGACCTAGTGACCTACTTTAAGACCCCACGAGACCCAATAACGAACTCATCCAAGATTTCATGTAGACAAACATTCTGACCAAATTTGATGCAGATTGGCCTATAAATAGGGCCTCTAGTGTGTTTACAAGCTTTTTCTAAGATTTGACCTTGTGACCTACTTTTTGACCCCACGTGACCCAGTTACGAACTCATCCAAGATTTCATGCAAACAAACATTCTGACCAAGTTTGGTGAAGATTGGGCTATAAATGTGGCCTCTAGTGTGTTCACAAGCTTTTTCTCAGATTTGACCTAGTTACCTACTTTTTGACCCAACGTGACCCAGTTACGAACTCATCCAAGATTTCATGTAGGCAAACATTCTGACCAAGTTTGGTGAAGATTGGGCTATAAATGTGGCCTCTAGTGTGTTCACAAGCTTTTTCTAAGATTTGACCTTTTGACCTACTTTTTGACCCCACGTCACCCAGTTACGAACTCATCCGAGATTTCATGCAAACAAACATTCTGACCAAGTTTGGTGAAGATTGGGCTATAAATGTGGCCTCTAGTGTGTTCACAAGCTTTTTCTAAGATTTGACCTAGTGACCTACTTTTTGTCCCCACGTGACCCAGTTACGAACTCATCCAAGATTTCATGTAGGCAAACATTCTGACCAAGTTTGGTGAAGATTGGGCTATAAATGTGGCCTCTAGTGTGTTCACAAGCTTTTTCTAAGTTTTGACCTAGTGACCTACTTTTTGACCCCACGTCACCCAGTTACGAACTCATCCAAGATTTCATGTAGACAAACATTCTGACCAAGTTTGGTGAAGATTGGGCTATAAATGTGGCCTCTAGTGTGTTCACAAGCTTTTTCTAAGTTTTGACCTAGTGACCTACTTTTTGACCCCACGTGACCCAGTTACGAACTCATCCAAGATTTCATAAAGGCAAACATTCTGACCAAGTTTGGTGAAGATTGGGCTATAAATGTGGCCTCTAGTGTGTTCACAAGCTTTTTCTAAGATTTGACCTTGTGACCTACTTTTTGACCCCACGTGATCCACTTACGAACTCATCCGAGATTTCATGCAAACAAACATTCTGACCAAGTTTGGTGAAGATTGGGCTATAAATGTGGCCTCTAGTGTGTTCACAATTTTTTTCTAAGATTTGACCTAGTTACCTACTTTTTGACCCCACGTGACCCAGTTACGAACTCATCCAAGATTTCATGTAGGCAAACATTCTGACCAAGTTTGGTGAAGATTGGGCTATAAATGTGGCCTCTAGTGTGTTCACAAGCTTTTTCTAAGTTTTGACCTAGTGACCTACTTTTTGACCCCACGTGACCCAGTTACGAACTCATCCAAGATTTCATGTAGACAAACATTCTGACCAAGTTTGGTGAAGATTGGGCTATAAATGTGGCCTCTAGTGTGTTCACAAGCTTTTTCTAAGTTTTGACCTAGTGACCTACTTTTTGACCCCACGTGACCCAGTTACGAACTCATCCAAGACTTCATGTAGACAAACATTCTGACCAAGTTTGGTGAAGATTTGGCTATAAATGTGGTCTCTAGTGTGTTCACAAGTTTTTCCTAAAATTTGACCTCGTGACCTACTTTTTGACCCCAGGTGACCCAATAATGAACTCATCCAAGATTTCATGCAGACAAACATTCTGACCAAGTTTGATGAAGATTGGATAAAAATTGTGGCCTCTAGTGTGTTCACAAGGTAAATGTTGACGACGAACGACGGACGACGAACGACTAACGACGCACGACGAACGACGGACGCCGGACGACGGACGAAGCGGTATCACAAAAGCTCCCCTTGAGCACGTTGTGCTCAGGTGAGCTAAAAATCATATTGACTACATTAATGAAGCAACAAGACCCAATTACAAAGTACAGATAACTTGTTTCAATATAAGTTGTCTGCTCTTGAGTACTCTCCAAATGCGAATGAGCACTCGTGCTGATCTAATGTCCAGGGCGTAAGCAGAAATTTTATCAACACAAACATCGAGTGACATGGAAAATTTATTAAACAAGAGGCCGTCAGAGACGGGTGATGCTCCCCGAATGGGTACTTTGTCACAAAAAAAGGTTAGTTGTATGAATATTGAGGTTTATTTTGAAAATGTTGTAGTACTATGAAATCAGACATAAACATAAACAAAGGGCAATGACTTAACAAGAGCCGGTCAAACCGGGTAGTTTGTCAAAAACAGTTGTAAAATCCGACTTCAAATAACGAAGTTATGGGCCGGACAAGGTTTTGCTGCAAGGTCATGTTGTGACCTTGACCTTCAAGGTAGCGACCCTAATGTTGCGCGCAACATGTCGTCTCAACATGGTGATCATTTCTGTGAAATAGTTTCGAAATCCGACTTCAAATAACGAAGATAACGGCAGGACACAAGTTCACTGCAACGTCACGCTGTGACCTTGACCTTCAAGGTAGGGACCCAAATGTTGCGCGTGACACGTTGTCTCAACATGGTGGTCATTTCTGTGAAATAGTTTCGAAATCCGACTTCAAATAACAAGTTATGGGCCGGACACGATTTTGCTGCAAGGTCACGGTGTGACCTTGACCTTCAAGGTAGGGACTTAAATGTTGCGCGCGACACGTCGTCTCAACATGTTGGTCATTTCTGTGAAATAGTTTCGAAATCCGACTTCAAATAACGAAGTTATGGGCCGGACATGATTTTTCTGCAAGGTCGCGGTGTGACCTTGACCTTCAAGGTAGGGACCCAAATGTTGCGCGCGACACGTCGTCTCAACATGGTGGTCATTTCTGTGAAAGAGATTCGAAATCCGACTTCAAATAACGAAGTTATGGGCCGGACACAATTTTGCTGCAAGGTCACGCTGTGACCTTGACCATCAAGGTAGGGACCCAAATGTTGCGCGCGACACGTCGTCTCAACATGGTGGTCATTTCTGTGAAATAGTTTCGAAATCCGACTTCAAATAACGAAGTTATGGGCCGGACACGATTTTGCTGCAAGGTCACGCTGTGACCTTGACCTTCAAGGTAGGGACCCAAATGTTGCGCGCGACACGTCGTCTCAACATGGTGGTCACTTCTGTGAAATAGTTTCAAAAATCCGACTTCAAATAACGAAGTTATAGGCCGGACACGATTTGGCTGCAAGGTCACGCTGTGACCTTGACCTTCAAGGTAGGGACCCAACTGTTGTGCGCGACACATCGTCTTAACATGGTGGTCATTTCTGTGAAATAGTTTCGAAATCCGACTTCAAATAACGAAGTTATGGGCCGGACACAATTTGGCTGCAAGGTCATGTTGTGTCCTTGACCTTCAAGGTAGGGACCCAAATGTTGCGCGCGACACGTCGTCTCAACATGGTGGTCATTTCTGTGAAATAGTTTCGAAATCCGACTTCAAATAACGAAGTTATGGGCCGGACACGATTTGGCTGCAAGGTCACGCTGTGACCTTGACCATCAAGGTAGGGACCCAAATGTTGCGCGCGACACGTCGTCTCAACATGGTGGTCATTTCTGTGAAATAGTTTCGAAATCTGACTTCAAATAACGAAGTTATGGGCCGGACACGATTTGGCTGCAAGGTCACGCTGTGACCTTGACCTTCAAGGTAGGGACCCAAATGTTGCGCGCGACACGTCATCTCAACATGGTGGTCATTTCTGTGAAATAGTTTCAAAAATCCGACTTTAAATAACGAAGTTATAGGCCGGACACGATTTGGCTGCAAGGTCACGCTGTGACCTTGACCTTCAAGGTAGGGACCCAACTGTTGTGCGCGACACATCGTCTTAACATGGTGGTCATTTCTGTGAAATAGTTTTGAAATCCGACTTCAAATAACGAAGTTATGGGCCGGACACAATTTGGCTGCAAGGTCATGTTGTGTCCTTGACCTTCAAGGTAGGGACCCAAATGTTGCGCGCGACACGTCGTCTCAACATGGTGGTCATTTCTGTGAAATAGTTTCGAAATCCGACTTCAAATAACGAAGTTATGGGCCGGACACGATTTGGCTGCAAGGTCACGCTGTGACCTTGACCATCAAGGTAGGGACCCAAATGTTGCGCGCGACACGTCGTCTCAACATGGTGGTCATTTCTGTGAAATAGTTTCGAAATCTGACTTCAAATAACGAAGTTATGGGCCGGACACGATCTGGCTGCAAGGTCACGCTGTGACCTTGACCTTCAAGGTAGGGACCCAAATGTTGCGCGCGACACGTCATCTCAACATGGTGGTCATTTCTGTGAAATAGTTTTGAAATCCGACTTCAAATAACGAAGTTATGGGCCGGACACGAATGGGACGTACGGACGGACTGACGGACTGATGGACGGACGGACAAGGCGGCGACTATATGCTCCCCCGAAAGTTTTCGGGGAGCATAACAAGAGGGCAATGATGGCCCTTAATCGCTCACCTCATGAAACAGGCTTTTAGTAGGCTCAAATCTGGCATCAAGTTTACTTAGAAATCTTTGGTGAAGATTGGACCATTAGTGTGGCCACTGTGTGGTTTATAACAATTTCTAGAACTTTAACAAGTAACCTACTGAATCCACATGACCCACTTCAAAACATATGTAAGATTTCATACTGGCAAACATTCTGACCAAGTTTGATGAAGATTGGCCATAAATGTGGCCTCTAGTGTGTTCACAAGCTTTTTCTAAGATTTGACCTAGTGACTTATTTTTTGACCCCATGTGACCCAGTTACGAACTCATCCAAGAGTTCATGCAGACAAACATTCTGACCAAGTTTGATGAAGATTGGATAAAAACTGTGGCCTGTAGTGTGTTCACAAGCTAAAATGTTAAGGACAGACAACAGACGACGGACAAAGTGGTATCACAAAAGCTCCCTTTGAGCATGTTGTGCTTTGGTGAGCTAAAAAAGAAACAAAACTGAAATCGAAATTGCCAAAGTATTGCTGCATATGTAAAGGTATTTATTTTGGGAGGCTGGACAAAAACAGAACAGTGTCCTTGCATCGATTTCCCTTAAAACAAACGACTACAGTGCATTTGGATTCAACAATGTCGGACAGTAGTTTTAAGCAGATTTTATTTATATATTTGTTCTTTCATCAAAACTCTAGAATTTAGCTGCCGCTTTGAGTTCATGTTACAGATGATGTAGTTATAAATATTCTTTTCACAACTGGAACATTTCAATGTTTTCAGACTGATCTTATCTTCGCCCTTTTCACACTTCCGTCTTGCCCTGAATAACCACATTTCACTTAGAAGTGAATCACACTTAACCTTTGCTCAATAACATGTCGCCTTTTGACAAAAGTTTATGAGTTACTCTTTACCCTTGAATTTTAAATGTATCAAAAGTCAAAAATGTATACTTGTTAATTTATATCTATTTCTATGGCATTCACATTGTATTAAGGTTTCTTTCGTCTTCATATATTATATTATGAAAACTGCTGATCCTTCTTAGCAAAATCTACTTTTTCTTATTTTAAACTTGTGGTATCCAGCCTTGCATCAGCATCTCTAAAAAATCAAAATAATGGTTTGACAGTTGTGCCCACAAAAAAGAAAAATTAGGAGAAAGAAAGATAAATTGCAGAACCAGGTTTGCTACTGTCTGACATGTAGAAGTCTCACTTCTATTTTATGATGTCAGTTTAACCTTGCAGCTGCTTAAAAGTTAAAAAAAAAAAACAGATTTGTTTTCATTTCTAACACCCTATTTGACCATCAAATTTAAATTCTATATTATATTTTAAAGGAATGTACATCCTATTTTGTATAAAGGTGACCTTGACATTATCAATCCAAAAAGCAAAGCAATACTAATCTTTCCCTTCCCATTAATTATCTAAAGGTTGGGATTGGGATTAGCTGGCATTTTTGCCGATACTGCGCAGCGACAATCTAAACGTTGAAAACATATTTCAAATAATATTTTTGAAATAGTGACCACAAACTTTTTTTAAACTTAAAAATCTATTCCCAAGTGTTTCTTTCCAATAAGGTATCTGCCTTTCAAGTCTGGTAACTACACCTCAATTTTAACTAATGATAATAGCCTGCAATGATATAACGTGTACCATGGCAGAGGGGTGCTCAATGTAGAGAGTTGCAATGGTTTTGCTTTTTATTATTAACTAGAATTCACAATGCGTGTATTGCATATACAAAATATGGATTCTCTAGTATTTACCTTTTGAAGTTTATAGACTCATATACGGAGGATGATGAGGTAATTAAACTACAGCTAACTAAAAGCTATTATATGACTAGAGTTACACATAATAACTTCCACTCTAAAGCAAGCAGATTCATCTGCTTCATTTACTTGTTCACGATTCATACAACCAATAAAATGTCCATCCAGCACATTCTAAAATCAACACCTTAACATAAAGGTAACTTGTCCTGCATGTAGTGCATGTAGTGCAATCAAATGGGAGAAGTTACATACCGGTAGCTGGTGATTTATTTTGGGGTTAGAAGTCACAAAACTGGCAGTGTTGTACACAGTGCAATTAGAGTGCAATTAGAGTGAGAGACAACATAAACTGGTGGGGCAGTACATAGTTTAATTAGAAGGTAGAAGTCATTTTAACTGGTTGTGCTGTACAGTTAATTACATGGAAGAGGTTATACATATTTTCATTAGAAGGTATAAATGACATAAACTTGTTGTGTTGTACATAGTTAATTAAATGAAAGAGATTACAAAAACTGGTTTGTTTGTTTATTCAATTTACTCTTTATCATTTAACATCCTACCAACAGTATTTCAGTTAAACTGGTAATGCTGTACAGAGATACATTAGAAGGTAGAAGTCATGTCAATGGGTTGTGCAGTTCATAGTTTAATAATAAGGTAGAAGTAACATTAACTGGTTAACTAAAAAATTGTTGATAAAAAACCTAACAATTTAAAACAAAACAAAGCTTTATCACTCTGTATCTCCCTTTCTATTTTGTCTTACATTCCCAATCAGCACACTTACCATTACATAACATTTTTGTAACTTACATTACTATCATAAACATTTCCACCAACACTTCTGTTTCCCAGTACCTTTCATGGCAGTTTACAGTCTAAGTTACCTAGGAACATTGCTGTAAACATCAAGGCAACTTTCCTGACACTAAGAGGAATCTGTCCTTGTACTAGATGCCATACAGAAACAAACATCCACACATAACCTCCAGGTAATCTCCAGGTAAACAAAGAAATACAGCATGATGGTTGTAGTGCCAACTGTAGAACTAGCAGGAGGTGGCATGACAAAACACCAGACATTCAACATAATTGCATTCCCAGTCATACAAACATGTTGCTAGCATGCTCATGGAAACACAGCTTTACTCCAATTTAATTTGCATACAAATGGTTAACAGAAAAGATGAAGAACTAGAAGGAGGAGGTGAAGAATAAAAATGATGATAATGGTGATCGTCATGGCTATTATAATGATGTTTTGATGATTGTGCAGAGGCTGATAATTGTTCTGCTGCTGCTGCTGCTGCTGATTATGATGATGATTGACAGGATGAGGCTGATAATTAAAAAATTACACTGTTTAAATAAACTTATAAAATCCTTGCATTGTAGTTTCTTTGATTAAATTCTAAACTATAGAAAAGTTTAAAACATTACCAAGGGAGATAATTTTCACAGACAACAATATAAGCATGTAAAGAGTAATTTCCCTTCTAATGACAGCTGCATCTGATGATTTAGCTGTAACAGAATTTCATCAGGTCAGCCAGTTTTATTATTGAGTTGAATCGGCTGTTGTTACTGACCAAAGATACAAAAAGATCTGAAACTTGCAAGAGAAAGAAATGTGTCAAATGTAAAAGCTAACTGTTATATTAATGATGTACATATCACAATATTTGTCATTCATGAATCACTTTATTACTGTTTACAGGGAAAGAAGAGTATAAGTCAAAGTTTAAACTCATAATCATTTTTCATAAGAATGAGTTGCAAACAAAATAATCATGCAAGAGTTTGAAAGGCAAACAAATGATATCAATTATTGTTTAACAAAAGTATTAACATTTTAAATCAACCAATTTTTGTAATTACCAGATTGTAACCAGAAAGCATGACACTCTAGTTCTATTTTATGCAAATACCACCCACAGCTCAATTCTCATGCCTGCCAAAAAAATACCAAGTGGTAGAAAATTCAATTCACATAGTTTATAAGGGCTAACATCAACAACAGCTGGCTGTCCATTACATGACAGCCAGTTTTTCACAGTTACTTATAAAATGGTGAGAAAACTAATAGAAAAGATACTTTCCTTCTTCTCCAATTCATATGATGCAACTAATTTTGTTTCAATATTATAGAAGCCTAACCTAGATGGTTTGGTAGATCAGTATGGGATATATAAGGCCACTCCACCGCAGAGTGATTTTGGAAATCTTGGGCTCTGGTAATGTTTCCTCTAGACTATACCAGATGCCTAAGCCAGACAATAACATTACATTAGCTTATGCTGTAAAGTTACCTTTCTGTTTAAAACAAGGTTAGCTTAACAGAGGCTAGGGATTCTTTAGTTCAACTTGACTGGAGGTTTTATTAGGTAATGGGCATTAAATGGGATTTCTTCTTAGTAATGTTCTTTCTGACATTCTCTTCTGTTTTGTTTATGGGTTTATCATCCTGCCAGCAGTATTTCAGTTATCTGGAAAGGATGTCCACTTGAAGTAGATACAGTGCTGCCTTCACTGTGTATAGCATGCCATGAACACCTGGCATGATGCCACACCCAGTCACATTATCCTGAAACCTGGCCAACCAGTCGTGGAACTACCAAGCACTATTTGCTTGAGTGTTAGTAAGGGAGCTATAGCACTATCTTTTTTATGACTTTGGTATGTCGAGGGGAGAATGGGGGGAGGTATCGAACCCGTGGCCTCCCGTACCTGGAGCTGATGCTACCAGGTCTTGTCTTTTCTGTTTTATCCTTTCCATTAACAAAATGTTAGTAACATAGGGAAGTTCTGCCATTGAAGAAGACACAATGCTACTATCACTATCTTCAGGAAGTCCTGCCAGTGAAGTAGATACATAGCTACTATCACTATCTACAAGAAATCCTGCCAGTGAAGTAGATACATTGCTACTATCACTATCTTCAAGAAGTTCTGCCAGTGAAGTAGATACATTGCTACTATCACTATCTTCAAGAAGTCCTGCCAGTGAAGTAGATACATTGCTACTATCTCTATCTTCAGGAAGTCCTGCCAGTGAAGTAGATACATTACTACTATCACTATCTTCAGGAAGTTCTGCCAGTGAAGTAGATACATGCTACTATCACTATCTTCAAGAAGTCCTGCCAGTGAAGTAGATACATTGCTACTATCACTATCTTCAGGAAGTTCTGCCAGTGAAGAAGATACATTGCTACTATCACTATCTTCAAGAAGTCCTGCCAGTGAAGTAGATACATTGCTACTATCTCTATCTTCAGGAAGTCCTGCCAGTGAAGTAGATACATTGCTACTATCACTATCTTCAGGAAGTCCTGCCAGTGAAGAAGATACATTGCTACTATCACTATATTCAGGAAGTCCTGCCAGTGAAGAAGATACATTGCTACTATCACTATCTTCAGGAAATCTGCCAGTGAAGTAGATACATTGCTACTATCACTATATCAAGAAGTCCTGCCAGTGACGTAGATACATTGCTACTATCACTTTCTTCATGAAGTCCTGCCAATGAAGTAGATACATTGCTACTATCTCTATCTTCAGGAAGTCCTGCCAGTGAAGTAGATACATTGCTACTATCACTATCTTCAAGAAGTCCTGCCAGTGAAGTAGATACATTGCTACTATCACTATCTTCAGGAAGTTCTGCCAGTGAAGAAGATACATTGCTACTATCACTATCTTCAAGAAGTCCTGCCAGTGAAGAAGATACATTGCTACTATCTCTATCTTTAGGAAGTCCTGCCAGTGAAGTAGATACATTGCTACTATCTCTATCTTCAGGAAGTCCTGCCAATGAAGTAGATACATTGCTACTATCACTATCTTCAGGAAATCTGCCAGTGAAGTAGATACATTGCTACTATCACTATATCAAGAAGTCCTGCCAGTGAAGTAGATACATTGCTACTATCACTATATCAAAAAGTCCTGCCAGTGACGTAGATACATTGCTACTATCACTATATCAAAAAGTCCTGCCAGTGACGTAGATACATTGCTACTATCACTATATCAAAAAGTCCTGCCAGTGACGTAGATACATTGCTACTATCACTATATCAAAAAGTCCTGCCAGTGACGTAGATACATTGCTACTATCACTATATCAAAAAGTCCTGCCAGTGACGTAGATACATTGCTACTATCACTATATCAAAAAGTCCTGCCAGTGAAGTAGATACATTGCTACTATCACTATATCAAGAAGTCCTGCCAGTGAAGTAGATACATTGCTACTATCACTATATCAAAAAGTCCTGCCAGTGAAGAAGATACATTGCTACTATCACTATATCAAGAAGTCCTGCCAGTGAAGTAGATACATTGCTACTATCACTATATCAAAAAGTCCTGCCAGTGACGTAGATACATTGCTACTACCACTTTCTTCATGAAGTCCTGCCAATGAAGTAGATACATTGCTACTATCTCTATCTTCAGGAAGTCCTGCCAGTGAAGTAGATACATTGCTACTATCACTATCTTCAGGAAGTCCTGCCAGTGAAGTAGATACATTGCTACTATCACTATCTTCAGGAAGTTCTGCCAGTGAAGTAGATACATTGCTACTATTACTATCTTCAGGAAGTTCTGCCAGTGAAGTGGATACATTGCTATTATCACTATTAGTTGTTAGTTGGTAAATAAACTCAAATATGAACAAAATTAAGATGCACATTTTCAATTATGAAGTGTGCCCTTATGCTTCAATTTTTCCCCACAATTAGTGTAGTGAACTCTTACCTGCTGGGTACCAGGCTGGTATTTTTGACCATCCATTGTGGCTGGTCCCCCTCCAAGGCGCTGTTGTCGGTCTGGTGACTCCATATAGAAGGCTGTAGCCTGCGCATCAGGCTTAGCAAAGTGAACAAAATATTGGCAGATGTGAGTGTACGTGTCCCCATCTTTGGCGGGGTCATTGCCATAGATCTCCAGGCCATACTCCCCGCTAGCTGGAAGGGTGACCTTGACAATGACCTTGTCACCCTGATCAGCCTCGGTGATGCAGCGCTCCAGCTCCTCATCCTGAATGGGGATAATAGGATAGGATTAAAGGATAACAAAATTGTTTTATTTCAAAAAGCATATTAATTTACATGGTTTAAAGGCTGTATTCACCAACTATTCTTAAGTAAGTCATGGATTTTAATTCACAATATCCTCAAAGTATATTCTGATACATGACTGAAATGTTGCGTGACAGATTAACTTGCAATTTTGAGCTTAAAATCACATTTTAACTACATACAAGGGCTTAGTTTTCTTAGTATGAATATGGTGACTTTGAGCTCAAGTAAAGACTTGGGCTTAGAAATGTTTGGAGAATACAGGCCTAAGAATTTCGTGGGTTCAATACAACATGCATGAATACTAGTTTTAACAATACAGTAGAATCCTCTTTTATCAGTGCTTGATAGTATAATATTAACTCAATACAAAAGTCAAGGGGCATAACTGTGCAAAAATCCTTTTAAAGAATACATGCCCTATTGGATAGGGTCCTGCAGTAATTAGCAAACAATAATACCAAGTTTGAACTAAATGTTTTTAAGAAATGGACTTTAACATTAAAGGTTAATGTTGATGCTGATAAGGGGATCATGACAATATCTATTTTTTCTTCTTCTAAAAGTCGAGATAAAAATAAATGTAGGAATCATATTATCTCCACTTTGAGAAAGAAAAAAATATGACATAAATCAAAGTCTTTCTTGTATTATATACTTTTGAACTTCCTTTCATGCAAATGATGATCCCTGCGAGAAAAAAATAACCTAATTATAGAAACTTACAAAACAATCTGACTTATACAAGTAAAACCCTAACAGAAAACATATAAAGTAAGCAATAAAGCAAGATTATACAGGCATTCCTGGGTACAAGTGTGTCCCTGCATGCAAAAGGCAGAAAAATAAGAAGGAAAACTTGACATTTATAAAAGCTTGTGTATCAGTTCTTGTGCATAACATCTTGTAAGGTAAGTGTTGCATTATGTTCCAGGCAATTTTTCTAAGTAAGGAAGATAACCTCAAGTCAAAAATTCCATAAGACAGAGTTATGGTTCATTGTTACTACATTTATTCCTGTTTAGAAACAACATTTTTTTTACTGTAAACATACAGACATCACACTTTTTTTAAAATTTGAAACTCATTCTATTCCTTGAAAGACTTCCTACATTTGTATATAAATCACTGAAAGTGTCTAACAAACTAACAAATTTCTATACTTTAGTTTTTTTCAAGTTTAGAACTTTGTTTTTTATGTGGTATTTTGATAAACAACGTTTTTTATACAAAAGATATATAGATATATTCTTTCATTTGAGCTTTTATTTTTATTTACATACTGAAACATTTGTCCATGGTCGAAGACAGCTGTGTGAGAACTTTCATTCTTATGGAAAGTTCACAATGGTGAATTTAATAAGCAATTGTTATCCTTTGGAATATAACTCCTTTTGCTCTAACTGTTTTTAATCAATCCATAATAAAGTAGGTTTCAAAACTTTAAGCTTCTATTATTTTGTGCACTTTCAACCATATATGTGTAAAAATACTTGCACTTGTTTGACCTCATTATACAATCACAACTTGCAAAAAATATTGTGGTAAGTATTGTGAAATGCTCCTTGAATATGGCAACATATACTGACAGGATTTCTTTTTGTGATACCCATTCCTACAGGATTGAATTTATAACATAAGAATGTTAAGCACAATGCTGGATAAAGTCATCCTTATGTATCTACCATGCTTTTTTAGCATGCGATATTTAAGTTATGCTACAGATTTTACCAAAAATAATCTAAAAACAAAGCTATATTTCTTTACAAGATAATAAGTCTTGTGAAATATAAAATATCTGTGAGGTATTATAGTTTGATTAAAAGTGAATCTAAAGACAAAGCTGTAGTTACAAATATGGTGATCGAGAATGATAAATACATAGACAAATACTTCTACTACAAACATGTGCAAAACGAAGTGACTATACAGTGGAGATATTTAAGCATCTCAAGATAGAGAAAACTTCAACAAATCAAAATCTGAGAAGACATAAGCTTTAAGATAGTGTAAATGGTCTACTGATAATTAACGACAATGGACTTTGGACTAGATGGCCTATGGGTATAAATGCAATACCTGACATAACGTATTGGTCCTTGAGCAAGACTATTTACTACTCATTACTTCCATTTTACTAAGGATGTTGTCTGTAAGGACCACAACTTAAATAAAGGCTTAAAGGTGGGTTCCCAGTAATTTTTGCTGTTAAAATTCCAGACTTTTTCAAGGCTTTTGGGGGTTAAATTGCAGGTTAATGTTCAAAGGGTGTTCACAATTGCTGTATTTGCTGTAATCGGAACTGCACTTTAAAACCAAGTATTTCAACTTCAAAGTCAGGCTTTATATCGCTGTAGTTAACATTCACATCTGTTATTGACATTACGTATTTACATTAAATCTCAGCAAACTGATGCCAATGTAGTGACTAAAATGACTTCGCAACAATGCAGCAGACACAATCAAGTAAGTGCTTGCAAAACTGTCCCATTTTATTGACACATTATGATAACACATAGCTGATTTCGTACCCAAATCAGTTTGTTTTTTTAGATTTTGAACCGATATCTTAAAAATCATGGCATTTTCATGATTGGGAATAGTTTCCTGTAATGTGGGAACCCTGGTGGTAAACAACAGTTAACCTACAGCAAATAAATGTAACATTATGTTCCCGCGGTTTCTGGAAATGAATGCATAATTTCTTCATAAACTCATACTTTAGTCTAAGGAAAGACGATTTTTAACAATACCTATAAGTAAGACAGTCCACATTGGGGAAAAAAAACACTCTATGTTCATTCTTACCATTCTCAGCAACGTGGCTCAGATAGGAAATACCGTTTGCAATGACGATTGGGTTGTAATGCTTCACATTTCACACAGATCTATGGTATCAATGAATTGCATTTTACTTGACCTTTTCAAGTAACAATGAATTATTTGGTTATCTGAGAAAAAATATTTGGTCCAAACTGTAGGATATCACCTTTAAGTCTTTCTTCTTTTGTTACCCTTGTAATAAACTAGTCTCAGATATTTGCTGCACTCAAGCAACTAGATTGGTCTAATTTGAATAAAACTGTGAATAGTCTTGGACACTTGTGAACATTTTTCAAAACTCATCCCTATAGGTAAGCTCTTTTCAATCCAAACCTTATTGTCTATTCTACAAGCATTTTTAGTTATCTACGTCACTTACTGCCTTCGCCTGGTCTTCCAGCTTGATATATATAGCATACAGAAATCATGCATTAACATACAACATGTTTAAATAAAGTAAAACATTATAATGTAAGGCATGCATAGATACTGGCATACATTAATTATCAAATATATTATTTTTAACTAAGCCAAAATGGTTGGAACATATACTGAGACATGTAACAGGACATAAATGAGTTCACACTGTGGCAGTCATAATTTTTATTGATGGCCTTTATTGTTAAATCACTCTAACTTACAGGTTTATTAATTTGCCTAATTCAAATATGATGTAAGGGACAAAGCATGTGTTGTGTCTATTATTGATTACAACTAACTTTAACCTTTTGTTATTTATTTCTGCTAAAAGTAATTAAGGTAACAAATTGACATCACAGGAGGATAAGGTTAATTTACAATCAAAGAGCCAAAATCTTTAGAAATATAACAATTGAAAGTGCTGCACTGTCTCAAATCTGAAATGGCTGAGTGTGTGACACTTAAAATCTACCTACAAGAAGCCAAAGGTTCTCATTCTTCTTTTTTCTGATAGTCAAACATAGATATGGCAAACATTGTGCAAATTAATGGCAATATTTAATGATGAAAAAAGGTATCCTTCTTATCTACAAAAACATTAAACTTAAGTTTGGTTTAATAATGGACAATTAAATGTCACCCCTGTATGCATGAGGTTGGAAAAAGTGAGAACTCAAATTACGTCACTTGACTGTACAGGTCAAAAGCATGACAAAAAGGCAGATCTTGAAGTACATTTAACAGTTCAACCTAAGCTGTTTTATGCAAGCCTTATTTTCCCTTAATGAGATCAATATCTTCGTAGATCTTTATGGCCAAATCCGTAATAAAAATATCAAAATCAAATGCTTATCTTTTTGTACATACAGATAATGACTGATACTGTTTTTTATTCAATATTAATTGCCTTTTTCTTTTATAATTTCTATTAATCGACATTGTATGACTGATACTGTTTTTTAATCAATATTAATTTGCATTTTTTCTTTTATAATTTGTATTAACCTACACAGTACATAAAGGAACAAAAATAAAACTTCTAGAAAATGCAATTTATTTACAAATCTCACCTTCATATTGGGCCGGCGCAACTTGCAAAGAATATAAGTAGGCCTGGTCTTGACAAATTCTAAGGTCACATGTCCATCACTTGTTGGTATGACAGCATCTTTATGACTGGGGATCAAACCAAGCTGGTCAACAGGTACGCCGGGTCCCCAGTTACTGTCAGAACAATTTGGTAGAGCGACTGCATCACCAGCTCGCTGGTCTGCAACAACCTTGTACTCAGCTGCTGCGGTGAACACATTCTTCACACCAATGTCGCCAGTCAGCAGCTGGGCAAAAACGGTCAGGTAGAAGGAACCGGCCTTTGGTGACCGGATGGTGAATGAGGCCTGATTATTGCGTGTTTCCTGGAGGCAGTAGCTCTTCAGCTTACAACCCTGGTACATCTCATCCCCATTCTCAGCCATCACAATCTTATACGTGAAGTTTGTTGGTTTAACAAACCCAACAGTGATGGAGATGTTACCACGCCGTGTCTGGACGACGCCTTTTTGATGTGAGATGAAGAACATGCCACACTTGAAAAAGTATGACTTGACAAGGGGTAGTTCCTCAAACTCCTGCAGTGTGAGGGGGTGTGAGAGCAGCTGCCATTCTGCCTTCTGGGCCCAGTGGCTGTAGATCAGCTGCTCTGGGTCTGTCAGGAAGTAGAAATCATCATACTCATACACCTGAAACAAAAAAACACAAGTAAAAACTGAACAAAAATTAGTCAACAATTTATGTTCAAAGTAACAAAGTGATGAACACATGAACAGCAAATACTTGGTTTTAAAATGAATAAAAAGAAGAGAAAATGAATAAATTTGAACAATAAACATTGTTTGTATAAGGTATAGGCAAATAATGTATACCCAGATCAGACAGGACCCTGCAACAGGACCCAGCTGGGAGCTGTCTGATCAGGATTTGCACTTTTTGCAACTTTGTCTCTTGCAATATGTCTAGCTTTATTTGCATGAAGATAAAGGCCAAAAGCTGAAAGATAGGTATACACTACAAATAAATGCAGCCAGCTAAGGATTAATATTTAAAGGACAATGCATTAGCTTTTTTGAATAAATAAAGATTTCTATAAAACACTGACTTGTTACCCATTTTTTCCCTCACAATACCAGTAGACATACCTAAAGATTGTATGACAAGAAATACATCTTTTGTTGTTACTTTTAAAAAAATACCCAAAATACAAATTTCTTAGCACCAACCTAAAAAGACAATAAATGCAAACTTTATACAAAACAGTGGTAAACAGCGATATTTCACTGTAATGAATGTCCCATTTCTTAAATAAGCTGAATGACTAATTTTCCATATGAATTGCCACATTGACCTCACTTATTTGACATTCACAAAAGCTTCAAAAGGCAATAAGATATTTTTATATCTATAGTGACAATCAAGTAGGACCAATTACCAAATTCTCTGGCATGTTTTTCTCAGAGATGAGGTATCGTGTGGCCCAGTGCGAGTCTACAAGGTACCAGTTCTCATCAATGTAGACTGCGTTCCAGCTGTGGTTGTACTCTGTCCCCTTAAACTTGTCGCCTGGCCTATAGTCAAGCCCTTTAGCGAAACCAGTCAGCACAGTACAATAAAGCCCAGCATACCTGGTAGAAGAAAAACAGGTAACAGGTTAATATATGTCCTAGCATAGGAAATTTATTTTCTAAAAATATGAACATTACAGAACTTTTATTTACGACATACAAATGATGGGGGGTGGAAAAAACAATTCTACACATTAAATTTCCTGATACAAATTGGAAATTAGGATGCCTAGTTTAAACATGTTCTTAAAGTCAAGGAGGTCAAATTAAAAAGTAGTTTTAGATGATCTTATTAGTGGGATTATATTAATTGTTGGTGGACCTATATATTGCCTATTCAAGGAATAGAGTCATAGATTTACTTAAGAACATAGGGAGTCAGACAGCTCGGGTGGAATGTACAACATGTGAGGACTCCAGCATACAATGATAGTGGCTCACACTCACACATTATCATGGAAAAGTTGTCTTGGTTCTTGACCTTTAACCTTTTGCGAAATGCCCACTATACTCAGACAAAGGTTTAAATATTGAGGATGGTCGATTCAACTGACTCAAAAAAGAGCTATTTATCTCCACTATTTGTCAGTGTCTTAACAAGTTACATCTTTCGATGTTACTCTGAAGTTATTTCCAAGTTATTTTCTGAAGTAGTGGATACCTAGAATGTGTCTTAAATATCCTAGCATAGGTTCTTTAATTCCGAAGTGGTATTGATAGGAAATAAGTTTATTAAATTGTTCAATGTTGCTAGCTAACTATTAGCCAGATCTGTATCCTTACGCACCCACAGAGTGTCTCAAAAATCCTGGCATATGTTCCCTTCTTGTTCTTGAAGGATGTCAGGACTTCCTCCGGAGATCCCTTGGGAACAGACTGAAAGTCAATGTTGTACATGTTCTTGGATGTCATCCATCTGAATATCACCCTGCAAAAACACAAGACACATTGTGAAAAGGAGATTTTTTTTTAATTGTCATTAATTATTGTATAATCAAAATCATAAAATAATCACTGTAAGGAAGACATCCTTTTAGCACCACTTTAATCATTCATAGCCAGTGTTAAAAGCCAGTTCTTGTTTTTATGTACATACTACCTTCTTTGTTTCTTTCTAAACACTTTGTTATTATGGCTACTTAAAGGTTTAAAGATGTAAAAAAATAAAAAATAAAAAAAAACATTAAAAAGGTTTTGTTATTTTTTCTTGGACTTTGATTTTTTACGCAAGGAGCACCAGAGATTTATTTTTAAGTGATACAGCTTAATTACATACACGTTCTTTAGCCAGAATAAAGCTGAGATAAACAAGGTACTAAATCTTTCTTAAGTAAATCTTCCATCAAGAGCTGCCTACACAATCAGTCAACTTAAAAATAACCTTAGTAAAAATTCCGGTTTAAAGCAACCCAGATAAGAACCAGAAAAAAAGAATATGACCCGAGTGTTTTAAACAAATTCAGATGATTGCCTGTGCAATATAAACAAATGTTAAGGAGAAAGTTTGACTTTTTCTGCATAAATCACAACCTTTTTCTGGCATCAGTCTCAGAGTGAGAACATTGTGTCGATAACGTCGATACCGTATCCCTAAACTTAGCTTTAGTGAAGAATAGCAATTCTCATTTGATAAATATATCCAAAAATTATTCAACTGTGATGTAGTATATGTTGAAAACTCACTAAAATAGTCTAATCAAGATGGTTCTTATGAATACCAGCAAGGTAAGGTATGGGTGAAAAATATATAAGTTAGCAGAGCAATACCCCTTAAAACTAGAGCTCAGTTAAACCCTGTCAAACATATCTATATATCTTTTCTGATTTATCCCCTTGCTAGAGTGGAAAATCAATTTTTTACAATCAGACAGACTTGCTTATAATAAATTAGTATCAGTTAGCATTATGTCATGGAAATCATTACAAATGTGGATGAGACATGGATGGAAGGAGAGCTGCACAGGAGATGGATGGGGTATAAATAAGCTGCCAGTGTAATATATCAAGGAATCAATGGTCAAATATTCCCAGAGCTTTATGAATTCAGTCAAGTGCCTTGATGCAGCCAGGATACTTCTCTGACATTAAAGAGTGCAATTCTCCAATCAACTGAAAACTTGGTTTATTTCATCATGAGAATTTAAAAAAGACTGCTGTAAATTTAACTTTTTAATTGCAGAAAAAAATCAGGTAAAATTATAACCAAACTGTGCTGAAAAACCTCATGCTTTTATTGCTATCACATATGTGAAAAAACAACACTTAGCTAATTAGCACTTTTTTTATATCTGCACTAAAAATTAGGGGTCTAAAATGAATTATACAAAAAAAAATATTTATAAATATATTATTTTGCAGATAAATAAACTCAGAGTTCTATGTGTCATGAATAATCAGCCATCAGTAACTATACTGAGTTTGAGACAAATATGTGAAAACAGCCTCAGCAGAGATATCATGTTATCACTTTTAGTGTGAAATAGGTCCTCATTCCATACTGGCAGCCAATCAGTGCTCCAAATCAACAAGCTGCCGTCATAGATTCTGGATAATTGGAAGTCTTGGGACATAAACCAGCTATAATAATGTCACACCTGTTTGCAGGTGTAGGTGGTAATGTGTGGAAATACGTTTAATAAATAGTTCATAAAATCTTCCTCAATTTGCATTTATGCATTCTCTGGCTGAACTCCCCCCTGCAGCTTTGATAAATTCTATTTCAGGCAAATCATTTAAAAATAAAAGTGTAAACTTTTGAAGGAAACTGATTTTACGTAAAATAGAATCTGGCATACAGTTAAGACCTTGTGGTCTAAGATTTAACAAACCATTGAAACTATTAATCAAAACACATTGTTATTAAGCTAGAAGTCAGTGATTTGTAGTCATGTACACATTACATATGGATTTATGTGAAAGTTGTGAGAAGATCATTATGGTTGAATGTTTGACAAATTTAATAATGTAAACATGGAACACTTCTGTATTGCATGGGTACTGGCTCTACACCCACAGGGAAGATTCCTATAAAACTCAGAATTTGTGTTAGCCTACACTTTTATTACAATAAAAACCATATCATTGGTAGACACAACATGAAGTAGACAAAGCTTACAGAAATAGTCCAAGATCATCCATTCTATCGATCATGCAGATTCTGCAAAGCTGTACAAGATACTATTTTAAATAGCAGCATCTCACACAGGTAAATCTTGTACCAATCTTGGAAATATGTGGAAGGGAACATAAATATTTTATTCCTGGAATATACCATAGCATCTGTCATTGTACAAGGAAATTAACAGCTGGGTTCTTTGGTGCAGTCTCCCTGGCAGCTAGCTATCTGATGCTTCTGAAGGTTCTGCTTATTTATTCTTGCAGCTTCCGTGTTTAATGGGTTGGTTTTTATGCTGATGTTACATTTTATATGAAGGCTGATAAAAAATTATGCCGACGTTTGCTAAAGTTCTAATAGAAATTACATTAAATACTGGTAATTATTGTGCTGTTTAGATGCATTTCAAAACATAACAATTGTCTGTTTTAATTCCTGGCTTTTGCCCTTGTTATATATCTCCTTACTTGTGATTATATTGTAGAGATTTTTTTTGGAAGTCAACACCACTTGGTCACATCCCACTTTCATTGGTATAATTAGATTCAATAGAGCTTCAGCTTGAGACACCATGTGGTTAAAGATTACAACATAAGAGGGATTGGGATGGGATTTGCCGGCATTTTCGCCGATACTTTGCAGTGACATTTCTATCATTATAGCACAGGGGCACTTATGAGGTGCCCAGGGACTGAACCCGGCCGTTCTATTATCCTGACACTGACGAGTCAGGCGTAATGCTGTCCCCTTGGCCTTGCGCGGGCATTAGGAGGGAAGCCACAACTACCAACTTTAAAGTCTTTGGTTTGACCCGGCCAGGGATTAAACCAACGACCTCCCGATCCACAAGTCAACGCTTTACCTATTGTGGCCATTTCCACACACAACGTAGGACCTAAGGGTCAATTTTTGATTCCTTAAAACCCTATGTGAGATGCAATTCTTGATGATTTGGTAATATGTAATACCAAGTTACAGTCTACTTTCAAGCTACTGCTCATTCAGCTGACTTTACAGTTTAACCCCCTGGTCATTGGGTGTATTTAGCAATCCCTTACTATAGCAGCCGATACATGGCGCTGAGAAATCATATTATTGACCCGAATAACACTTAAGGTACCAATTTATATACATGGAACAATTCCAGGTAAATTTCTTGCTCGAGGAAATGAGTGAGCCACAGTAGTCAAATTGTTTACAATTACCAGCATACATCAAATACTAAGGCCTCTAGACTCCTTTTTCAATTGTTGAGATTGGTTATGTGATTCTTTCACTTAAGATGGAAATTGATGTCACCACTTAAACTGAAGAATATTGGAACACTAGTATTCACAATTTGTACTGGGGTATAGTATTGACTTTATAAAGAAGCTCCATAAAGATTAGATCTAAAAATAGAAACGTTACACTTAATATTCCTACATTTGCTAAAAACATACACAACATTTTTAGTAATTTGCCCAAATCATCATGCATAACATGATGAATTTGTGCTTTATGGGCTTACGGTTATACCTTGGATATGGGATTGGGATTTGCCGGCATTCTTTGCCGATACTGTGCAGCGACATTTCTATCGTTATAGCACAGGGTCACTTAGGTGCCCAGGGACTGAACCCAGCCAGTCCTTATAACTGACACCAACGAGTCAGGCTTAATGCTGTCCCCTTAGTCCCGAGCGTTAGGAGGGAAGCCACTACTACCATCTTTAAAGTCTTTGGTTTGACCCGGCCGGGGTTTGAACCCGCAACCTCTCGATCCGCAAGCCAACACTTTACCATCTGAGCTAATGCGGCCAGTGTTATACCTTGTTATGCAGCAACAAAGTTAAAGGAACTTCATATCACCTTGACATAGCCACAGGCCCTTAGTATTCTCAGTCCTGAGTTAAGTGGCTGCACTTTTTTGGTAAGAAGAGGTTATTTCCTAATTACAAGACCTTCAGTGTTCTTGCAACACCAAGGTCTCCCAAAAGTTAACTAGGCATAAGTATGTAATGCAATCGCAACCAGAAACAAATGTTATCGTCTGTTGATACACCCACTTCTTCTGCATTCAAATAGAGTGAGTCACATGTTGTAACAGCCAGAGCAAGACAGTGAATAAAATACCATTTTGCAGTTTATAAATAATAGAGATTTATGCAGATCTTGACATCATAGTCCAAGCAACCAAGACACCGCTAGACCCTACATGGTACAAATATGGTTATTCATCATGTTTGAGACAAGCCAAGCCTGTGTCTGATAATATGACACCCACGCAATCTGTGGGGATCCATATATCACAGAGCTAAATGTTGATGATATCTGTTTATTAGACAAATAAAGATTATATTAATAAAAGCCTAACTTAATGACCCTTACCTGTGTCTTGATATAATGATACAACCTCACATAGTAAAAAACAACAAAAAACATGCTACTGATTAGAGCTTCCATGGTGTACCAATATGTTGTCATACTTAGTAAAGTCAACACTGTAACCTTGTACAAAGTGAGAATACCAGTTTTGCAAAATTCTTCGAAGTTTCAGCATTGCCACCATTTTTTATTTAAGGAAAAGAAATCACACAACCAATCTCTGATCAACACTGAACAAGCTGTCTGAAGACAGTATAATTCAGCATACTGATAGTTCTAAGCACTTTCACTACAGTGTCACACTTGATTTGCATTTGCAGAACGAAGTTCAGTAATTATATCGAAACGAACAAAGTTCAGTACATTATACTGAAACAAGGTTTTAACGTCATCACGTTTCATTTCTCAATTTACCGTATTCACTCGTGTAATCTCCGCACTTTTTTACCCGATTTTATCGTTAAGGAGTTGAGGGTGCGGCCATTCTATAGGTGTAAGGCCTTGGGACATTTTTTCTAGAACGATTCTGCCGATTTTTGGGACGCCATGCGTCTAGATGAGCTCTCTAAGTAGGAGGTTGACGGACGATATGAACGAGATAGCGCCGTTCTATGCTTTTGTCTAACCAATGTGAACATATTCCATAATTTATAAATGACTTCCTAGTTTTATCTCTTGTATCATATTTCAGAATGTTTGCATCATCAAACAATTTCACACAGCTGTCATGTGCACACTACCATGCAGATCAAAGGATTTCATAGTATAGCCGATAAAACAACACAGCTTTGATACGAGGCGACAACCTCCTTAACGAGGTGAAAAAAGAACAGGAGCGTCGACCAGATGTGTTCAGAGTCAGTCACTTGACCTGTGTAATGAGGCAAGTCTACAAAGAAACGCCAAGTAAATTACAGCTTGGTGTATTTAGCAGACTGAAGTTGAAAGTTTGTTTAAGTGTTTACTGACGGATAATAAACTGCGTTTGCGGTCATTTTGGGGGTGCGGCCATTACACGGGTGCGACCATTACACGAGTGAATACGGTAAGTAAAAATGCCAAATGATCCCTACTGGATATACACTGACTACTTGTAGCAACACTGTTGTTGCAGAATACCAAGAACATCCTTATTGCATATGTCAGTCATTTTATTCAAAGACATGTTATATTTTGATTGGGTATTTGTTATTCATTCATATTTTGTTTGAAGTAGGAGATGCAGATGAGAAGGTTCTGAGAAAATTTTATTATCTTCAAAAGTGTAGCTAAAACAGGTGCCTTGAGTCTATGTCATGATCTACGTTTGATAATGGTGAGTGATTACTTGCCTAAGCCTATATTCTTGACCTATACAGCAATTACCTGGCATTCTTAAAATGACAGAAAAGATGATTGGTGGGATGTTAAAAACACAGTCACTTATGATGGTATGACCACAGTTATGATTGTCAATGCACTTACCTGGCCTTCTCGAGGTCTGAGACCAGGTTGGGGCTGTAGACCAGGTGCCAGATCAGGTCTCGAAATGTCTTGTGCTCTGTCTGAGACACCTGCCAACATATAAGGTAATCATGTCAACTGTGGCATAATAATGATGTTGTAGATATACTGGTATTATAGACTATGTTGCATACATACATGGACATTTCATGATGCAGAATGGATGGAATAAGACTCCACAAGTGTATATTTCTCAGCTAATGACATATGAAAAAAACATTATCTGCTTACAACATTAGAAGCCTTAGGCATGTTATCAATCTGCATCTGGTTTACAGCGTATAATTCCCTTATTTATATCAAGAATATATTTGACTACTGTATTATGAGGTATAAGGATTTTTTTTATCACAGCAAACAAACCAAAAAGTCCCATCAAAGTGAGCAAGTAATAGTAAACCTCCTTACTGGACTAAGGCAATATACAAAGAATACTATCTAAAAACAATATAACATTAAATGCAATGAACTACCAAATATAAGTTCAGTGTGTTCATTAAATTAAGATGCAGTTAATAAGATTATCAATATGATAAATAGATGTTATGTTTTTGTAAATCATAATGTTTTTACACTTCCATACATCCACAATATAAAGACTGTGTAATATGTGTTTCATGACAAAATGTCACTTCTGGTGCTCCTTATGATACATTCCAGTGATAGTTCTCCAGATTTTTAATAATGAGAACTCCAGTCCTGATCCATCAGCCAGATTATGTGTACAACTAGCAGACATCTGAAATTATCATCTTACTAGTATCGTCTTTTATTTCCTTATTATCCTTACTAATGGCAAGTTATTTTCAGAATTTACATATAACCAGACATTTAAAGAGACTGCAGCAAAAAGTGTAAATCCTGTTCTGACAGCTGCCAAATGAAGAAAGGGAAATCAGGACATATACTTCTTGTATGGAATTGTTTGCCTGATCATTCGAGGTTAGCAGGTCCAGAACAAACACATCATACTCTCGTACTGATTTTCTTCTGATATTTTGTTGTAGTCTTAGAAAGTTTTACATTCTTTATAACAATCAATTGATTTGTTTTCCATTTTTCATTAAAAAAGAGTCATAATCCAATACATACAGACAAACATAAGGGTTATCCTTCAATATAGAATAGAGCTACATGCAGTCCAAAATATGGGCCACCATTTAATACAGTGACACATGCAGTCAAACATATGGGCCAATATTTAATACAGTGAAACACGCAGTCAAACATATGGGTCACTATTTAATACAGTGACACATGCAGTCAAACATATGGGCCACCATTTAATACAGTGAAACATGCAGTCAAACATATGGGTCACCATTTAATACAGTGATACATGCAGTCAAACATATGGACCACCATTCAATACAGTGACACATGCAGTCAAACATATGGGTCACCATTTAATACAGTGACACATGCAGTCAAACATATGGGCCAACATTCAATACAGTGACACATGCAGTCAAACATATGGGCCAACATTCAATACAGTGACACATGCAGTCAAATATATGGGCCACCATTAAATACAGTGACACATGCAGTCAAATATATGGGCCACCATTAATTACAGTGAAACATGCAGTCAAACATATGGGCCACCATTTAATACAGTGATACATGCAGTCAAACATATGGACCACCATATAATACAGTGACACATGCAGTCAAACATATGGGTCACCATTTAATACAGTGACACATGCAGTCAAACATATGGGTCACCGTTTATTACAGTGACACATGCAGTCAAACATATGGGCCAACATTCAATACAGTGACACATGCAGTCAAACATATGGACCACCATATAATATAGTGACACATGCAGTCGAACATATGGGCCAACATTCAATACAGTGACACATGCAGTCAAATATATGGGCCACCATTAAATACAGTGACACATGCAGTCAAATATATGGGCCACCATTAAATACAGTGAAACATGCAGTCAAACATATGGGCCAACATTCAATACAGTGACACATGCAGTCAAACATATGGGTCACCATTTAATACAGTTAAACATGCAGTCAAACATATGGATCACCATTTAATACAGTGAAACAAGCAGTCAAACATATGGATCACCATTTAATACAGTGAAACATTCAGTCAACATAAGGGTTATCATTAAATATTAAGCTAGATGAAGTCTAACCTATGGGCTACAATTCAGTACCTTGATACATGCAGTCAAACATAAGGGTTATCAATCCATACAGAGAGATTAGTCATAAATATGGTCTACCATCCAATTTATCAAGCATCTTACTTGTTAGACATTAAATATCTAATTTCACTGAAATGATGCTTTAAAATGGTCTTAGACTCACTCTTTAAAGTTTTTAAATCATCTACCCTGAAGTAATTTGCTCAGTTAAACATAGAACAACATGCTGAATGACATGCCAATCTGATGTCCTTATATGGAGTTTTATATTTTCACTGTCTGAGAATTGGCAGCTATTGATTTCCATAGGGACAGGGTTTGTTGAAGGTCATTTCCAATGACAAGACTGCAACAGTTGAAGCAAATGAAGTGGGATGAGAGGTAGCGAGGCAGTTCTATAATAAACAAATTCATTAAATTAGAGCAATTTGTCATTATATTTGTGAGATTTTTAATTGTTCCATAACCTTTTCTGCTAAAAGTCTGTTACTTTTAAACGACTAAGCGCAAATTGTCCTGGCTAAGGCAAACGTAGTGTCGAATGAGGAACTGCACTATTTGTCATTAAGTTCCTGGCAATAGGTTTGTTAATTGGGTTTATTGTAACACCAACAGTATTTAAGTTATTGGAGACAGTGTCCACTTGAAGCAGATATAGTGCTGCCTTCACTGTGTATAGCATGCTATGAACACCTGGCATGATATCACATCCAGTCACATTATCCTGACACCGGGCCAACAAATCATGGAACTACCCTTGTTTTTGCTTGAGCATTAGCTAGGGAGCTACACAACTACCATTTTTAATGACTTTGGTACTTCACGGCCCAGGTTCGAACTCAGGGCCTCCAGTACCTGAAGCCAACGCTTTACCAATTGTGCTACCAAGTCTGGTGCTCTGTTTTGTCTCATGTAAGAAGAAAGCTAAACAATGGGTGGTACAAAGAGCCAATTATGATCTGTTTTTGGTCATTATATTGCTTAGCCAGTGAAAACATCACTGGAGCAATGAAAGCAATACCACATTACATTAAATCTGTAATGTACATGGTATCTGTTATTCATTCAGATTGCTCTGGGTATATTGTTATGTTTATTGATGAAGAATATTTATTTTAATTCAGGTACTATGTCTTAGCATAAATGTTTCTTTTAAAAGGCATAGCCAGATCTATATAAATTTTTTTGCTAGGAAGAACTTTCAACTTGTACATGGTCTTGCAAAATTGTCAAGAAAACCTTTTATTTTCAAGCTACTGCAAATTACCTATGATTTGGTGGCTGGACATTATTAAAAAAGTACTAAAATGTCTGCATTACAAACAACAAAGTTATGTCTCAAGCTGATTTGATACCCTTTCTAGTGTCATGCATTGTTTAACAACGCTAGCAATGCAGTAGACATGCATAGAAACTGGAAAATGCATTCTAACTGAGCCATTTATCAGATTACAAAGCCAATTACTAGAATGTTCCTCATAAATAAGATCTATCAGTGCCAAATCTCAGTTGGCAGGGATATATCTCTGAAAATGAAACTGACACAGCAGTCCTGTGTGCTTCAGTTATGTGATGTGTTGGCTAGAGCCACGCCTTTGACAGCTCACTTGATTGATAGCTCTATAATGAGGTTTTCTGACCAACTCTCAAATTGTCAAACAGTACATTGACCAGAAACTATGGGCAGTCAATGTGTAAAACTAACGATCTTTCACCAGGGGATCACAATTTGAACCACTAACATTTTCATGGTCTTTGGTATATCATGGCCCAGATTTAAACCCTGGACCTCCCATAAATGGAGCCATCACTCTACCTGGTCTTATTACTAAGTGCTTACCTGTATGGCATGGTTGTCAATGAAAGAGAATTGTGTGACATCCCTGTAGATATCAAACTTCCTGTAGCGGGAACGGACGGCCGGGGGCAGCTTGCGGCCCTGTTGCAGCAAGTTCTGGGGCTGGAAGTTAGATGGTGCTGACATGATGCTGTCTTAACTCCTCGTCACCTGGCAATATAAACAGTTCAAATAAATGATACATACTTGAACTGGTTAGTGAAATCATGAGCAAACGGGTTGGTAAAACAATGACAAGTTGGTGGAAACATGGACAAGCTGGTTGTGGGAACCATGGACAAGGTTGTTGGTGGAAATATAAAAAAAGTTAGTTGGTGGAAACATGGGCAAGCTGGTTGGTAAAAAAACATGGGCAAGCTGGTTTGTGGAAACTCGGACAAGCAAGTTGCTGGAGACATGGCCAACCTGGTTGGTAGAAACATGGACAGGCTAGTTGGTAGAATCATAACAAAGCTGGTTGGTGGAAACATTGGCAATTTGGTTGGTAGAATCATGACAAACTGGTTGGTAAAAACATGGGATTGGTTGGTAGAAACCAGTAGCTAGTCGGCTGAAAAGTAGAACACACTAGGTTAGTGAAAAAATGGACACATTGGTTAGTAGAACCATGAGCAAGTTGGCTGGTGGAAACATGTACTAACTGGTTGGTAGAAACATAAATAAGCAGGCTTGCAGAACAAACTAATTGGTTTGTGGAAACATGTAACAACTGGTTGGATGAAACATGGACAAGATGGTTGGTGGAAACATGGACAAGTGGTTGGTAGAAACATGGACAAACTGGTTGGTAGAAATAATAACAAGCTAGTTGGCAAAAGTATGGACAAGCTGATTGGTAGAAACAGGGACAAGTTGGCTGGTAGAAACTGGGACAAGTTGGCTGGTGGAAACATAGACAAGCTGGTTGGAAGAAACCTGGACAAGCCACCTGGTGGAAACCTGGACAAGGTTGTTGGCAGAAACATAGACAAGCTAGTTGATAGAAACATAAAGCTGATTGGAGGAAATGGGACAAGCTGGTTGGTAGAAACATGGACAAGCTGGTTGGTGGAAACATGGACAAGCTGGCAAGATAAAACATAAAAACATAAAAAGCTGGTTGGAGGAAACATGGACAAGCTGGCTGACCAAACATGGACAAGCTGGTTGGACGAAACACAAGCTGGTTGGAGGAAACATGGACAAGCTGGTTGTGGAGCCATGGACAAGCTGGATGGAGGAAACATGGACAAGCTGGATGGAGGAAACATAGACAAGCTGGTTAGTAGAAACATAAACAAGCTGGATGGAGGAAACATGGACAAGCTGGATGGAGGAAACATAGACAAGCTGGTTAGTAGAAACATTAACAAGCTGGATGGAGGAAACATGGACAAGCTGGATGGAGGAAACATGGACAAGCTGGATGAAGGAAACATGGACAAGCTGGATGGAGGAAACATGGACAAGCTGGTTAGTAGAAACATTAACAAGCTGGATGGCAGAAACATGGACAAGCTGGATTGAAGAAACATGGACAAGCTGGTTAATGGAAACATTAACAAGCTGGCTGGAGGAAACCTGGACAAGCTGGTAAGTGGAAACATTAACAAGCTGGTTGAAGGAAATATGGACAAGCTTTAAGGTGGAAATAATAAAGAAGCTGGCTAGAAGCAACATGGACAAACTGGTTGTGGAAAATGGAACAATCTGATTGTTGGAGAACATGAACAAGCTTTAAGATGGCAACAAAGCTGGCAAAAAAGAGATAAATTCTGCCAATAAAAACATAAACATGTGCAAATTAAAAACAAGTAATAAAACCATCACGGCTATTTTTGACAGTTACGTAAACTATTGATAAGTCAATATTGTGTAAAACATGTACAGTTTGCAAAACTATACAGGCATTAAGATATTGGCAAAAGAACACATACAATTTAGTAAAACAAAAGAAATCAGGTAAAATACAAAGGTCCAACAACACGAATATGACAATAGAGCTGAAAAACTGTGTGATTATATATAAAAAAACTAACAATTATGTTTTTTTTATTCACTCAAATTGCAATTATGTTTAAAGACTTCATCTCCAGCAGCCATGGGTAAGAATTCCAATTTCATCCCTACATACTCTGTATAGGATGGTAATTAACATAGTGTGAATTTCCCATGTACAGGCATAAATATGTTATTAGTTTTCTAAGTGGCACTAGGGAAATAGGTAATGACATACATGTACATGTATTCAGGGAATTCAGAATGCCACAACAAAACAGTTGACCATCTTTAGCAATCAATAAAATATTAAATATTTACTAACTTCTACAGATAGAAAAAATGTATCATCTTATTTTAACTAGAAAAACTCCTGATACTTAGAGCCAAGAGAAGTACTCATATCTTTTATTGCAATATATACCATGCTTTCCGACCCAAAATCTTTTTTGTGGTGGTACTAATTACAGATGTCAATGAGAGACAGTTTGTAACGACTTTGAACAATAGTATTAGTACTGGACAGAGGCAAGCTGCTTATTAATTACATATTCGTAAATGAAAATATAACAATGAATAAAAGTAAACACAATATAAAAGCATGAAATCCTTACACAAAATCATTTTTCCACACATATTCTTTGTACCAAATAACTAATAGATAGATACATATGTGTTACAATTATTGACAACAGCAACATTCCTAAGGGAAAAGCCTGTGTTTTGACCACAAAAACCCATCCCTCTCAATAGTGATCTGGCTACTCATCATAATGCACGTTAAGTGGTGATACACTGATGTCACTATTATTTTGAGATAGCGTTATACTGTTATCCAGGTAGTTCACACTGACGCCAGTAAATTTTTATTAGCAGAGATCACTGTGGTGCTTATTTATAGATTTGGAATGAATGAACATTTGGAGTGATTTTTTTGCAAACTGTAGCATCTTGCAATATAGGTAGTGTTCACAATTGTCTTTGCGTAGACTGAAGTATGGGTTTATGTAGGAATCATGCATAAATTTCCAGAAAGCGTGGAAAAGAAATTGCTACATGAAGATAAGCAACTAAAACCACAAGTACAAGTATGTATGCAGGCAACATTGTTTTAATAACATTAGGCACAACCAAGGCTACAGGTGGATCAAGGAAAATGTACAACTAGTTAAGCAGGACTCATAGGCACTATGTAAATAGTGTACATCCAAATCAGCCAGCTGGGTGTTGCCTGATCAGGATCTGCACTGTTTACAGCAGGGCAAGGTCTAGTTACAAGTCAAACTGATCTATCACTCAAAGAGTTGCATGGTTTAGTCATCCTTGCATTGCTGAAAACACCATTTATCCCTTTAGTAAAGAACATTCCCCACAATCAAGGTGTTTCCAGCATGTAAAGGTTACACAAGATGTAGAAGGCTATGAGTTTTGAATAACAATGTACTAAAACCAAGGTATTTTGTGTTCTCACTTCAGCATTTGATAAGATACAATCTATATATATGTAAGTCTTTAATCTTGGCCTGCTGGCACAAATTGATAATGCTTATGAAAAAAGTGTAGGTCCAGATAAGCCAGCTCCTGCTGCGAATGGGGTGATCTCCCCTTTATGCTGCCAAGTCTTTATCAGTACATCTTGTTACTCACACAATAAATTGTGTGCAAAATTTAGAAAAGGTTATTGCTAATGTACCACATAAAGTGTTGAAGTGAACTGAGACACAGCTACCTGTTTTTCGCTGTTCCAGCAAAGATCTAGATAAAGGACAACAGAGAGTACTTTCACAAGATCAACATTTATTTCTGTACTAAAACCCCTTCACTGCCTTTTTACATTAAAATCATCTAATATCAGCCTATTAATATCTTAATAGCCCCTGCACAGAATGGAAAAAGTATGATATTTTGATTTATCAAACATGCATTCAGTCATAGAAATTAGGATTGAAATTTACAAGCAAGTTGGGCTCGTAACTAAGCAATTTTCATTAGCTGGAAAGAAATTCATTAGCCTGAATTAAATTCTGTTTAAATTTTACAAGTAAGCAACAAAAAAAAACTAAGACAAATACTAAAAAAAGCAGCATTTAAGTAGCAATCGCCTGGTAACTTCATGTTTTTTTCCTGCGTTTTGCACAAGAAACATGTTATAGTTTAATTTTCTCTGCCATTTTGTTCTGTGGCCCAGCTAATTTAGAACACAGTGTACCATGCAGGCACCAGAATACCGTGTGGTTCCTGCACAGTAAACATATTATCGGTTTAGTGCGCATAACATGTTTATGATACAAGCGACAGCTAGCTGAATAAAATAAGCAGCTCAAAAGTTTACAAATTAAAAATGAAAGTACAACGATTTTTTAACAATCAGTCAGGATCTAAGAAGCACATCGGGCTAGTAAAATGGGAATTTTTACTAGCCTGGGAGAAAATCTACTACTTTTTTACTGTCGGGCTAGCGCAAATTTCGACCAATGTACCTTACTGTTGTTTAAACTTTTCACTCATCTGATTTGTAGGATTAAAGGGCTGTAGTGTAACTGCAGTCTTGTACTAGACTCAAGGACTTCAATTAGGAAAGACTACAGTTGTATAAACTGTGACAATTACATGGCAACTTCCAGATGTTGACAATTCATACCAGTATTGATGGATGGAGGACCCAACCATTTGCCTGAGTAGCCCAACTGCAGGCTTCAGCTGACAGCTTCACTCACTTGTAAGACTTGCACTCTGTAAATGCAGCTGAGATGCAGCTGAAAGCAGCTGCCCAACCAGTGAGCCCACATCCCAGACTGTGCTCATAATTATGAAAGATTAATTATTTGCAGGTTTAACATCCCAACAATAACTTATCTGGAGGTAACTATGAAAAAAGTGTAGCCTTCCCACAAAACCTACCAGCATGACTCCTCAACTTGCTCAACATGTGTTGTATGCTCATCAAGGCTCAGTGAGCTAGACGTATAAAAACATTTTACACATGATTGACTGCAGAAAATGTCAATGGTGGCTAGGTCTTGTGGCCTCATGCAGGCTTACAACATTTACCTTTAGATCGATATGTTGTGTATGTCTGACAACTGAAGCCTTTCAGCATTCAACATGAGGTAAAACCCAAAGTCAAATGTTACATGCAAATGAAAGTATAATGAAGAAAGAACGTGCCAGGGTAAAAAAAAAAGATTAACATTTTTGAAATTGATATCTAAAGAGTCGTTGTTGTTGTTTTTAAGAGAAGAACACAATAAAGCAAGGGTCCATTTAAGTTGACAATTATACTTCTTAGACTTCATTTTTTATTTGTCAACCTGACCCCATTAAAATACCTGGGCCTGGACCTGGTAGCGCAATCGGTACAGCATCAGCTCAAGGTACAGAAGACCCCTGTGTTTGATCCTGGGCCATGACATACCAAAGCCGTAAAGAATGGTATAGCTCCCTTGCTAACACTCAAGCATATAAAGGTAGTTCCACAACTGGTTGGCCCGGTGTCAGGATTATGTGACTGGATGAGGTATCATGCAAGGTGTTCACGGCATTCAATACACAGTGAAGGCAGCACTATATCTGCTTCAAGTTGATCCCTGTGTACGTATATAAAAATGTGTGTCGCTCTGATATTCATTCAGGCTAGCCTTTCATCAGTATTTGTAAGAGTCAAAAGTGAGCTTAGATAGCTATGCCAAAAAATGCCTTCATAGTGAGTTGATGTGAATTTTTGACTATTTTCCGATGCCTGATCAATGCTTACCAGTTGAAAGTAAGTGAGTTGGGATGTTTATCATGAAATGCTTGTAGAGAACCAGCTGGTCCATGCACACCTGACATGATGGGGAGATACTGGACTCAAGTAAACTGATAAGCTCCCCTCCTACACACATGTACAAACACACTGAGGCAAGTGCTGCACATAAATACATCACAGCATAAATCAGGGAATAGCATTATGATCATAATGATAAGTAATAGATGTGTCACAGGATATACTGAACATGCACTTTAAAAGGTGATATTTTTACACAAGGGCCCAGAGTTACTGACTTTTCATCTCCTTCTGATACAGCTTTAAAATCAGACAGACCAGACAAAGGGGTGTGGAGGAGGAGTGGGTAAAATTGATCAAATATGATTCATGAATGTTTCTCTTACCGGGTAATTTAAAGGTGGTATCTTACAGTTTGTCTTCATCAAATATACATAAACCTTGATGAAGAGAATTGGAGCATAATTTCTGCAAAAAGTCAGTCAGACATAAGTCTAACAAAGATGATTTTGAACATTATCTATAGTGTAAGACAGTAGACATTGTGGACTAAATCACTCTACATGCCTATTCTTTCTAAAAGGGTTTAATAAGCATGATTGTGATGTCTGCTAAAAATAGACATTGACATCAGAGCGGATTACCTGAATGATTATACAAAGTTACAGGTCACAGGGTTTTCTTAGTTTAAAAACAGCTAACTAAGCAGCATGGCTTAGATAGGAGATATTTGTAATGATGAGTGACATGTTATGCTTCACTTCTCACATGGAAGTAGGATATAAATAATCAGCATTTTGTGAGATCTTTTCAGTCAACAATAATTTAACTGGTTCTGTGAGAGAAATATTCTGGTCAAAACTGTCAGGTACCACCTTTAAGCCAGTTATGCATCAAACCTTTCTAGATAGCAAAATTTGACAAACGTTATGACCTGCAACCCCAAATAAGTACTTATACCTAAGTTAGTCTACTAAATCTCATCTATAAGGAGGCCAAGTAACAAAGAGGAGAGAAAAGAGTAACAAACCTTTTAAAATCTAAAGAGTTATATGTGAAAGTAACTAATGGTTTAATTAATAAAATGCCTGCCTACCTGTGTGAAGTATTTTCTTAGATGCTTTACTGAATACCAGTCCACAAATAAGACACACTGTCAAACAACAAGGCTGGAATCAAGAAACAGATGTTAACTTCTTCCTAAACTTAATCCCAGCTTCCCAACTCCACCAATATGTCAATCACACAATTAGAACCACCAGTAGTGTCTATATCCTTGTATCTACTGGTTATACTTTCTTTCAACTGACTTAGACTACATCCAGGTAAACAACTCAGACCATGACCCGAGAAACACCTTTCCCTTAAAAATGTTGCAACAAACAAGTGAGGAAGACCACAACCTTGTGGTATGGTATGTGTACCAGGCATCTATAAATAGACTGTAGTGAAATTGCTCCCTGCATTTCGCTAAATTACTGTACATATACACATTATGCCATTTACTGACAGGAGGAGGCTAAAATCAACATTAAAAAGGTCAATGCCAATGCCAACAAGAGAATAATGAGATAAGCTCAACTTGTTTTCTTTGAAAAGTGCAGAAACCAATTATATAATTAACATTCCAAAAGGTTTACTTGTATCTACAGCAGGTGTAAGGATGTTATAAAGTTGTTATGAATCAATGAATAGTTTCCTCCCAGGTATAATATTAACTGCCAGTGGCCCCTTCACTAATGAGGTGTTACTCCATCTCTTCCTCAAAATTTTCCATCTGTCTCTATCACTGTCTTCCTTGTTACTCTCTCTGTCTATAAATATAGCTGTCTGATGTCTCCCTTCTCTCACACATGCTATGCTGTCCTTTCTTGTTAAAGCTCTATTTGCCACCCTTTCTAGTCTCTTACTTCATTCAAAGACACAGTCACAAAATATCAGAAAATGTACCACTGTATTAGAAGCAATTTTGAAAATGCATTTAAACACTGCAGCTATAGATGAAAATGCAAGAATCAAGTGAACTATCATAGTACTCTCCTCCATAATGGCCTTGTCAGACACAAGCAACATCTACTTCAATGAAAACCTCCAATTAAGAAACAAGAATTATATAAATTTAGCAATTAAACATATCTCATAGAAGAATACAACAATACCATAGACATAAATAACCAGAGGATTTCTAAATAAAAAGTATCAAGCTAAAAACAAATAGCATTAAGAGTAGATGGAAATACTTGCATTCAATTGCCTGGAAAAAATGAAACCAATGGTACATCCAGATGGAACTGTTATTCAAATTAACTGTCTAACAGTAAAAATAGAGATCCCTCCTACTGGAAAATGTTACAGCCTGGCTGCATCCAATACAGCATCACTTTTTGATCTCCAATACTAGAGACTAAGTCTAGGAGAAATCAACAAATCGATAAAAGGTTAGAACGTATTTTCACATGAAACCATTGCTATCTAGATGTTCTATGAGAGTAATGGGGTAGTTCTACCATTAGAATGCAGTTAATCTGTAACAACTAACTAGTCATAAGTCAGCACATATTACAAGAAGCATAAAGCAAACAGTGTAGATGCAGATCTTTAACTGGGAGCTATCTTATCAGGATTCACACTTTGTGCTGCTAATTATCTACATATGTTGTGTTGTATGACTAGTAATTTAAACTAAAATATATATTATCAGCAACTCTAGACTCTCAGCCATGGGAGCCCATTCTATTGATTAAATGATGATTGATCACATACAGGGGACATAAGTAGGTGTCAGCTCTTATACAAGATATCAAAAATCATGAAATTAAATTGGGAAATTGTGTGTCAACATAACATGATAATTTGGTGAAGAAAAATGATCAAAGAACTTTTTTTCAAATTTAAGTTACAGTTTTTGTTTATCAACAAGTGTGACCCAATGTGGATCATTGTAAGCCAAATGGTCAAGCCACAAGTGCTAATCAATAAGATTCAGTTGTGAAGATATGCCATTGAGAAATAAGAGAGCTATGCACAATATTTTTTAAACTATGGGCAATAACTCTCAAACAAATAAAGCAATATAAGTTATCTTTAAGCTAAGGGCAATAACTCTCAAACAAACAAAGCAAGTTATCTCACCATAATGCAGAACTTAGCATCAGTATCTTTCATCTATGTAACTTATGAAGACATTCTGATGAGTTATAAAGAGGTTATATTCACATAAAGCTGCTGACAGCAGGTCAGACAATGCATAGCATACCACATCACTAGTACAATAACGAAAGCACTTTTTTTAACTATTTTTAGGTCCTTCACTGATTAACAGAACTTCCACGTACCCTTGCAAATTGTTCACCTTCATTTTTTGGTATTTGTTTTGTAAAGACAATGAGCAAAATGAGCATTTACAAATGGTGAGCAGGACAACAATCCATACAAACATTTGCACTATGTATTTATGGTTGAATATTATTACTTTGCATAATGTTTCACTTCAGAACATTTGTAATGAACATGTGCCCTTAAGTTAATTTTAACTTTCTGCAAGATCTAGAAAAAACATCACTACAGGCATTTCTTCTATTCTGAGAATCATTTGTACTGTTACAGGAAAGCCATTGATAAAGATTTGCAGAATCTTAATATCAAAACCCCTCCTGAGGAAAATGTTGCTGTGAGATATGATGATACAAAGATGTCTTTGAAAACCTTTTATCCTTACAAAGACTAGCCCCTTTAATCTTCATCTAATTGGAACAAAACATACATTTTTTAGAAGCAACATAGCCACAAGCTTTATAACACTAATGTCAAAAACTGTAAAAAACAAGAGGGCCATGATGGTCCTTAATCGCTCACCTGAGAACACAGGCTTTTAGTAGGCTCATATCTGGCGTCAAGTAATTAAGAGTTATTTACTTTAGAAATCTTTGGTGAAGATTGAACCATTAGAGTGGCTACTGGGCTTATAACATTTTCTAGAATTTTACCTAGCAACCTACTGAATCCACATGACTCACTTCAAAACATGTGTAAGATTTCCCATCAATGTGGCCTCTAAGTGTTTTTACAAGGTTTTTCTGAAATCTGACCTAGTTACCTAGTTGTTGACACCATATGACCTTGTTACAACCTCACCCAAGATATCTTGCAGGCAAACATACTGGCCATGCTTAGTAGGTATTGGGCTATAAATGTGGTCTCTAGTGTGTTGACAAGCATATTCTGAGATTTGACCTAGTGACCTACTTTTTGACCACACATGACCCAATAATATATTCCTCCAAGGTTTTTATGCAGACAAACATTCTGACTAAGTTTGGTGAAGATTGGGCTATAAATGTGGACTCTAGTGTGTTCACAAGTTTTTCCTAAAATTTGACCTTTTGTCCTAGTTTTTGACCCCAGGTGACCCATCTAAGATTTCATGCAGACAAACATTCTGACCAAGTTTGATGAAGATTGGATAAAAATGGTGGCCTCTAGTGTGTTCACAAGCTAAAATGTTGACGCCGCACAATGGACAAAGGACGACAGACGGCTAGGTATCAGAAAAGCTCACCTTGAGCATGTTGTGCTCAGGTGAGCAAAAAATCCCACAGCTTTTCTCCATGAAAAGGGTTATTATCCTTGGAAGAAATGGTCTTGGGTTTGATCCTCACCACAGACATACAAATTGGTCTTGAAACTTTAAGGTGGTATGCAACAGTTTGCCTATATCAAAGACATGTAATAATATCTTACCACTGCTTTGGAAATTTGGGCATGATTTCTGCATAAACTTATACTTTAGTCTAAGTAAAGATAAAAAAAATCTCTGCTGCATGGCTGAAATATCTGTTTGAAATGACAAGTGTGGATTTATGCTTCAATGTTCAAACAGATCTAGTGCATCAATAAACAGCATTTTGCAGACTTTTCATGTAGTGATGACTTACTGGGAATTTAAGAATAATTTTTTTTGTCAAAACTGACAGATATCACCTTTAAACTTTAAACTTTTAAATACAGCATAGTTCAAATTATAGGTAATTTACTATAAACACAATGGTCAGATTTTTACATGTACATAGCAATATTGATAGAGAGTGAGGAAAGAAAAAAGTTCAAATGCTGATCAGACCAGTCTCAGCTAGAGATGGCTGATCTGGATTTATCCATTTAGCCTTTGTCTGATCAATATGTACAAAACAGGTTAAAAAGTTAATATTTTGGTTTGCTATGTTTTTGTTTTGTTTTTGAAATACGTTGCAGCAACCATTTAGAACAGTTTAAAGAAACATACATCAACATGATCATCAAATCAGTGGGATCAGTGGGATGTCATAAACGGCAAAGTTTTATGCGGGCCTAATTCAAAGTACACTGAGCCTGAACAAAAACTACTTTGGTTTTGTTTTTATAAGTACATGGCTTTCAACACAGGCTATGGCCAGTTAAGTAATGTCCAGCTATTTTGGTGGAGGAAGACCCACTGGTGCACCACAAGTCAGCTGCAAGACCTCATTCACATTTAATCCAAAGTATTGACCGGGACTCAAACCTACATGGTGAGAGGTCAGCAGTAAACGAAGTAACATGTCCATGCCTGCTGGGGGCTATCTGATCTGAATATGCCTACATGTTTTTGCTAAAAAAGTCTCTATATGTCTTAACAAGAATTCAGTACTAGTTGTTGGGAAGATAGAGGGTGTAGTTTCTCATCAGTGGATTTCCCGCCCCTCACCACCTTGAATTATGACATCTACCCAGGCCCATGAAATCCATCCACATCAAACTTATGCAAATTACCCAATGCTTGGTCCTTACGCACACATCTCAGCATGATACTGTTCAGATAAAATTTACAATGGCTGCACCTTTTCAAACAAAAATGTTCACAACTTCCTATCCTGACAACACTTTATTGGCAGCTCGGAAGAAGGAATTTGATTTTAGTCCTTATCATGTGACATTTTGTAATACCTGAATATAAATCTTAAGATATTTGCTCATAACTGTATGCATATGGTATTAAAAGTATCTGATATAGACTTAAAACAAATAGTGTAGGTCCTGATAAGATAGCACTTGCTGCTCTTCAGAAGCTGGCTGATCTGGCTCTACACTACTAGCCTAAGCCTGATAAATGTTTGTTCAGCAGGACAAGAGTATGTACCTAGCTATGATGACAGAAAACAATTTAAATTTGAATATTTTATCAATTCAGTCAAATTGTGCCTGGGTTGGAGAGGCGATAATAAAAGTGGTAAGTGAGTTTTTATTCCCAAGTAGTTGGCTCACTGAAAGTTTAGCTCATTTCTACTATATATTATCAAGCAAAACTAATCAAACTTGACCTGTATTTAAATATCATAAACCTATTTACCAAATATTAATTGAATAAAGTGAATCCTAAAAAAGATACTGATAAAAAAATCCCTGGCTGGTCTCATGGCCGGATGTTGCCACTTCAACTCTCTTAAACTTGCATGAGCTAAAATGAAATATTTTAAAAAATATTATAAACAGCTTCAAAATGACAGTTTTATGGAGATTTTTTTATATTTTTTTACATTGTGAGACTTTATGCCTACGACTTTGTATTGAATGGCATGAATTAATATAATTCTACAACTCCATTGCATGGTTATATCAGTCACAAGAATACTGCAAATTAACCATTTAACCCTTTACTTTGATGGAAACACTCTTCAACCCATTAACACTGGCCGCAAAAGCTCAGGCGGTAGAGCCTCGGCTTGCGGATCGGAAGGTCATGGGTTCAAACCCTGGCCGGGTCAAATCAAAGTTGGTAGTAGTGGCTTCCCTCCTAACGCTCGGGGCTACGGGGACAGCATTATGCCTGACTCGTCGGTGTCAGTATAATGGACTGGCCGGGTTCAGTCGTTGGGCACCTTATAAGTGCCCCTGTAATGTAATGATAGAAATGTTGCTGCACAGTATCTGCAAAAATGCCGTAAAATCCCATCCAATCAACCCATGAGCATAAAACATACCCAACCCTAATAGTGTTTCTTGTGAAATTATCTAAAAATATATCTGATGTGTTCCAGTATATGACACAGACATTTACCTAAAATTGAACCTTATTCCAGCACATAAATGTTGCAAAGATGCAAATCAGCTATAGATCAATATTGTCCATGAACAATAATATAACATGGTTGATTCCTTTAAGGATAGGTGCAACGGGAGAGAGTAGTGGCTAGACAGATAGCTAACAGCCTGTATGGACTGGACAAAAAATACAAACAGCTGGACAAAAAATACAAACAGCTGGACAAAAAGTACAAACAGCTGGACAAAAAGTACAAACAGCTGGACAAAAAGTACAAACAGCAGACGCAGCAAGACTGGTGCCCATCTGATAATCACCATTCCAAAGTAAACATCTGCCTGTGGGACAGAAGAAATTTATGAAACGTCAGCATGCACTATTAAGGATTTTGATATTAGTTTAATTCTACTGATGATAGTGAATCTATTTTACTTGTATAGACTAAACTACCCAATCAGCAAACTTTTAATATCCAGACTTCTTCATCTTCTTCTTGTTAACTCTAATCATATTATTAATTTTAATAATGTGAGAAAACCTGTGTTTTAATCAAAAGTGTTTAGTTTACCTGCATTCTTCATTGCCAAAGACAAAGCAAAATTAGTAAAAGAAATGTTAGGTGCTTAAATTTGACAGTAAACATTTTATAAACATACCTTTAATGTTAATTTTGCTTGTCAAATAACTCTGACAAAGCCTTTTAATCAAGAAGTGATCCAGCCTAGCCAATACAGGTAGCAGTAAAAATAATAATTATCATTCCTGTACATTTACCTAAGACCAAGACAAAATTGTACTTTTTATTATTTTTAATGAGACAATGTTTCACAAATCTTGCAAACTGATTACATTTTATTATCCTAAATCTATGAGTTTTTCTAGCATTATCACATTATAGTTACTGTATTACTATCTTCTTGAATCACAAATATAATTTAGAATTCTGGCTTCTGCTTTCATATTCATTCACATTTGATTAGGTAACATTAACCAAAAGGCATTCACAAATAATAATTGATAGATTAAAACTAAGAAGAACTTAAATACATTGTGATTACTAGAACATTTAATGGCCAGGTTTTGGTGCAGAAAGAATTCTGTAAATGATTAATCATAATGAATTTCAAATTTACCAAATACATTTTTACACTTTCATGGAGTTGTACGAAAAATGCAGGTATGATTCTGTTAAGATGTTCTTAGTCTCTGCTATCATTTTTGTGAAATGCATCACTTTTTCCATATTGGCAACTTGTAATTTACTGAAATGTCAATATTATAGATCTACAACTAGGTCAGACACATTTTAGCATTACCTCTTTTTTTTAACTACTAGCAATCGCTAATTGCAATATTTTTTTGTTAAAGACTCCTCAATATACCAAACACCTATATGCAGGCTATAGATTTAGCTCAATCATTACATCCCAGGTAAGATGCTCAATTGTTACATCACAGGGAAGCTAGATCAATCATTACATCACAGGTAAGATAGCACAATTGTTACATCACAGGTAAGCTAGATGAATCATTACATCACAGGTAAGATAGCTCAACTGTTACATCACAGGGAAGCTAGATCAATTATTACATCACAGGTAAGATAACTTATTTGTTACATCACAGGGAAGCTAGCTCAATTATTACATCAAAGGTAAGATAACTTATTTGTTACATCACAGAGAAGCTAGCTCAATTATTACATCACAGGTAAGATAACTTATTTGTTACATCCCAGGGAAGCTACACATGTAAGATCGCCCAATTGTTACGTCACAGGGAAGCTAGAAAAATAATTACATCACAGGTAAGATAGCCCAATTGTTACATCACAGGGAAGCTAGATCAATCATTACATCACAGGTAAGATAGCCCAATTGTTACATCCCAGGTAAGATAGCCCAATTGTTACATCACTGGTAAGCTTGCACAATCATTTGATCATAGGTAAGCTAGCTCAATCATTACATCACAGGTAAGATAGTGCAATTGTTACATCCCAGGTAAGCTAGCACAATCATTACATCACAGGTAAGCTAGCTCAATTGTTACATCACATGGAAGCTAGATCAATCATTACATCACAGGTAAGAAAGCCCAATTGTAACATTACAGGTTAGCTAGATCAATCATTACATCACAGGTAAGATAGCCCAATTGTTACATCACAGGGAAGCTAGATCAATCAATACATCACAGGTAAGATAGCCCAATTGTTATATCACAGGGAAGCTAGCTCAATTATTACATCACAGGTAAGATAACTTAATTGTTATATCCCAGGGAAGCTAGCTCAATTATTACATCACAGGTAAGATAGTTCAACTGTTATATCCCAGGGAAGCTAGCTCAATTATTACATCACAGGTAAGATAACTCAATTGTTACATCACAGGGAAGCTAGATCAATCATTACATCACAGGTAAGATAGCCCAATTGTTACATCACAGAGAAGCTAGATCAATCATTACATTACAGGTAAGATAGCCCAATTGTTACATCACTGGTAAGATAGTGCAATTGTTACATCCCAGGGAAGCTACTCAATTATTACATCACAGGTAAGATAGCGCAATTGTTACATCACAGGGAAGCTAGCTCAATCATTACATCACAGGTAAGATAGCCCAATTGTTATATCCCAGGGAAGCTAGCTCAATTATTACATCACAGGTAAGATAGCGCAATTGTTACATCCCCAGGGAAGCTAGCTCAATTATTACATCACAGGTAAGATAGCGCAATTGTTACATCACAGGGAAGCTAGCTCAATCATTACATCATAGGTAAGATAGCTCAATCATTACATTACAGGTATGATAGCTCAATTGTTACATCACAGGTTAGCTAGCTCAATTATTACATCACAGGTAAGCTAGCTCAATCATAAATATAACAGGTAAGCTAGCTCAATCATAAATATCACAGGTAAGCTAGCTCGATCATAAATATCACATAGCCCAATCATTACATCAAGGACTACTGTTGTTTGTATTGATTGTACAAGTAGTAAGATCTATCTCTTGTCAGTTCAAATCTAGATAATCAATTGATAATTTAGTTGATTTGGTCTGGCATCTACCAAGATAAGGAGAGCCTAGGTAGAATAATGGGTGGAGAGAAGAAGGAGACAGAAGGAATAAGGGAGGAGAAATGGTTGAAATAAATGATAAGAGAAAGTGATAAAGAGGAGAGAACACTAAAGGAGAACACAGGTATAAGAATAAATTAAGGGAAGGAAAAAAAGAACAAGAGAAAAAAAGAATGAGAAGACTAGAAAAAAAGAGATGGGATTATGATAAACAGGAAGAAGTATTCAAGATGTCAGAGAAAGAGTGACAGTATTATAGTTAGAGCTGTTTCAATCTTTTGCATTACAGACCATCCACCATACATGGCCAGCTTCAAAAACTTCCTGCTATCACAGAAACATTGGAATCATTATTACAACTAAACCAGTCTGCATGGTTTTTAAACATGTAAACTCCACCCTACATACCCACACCAATTAGCTTGATCCAAACTTTCTAGACACAGCATCAAAACATGTCTACAATTATGAGTTACAAGGTTGTTGTACTGCACCAGGCCACTTCAGCCAGTTCAGGAGTAAACTAATAACTTAGCCTGCTAAGCACAAATTGATATACTAGATCCAGATCAACCAGCTCTAACTGGGAGCTGTCTGATCATTCTCTGAACTTTTTGCTGATGAGTCTCTGGTGATATGTCTAGGCCCCTGTATGCAGATGTAAGAAGATGACATAAATAATAATGAAAATCAACAAAATGTATAACGATAAGGAATAAGTGTGATATTCTCTCGGTATAAGGTGAAAGAGAACCAGTGAAAATGGTGGGGCTGGCATATCAGCTGATTGCCTTATCAATGGAGGATTCCAACAACTGGTTCCCCAGACTCCAAAATTTCATTCTGCTGAGTCATCCCTGGGCTGGTTCTCAGACTTTGTGCCAAGAGAAGGATACTCACTTATTGTTCATGCAAAATCTGGGAAACCAGTCAGTTGACAAACTGTTTCTGGTTTAGTGTAGTTGCTTATTTGGTTTTGTTTTCAATATGTCTGTAACTTGATGAAAATTGCAGCATGAACGTGTTAAATATATTTTAATTAGAGATCATAAAAACATGTTGAATTAGCTAGATTTACTTATCTTTACAACAGACAATTTTAATATATATATATATATGATGCTTCTAACCTTTAATCAGAATTAAGACTGGTATCAAGTACCTTTAATAGCCAATTTCACTAATATATTGTAGATATGTCATTTTTGCCTAAGGACACCTCACCATCTCAAAACAAATCAATATGAACTGCTTTGTTCTCATTATAACCAGCAACTACAACACTCCTGGGGTTTTGTTAATTTGATTACCCTGTTCAAGCACACTATCCTGAAATACTTAAGTGGAGGCATCATTATTCTGTGAAATCTGTGCTACACTCAATTAATTTCAACCTGTTCTCCTACTCTCCAACAATGCTAAAGATAGTTAAGATACCTTTGCAAATATATGCTTGGACACAGGTGTTTCAGAATTTGTCAAAAACCAAGTAAAGTTTTGAGTAGTTTAGTAAGATATTCTCTTATACAGAATGCTTAAGTTTTAACTCTGCTGAGTGCTAGTTAGCCTTTCACTGTGTGGCTTGGAGTCCAAGTCGAGGCAAAGGACTTAACTGGTGGTTTTACTCGGACAAAATTCCCAATACCCTGAAAGTTCATGAACATTTTTTAGGAAAGAAATAAGTTTTTGTGTTGCTTACAATAAATGTACAAAGAAAAATGGTTTAAAAAAATACACCCTCCTCCATAAATCTGATAATGGACAGCCTCGTCTTGTAGTTTTATATAGGATATCTCACTTTTATATGGATCTCTGAAAATTGTCATGTCTTTCAAAACGGCTACATATCTAAATTTAAACATTTTTAATATTCCAAAATGTTTAATCCAACAGTTTAATCAAACATCAAGGGTTCTTTCATTCACAATAAAGTAAGTTTACCTCATCCATCTTCTCCCAGTCATCCTGGTGACCTGACATTAACAAGTGATCAGCTTACCTATGGAATGTTAATCCAGCAACCATTTGATCCCAATACATTGGCGAATACCTGAATATCCGCCATTACTGAGGTGAGTGTGCAGAGGTCAAGCAGGAGTGACAAAAAATTATAATGTGATTTACAAAAATGTCCACTTAGGATGCTTTATATGGTTAAATTATTTCACCTATCTTTATTTCTTAGCAAACAAATCTTGTCCATTGCCAACACTTTGATTCTGAGGGTTGTTCCAAGACTGACTGACTGACTGACCCAGTGCACATATCAAAATGGAGAAACCACTACTATAAATGTTTTAAGTAATAAAATATTTCTACTGGTACAGCTGTTTCCTACTTTAAAGGCTTTATGATGAATATGTGTAACAAATTAAAACACCAAACTGTTGTGATGTTTTATGCTGAATCATTAATACACCAAACTCTAGTTTATATGTGTATGCTGAATTATTAATACTGGTATACAAACCTGTTGTGTATTTCTATGCTGAATTATTAATACTGGTACACAAACCTGTTGTGTATTTCTATGCTGAATTATTAATACTGGTATACAAACCTGTTGTGTATTTCTATGCTGAATTATTAATACTGGTAAACAAACATGTTGTGTATTTCTATGCTGAATTATTAATACTGGTATACAAACCTGTTGTGTATTTCTATGCTGAATTATTTATATTGGTACACAAACCTGTTGTGTATTTCTATGCTGAATGATTAATACTGGTATACAAACCTGTTGTGTATTTCTATGCTGAATTATTAATACTGGTACACAAACCTGTTGTGTATTTCTATGCTGAATTATTAATACTGGTATACAAACCTGTTGTGTATTTCTATGCTGAATTATTAATACTGGTATACAAACCTGTTGTGTATTTCTATGCTGAATTATTAATACTGGTATACAAACCTGTTGTGTATTTCTATGCTGAATTATTAATACTGGTATACAAACCTGTTGTGTATTTCTATGCTGAATTATTAATACTGGTATACAAACCTGTTGTGTATTTCTATGCTGAATTATTAATACTGGTACACAAACCTGTTGTGTATTTCTATGCTGAATTATTAATACTGGTATACAAACCTGTTGTGTATTTCTATGCTGAATTATTAATACTGGTATACAAACCTGTTGTGTATTTCTATGCTGTATCATTAATTCACCAAACTGTTGTGTATTTCTAGGCTGTATCATTTATTCACTTAACTGTTTGTGTATTTCTATGCTTTATCATCAATGCACCAAATTGCTGTGTATTTCTATACAAAATGTGTCCTCTGCAGTGCTCTGTCTTGTGCTATTGGCCAAGTCTATAAACTTGAATGTATTTATAACATAAAACAAGAGTTAATAGAACGTCAGCATGAGCATAAGTGGTTTGGCTGTGGAATGCAAACATGAAGTGTTACTAAGTGTTGAAAAGTGGCTGCAAGAGCTTTAAGTACAACTGCTTTGTTCTCATCATTTTATCACATTTGCAATATTCCAGAATGGATAACAATCCTAATTCTGTTCTGCTTATTTTCAGTGTATTATTTCATGCTTATACACTTAGGTGGAGTTTTGTGGAGACATAAAAATGTCATGTAAACACAATTTGGCATAAATATATTATGTACAATATTTTTGTAGTATGTGATTATAATTATCTGTATGTTAATATCATAAGCTAAGGTTTTTATTATTTCTATGTATTTATTCCAATCCGTCACAGTGGTTCAAAAAGTATTGCTTTAAATTTCATTACTTAAATATGACAGATTACCACAATAAAATTTGAAATAAGAATATATTTCTGGCTGTGTGTTTCTTGGTTTCCTTAGTAATGGCCCCCATTATAATCTACTGAATATAATGCAAGTCAGTTTTGCTTTGTCTGCATATCCCTTGAGCAATGTCTGATTGCCTGTAATAGTACTATATAGTCTTATAGTCTTGGATCTTCCTCACATTATAACTTGATGACAGCCTCAATGAAACCCAGCAGAGTTGTGCAGCCATCACTGGATGTGATACCTAGGTGTCTGTCAATGGCAAACATTCCCAAGGTCAATCAATATCAAGTTTAAAGCAGCCACAGACATGCACAGTTCTGAACTTGTGTTAGCCACATTTACTTAACATAAATATCATAAGCGATAATATATCAGGATCTGGAGTATTTCAAACTTATAGCCTCATGGCCTGTGAAAGGATCTTGCATTTTTATAAAACAATTTAAGTTTATCTGCATTATTGAAAACTAAGTATGTTAAGAGTTAACTATTCTTTAGCAATAATCTACTCATGGGACATTTTTAAAATTAGTCATGGTAACCATGTTTGTTGTTCTTAGACACTCAACAGAGATTTTGTGTGCATGTTTTTTCTCCTTAAACTGTAATTAGTGAGTTAGTGAGGTCCTTTCCCTGTGTAAAACTTCCTCCCAACTGATTCTTTTTTTTCGCAAGAAAGAGAGAATAACCATTCTTAATATCAGACACATTAAATGTTTTGTCAGTAATGCAGTCTGAAGCATTTATTACATTGAGCATCCAACATCTGAATCTATATTGTGATGGGCTTTCTTGAAACCCTGCAGATGTAGTATATTTACATTACCATTCTGTCTATGTTTCAAAATACATACATGCAGTATTAATATTGTATTGATTTCAGCATCATCATTTTCTTCCTTAATCTTTTCTAATCACTGAAAATGTAGTCTATATCTTTTTTTCGACAATGAAGGTGTGCATTTGAAAAAAACTTCTGAATTAAATGCAGGTAAATATACCGCATACAGTGTTGATAATATCCGGCATGAATAATAAACTTCATATGCGCACCTCATGCTGTTTGTAACTGAGAAAAGACCTTGGATATTCAATGGTAGAACCATTTCAATTAGGCCCCTCAAGTTTGGACTGTACAAAATTGCTTATTCATTAGAACTACACAAATTTAGCTTAAAAGTAGAGAAACTTTTCTGACTTTTCTGACCATAAGTGTTTTAATAACATGCAATAAAATTCTCCCCAGGGTAGTACTGAGACACAGGAAGAGTTACTGTATGTAGCTAAAACAAGAGAGTCACGATGGCCCTTAAACGCTCACCTGAAAATGGTTCTTTGAACAAATTTTTGTTCCCCTTGCCTAATGAAGCTTCTGATGAAGTATGGTTGAGTTTGGGCAAGCAGTTTCAGAGGATATATAAGTTTAAAGAATATTGACTGACATGTGGACACTCTATAGAAAATTAAAAAGCCAATAAAACCAAAATATGCTGACAATAACTGCTGCTTGCTGAGAAATAGCAAGGACATGAATGGTCCTATATTACATTATACATTAAGAAAAAACGGGCAATAACTAAAATAAGTTCATTGAAAGGAATTGTGTTGACTATATCCGCATTTCGTTGTTTTGGTGAAATTTCCCATAAAATTTCAGTGAATTTTAGATGGTGGTTGCTGAGATACAGCCCAGGCAAAAATGTGATGGATGGACAAGCAGATGGAAGGATGGACTGAGGATGAAGCAGCAACTATATGCTTCCTCAAAATTTTAATAAAAAATATATAAAAATAATAAATTGCAAAACTATACAGCATTGGTTTAATGAAGAACCATTTATATATATGACACCCATGTATAAATGCATTATTAACAAGTAATCATGCCAACGTATTAATGCAAAAAGAACCATTATGATGTCCATTTAGTAAAGCAAATAGAACCATTAATGATGCCTATGTATTAATGAAGAATGAACTATTAGTAATGCTCCTGTATTAATGAAAAATGAACCATTAATAGTGCATACGTTTTAATGCAGAATGAATCATTATTGATGCCCATTATTGATGCAGATAGAACCATTACTGATGCTCATGTATTGATGCCGATAGAACCATTGCTCATGTATTGATGCAGATAGAATCATTACTGATGCTCATGTATTGATGCCGATAGAACCATTGCTCATGTATTGATGCAGATAGAACCATTATTGACGCTCATGTATTGATGCAGATAGAATCATTATTGATGCTCATGTATTGATGCAGATAGAACCATTATTGATGCTCATGTATTGATGCAGATAGAACCATTATTGATGCTCATGTATTGATGCAGATAGAATCATTATTGATGCTCATGTATTGATGCAGATAGAACCATTATTGATGCTCATGTATTGATGCAGATAAAACCATTATTGATGCCCATGTATTGATGCAGATAGAACCATTATTGATGCTCATGTATTGATGCCGATAGAACCATTGCTCATGTATTGATGCAGATAGAACCATTATTGACGCTCATGTATTGATGCAGATAGAACCATTATTGATGCTCATGTATTGATGCAGATAGAATCATTATTGATGCTCATGTATTGATGCAGATAGAACCATTATTGATGCTCATGTATTGATGCAGATAGAACCATTATTGATGCTCATGTATTGATGCAGATAGAACCATTATTGATGCTCATGTATTGATGCAGATAGAACCATTATTGATGCTCATGTATTGATGCAGATAGAATCATTATTGATGCTCATGTATTGATGCAGATAGAACCATTATTGATGCTCATGTATTGATGAAGATAGAACCATTATTGATGCTCATGTATTGGTGCAGATAGACCCATTATTGACGCTCATGTATTGATGCAGATAGAACCATTATTGATGCTCATGTATTGATGCAGATAGAACCATTATTGATGCTCATGTATTGATGCAGATAGACCCATTATTGATGCCCATGTATTGATGCAGATAGACCCATTATTGATGCTCATGTATTGATGCAGATAGACCAATTATTGACGCTCATGTATTGATGCAGATAGAACCATTATTGATGCTCATGTATTGATGCCGATAGAACCATTATTGACGCTCATGTATTGATGCAGATAGAACCATTACTGATGCTCATGTATTGATGTCGATAGAACCATTATTGATGCTCATGTATTGATGCAGATAAAAACCATTATTGATGCCCATGTATTGATGCAGATAGAACCATTATTGATGCTCATGTATTGCTGCAGATAGAACCATTACTGATGCTCATGTATTGATGCCGATAGAATCATTATTGATGCTCATGTATTAATGCAGATAGAACCATTATTGATGCTCATGTATTGATGCAGATAGACCCATTATTGACGCTCATGTATTAATGCAGATAGAACCATTATTGATGCTCATGTATTGATGCAGATAGAACCATTATTGATGCTCATGTATTGATGCATATAGACCCATTATTGATGCTCATGTATTGATGCAGATAGAACCATTATTGATGCCCATGTATTGATGCAGATAGAACCATTATTGATGCCCATTATTGATGCAGATAGAACCATTATTGATGCCCATGTATTAATGCAGATAGAACCATTATTGATGCTCATGTATTAATGCAGATAGAACCATTATTGATGCTCATGTATTGATGCAGATGGAACCATTATTGATGCTCATGTATTGATGCAGATAGAGCCATTATTGATGCTCATGTATTGATGCAGATAGAACCATTATTGATGCTCATGTATTGATGCAGATAGAACCATTATTGATGCTCATGTATTGATGCAGATAGAACCATTATTGATGCCCATGTATTAATACAGTATGAGATAAGAATCAAGTCCATTTATTAATGCTGAATAAACCATTTATGATCATTGATGCTAATGTATTAACATAAATGAACCATTAATGATGCTCATGTTTTAATGCAGAATGAATCATTAATGATGTCTATGTATACAAATGCAGAATAAATCATGAATGATTCCCATTTATTTTATGTCTCCTTGAGCTTGAATGTTTTTCTTAACACAAAAACATACTCAACAAATATCCCATATGTTTACCATGTTTATTCTTAGCTCCATCTGTATCATAAAAAGCAGGAATGACAAATATATTTCTTTCTGGCAGGTTCAGTTTAATATCTTTTGACTATGAAATCCTTTAAAGGTCTGTCCAAGAAATTGCCATCAGTTTTAATGGATTCTAAATTTTACACAAAGAAAAGTTTATCTATATTTGTGTCAATTAAGAGGAATAAAAACAAATCTCAGTAAGACAATCACTATTTTTGCTAAAAACATTAAGAAACAGTAATTAAGAGGGATTCAAACTCTGGGCCTAAAGTGCATTTTTAATTAGGCCAACCAGGATACTACAGTATGGCCATTCATAAATATTTGATAAATCTAAATACCTTGACATACGAAAAGCTCAAATGTTTTTATTGTTTAACTTTCTATGAAAATACATTTAAGTTAAATTCTAGTAGGGGAGTAGATTTTGATGAAAGATGTTAAAATAACATAAAAACTATATTAAGATTTACATCCACAAGTTAAAAACTGCATCTTAAATTAAAGTTTTATGAACCTGACATATCAGTTAAGGTGACAGATGGTTTTCTTTTAAGTTAACTGTCTTAAAGGCATATGAGCCATCTAGCAGACATGATCTCTAAACCAATAATGTGAGCGTTTGTGGTCCAGTGGTTAAGACGTTAGACACCGGATTGGAGGGTCCCGGGTTTGAATCCCAAAACTGACCACGTGATGTTAGTACTTGAGCAAGACTATTTACTGCACATTGCTTCAGGTATTCAGTACCTGAGTAATGGTTCTACCCAGGAAGTGGACAGTCGAGAGGGATTAATATAAGTTAAAAGAACTTGTTACCCAATCAACTATAAATAAATAGGTTTAAATTAAACTAAACCAATAATGTTAAGCACATAATCATACAAGTTTGAACGATATGAAACAAAACAAAAATACATTCACAACTTTATTACAACAAAGTCCTAGTACAGCAGCAGCAGCAGGAGAAATAAGGGACTTGTATTAATTACTGGAGGATAGCTTTAGAATGATGATTGTGCAGTTATATTGACGCGAAAGCATCTTTCAGGCTTGTGAGAAGATAATGCTAACTAATGCCATATAATGCCTATGAAGCACTTTCTCATGCATGTTGAAGCTAAAAGCAGACAGAATAATGTGTCATTTCTGAGGTTCTGTAAATCATAATTATGTATGATGTGGGCAGGAGAATTTTATACCAGCTTCACGTTTATTCAAGGTTGGTCAGTATGTATAGTCGTGCTATAGTTTCCCTTCATTCAGTACTTATTTTAATGGCACCCTGAACAGGATATTTGTTTTGTTTGTTTTTAAAATATAATGTAGAGACCAATTATGGTCATTAAAGTGGAATCCAACAACTTTAGTGGAGAAAGACCCCAGAAAAACATGACAACAAACCAACAACCACAAATTAACGGGAAGACTTCCCTCCTTGAAATCTTCACCCCAAACTTAACATGAAAACACGGGGTGAGAGGCTAAGTAGTCAGGTGACTTACAAGTTGGCAATTCTACCACTACACCATGGGTGCTCCATTTCTGCATTAGTGTTGTCAATCAGCAACAATACAAACTAATAAGATATCTCCTTTCTGTGAAGGCTGTTCAAAGTTATTTGAATTTATAGTATTGTTGTTGTTACAATTATATCCATCATAAGGACATACACCTACTATTGGGTGAAAAAAAAACCTTGTCAGCTGGAAGACTTCCCAACTACAGTTTTTGCCATACCTTGGACTCATTAATTCTACCTCGTCTGCCATGAACACTCCTATTTAAGGCATTACAGCTGGAAGACTTCCCAACTACAGGTTTTGCCATACCTTGGACTCATTAATTCTACCTCGTCTGCCATGAACACTCCTATTTAAGGCATTACATTGATGTGTCAGGATGTTACAAAAATATGCAAAATGTCAATGCCAAGAGGGTGCATATGATTCATACCCTAGATTTGGGAAGTTGATCTAGCAAAATGATTTTTATTTTTGATAAAACTCCATTATTATTAGCACACAATGGGACAAAGTAATCAACAAATGTGTAAATTTTAATATAAACATCATTGTGGACTTTGGTTAGAATTTATTAAAGGTTATAGAATGTTATTAATATAATATTTCTGGTATGGACCCCATATGAATCACTGGGGGTCTATACAAGATGAATATGCTTTCAACCAAGGAAATGACTTCATAGCACAATGTAACATGAGCATGCAAAGAACGATGAGTGACAATTCATTTCTATAAAGAGTGAACTGTTGTATATAGGCAGTCTTGGTAATGATGTGTTCATGAGCTATCATTTTTTTATGTTTTGTTTTCACAATCAAGTGAACACATAACAAATGCTGCCTTTATTTTAGTTATAGGTAATGATGTCTTTCAAGGACACCACACCTAATTCTGCGTTTATTTTGGTAGCACGAAGCGATGATCCCACACCCAACGCTGCCTTTATCTTGGTAGCATGAAGCGATGATCCCACTCCCAACGCTGCCTTTATTGTGGCAGCATGAAGCGATGATCCCACACCCAACGCTGCCTTTATTTTGGTAGCACGAAGCGATGATCCCACACCAAACGCTGCCTTTATTTTGGTAGCATGAAGCGATGATCCCACACCCAACGCTGCCTTTATTGTGATAGCATGAAGCGATGATCCCATACCCAGTGCTGCCTTTATTTTGGTAGCATGTAGTGATGATCCCATACCCAGTGCTGCCTTTATTTTGGTAGCATGTAGTGATGATCCCATACCCAGTGCTGCCTTTATTTTGGTAGCATGAAGCGATGATCCCACACCCAATGCTAACTTTATTGTGGTAGCATGAAGCGATGATCCCACACCCAATGCTGCATTTATTGTTGCAGTATGAAGTGATGATCCCATACCCAGTGCTGCCTTTATTTTGGTAGCATGAAGCGATGATCCCACACCCAATGCTACCTTTATTGTGGTAGCATGAAGCGATGATCCCACACCCAATGCTGCATTTATTGTAGCAGCATGAAGTGATGATCCCACACCAAATGCTGCCTTTATTGTGGTAGCAGGTAATGATGTCTTGCAAGGACCCCACACCCAGTGCTGCCTTTATTGTGGTAGGAGGTAATGATGTCTTGCAAGGATCCCACACCCAGTGCTGCCTTTATTGAAGTAGCAGGTAATGATGTCTTGCAAGGACCCCACACCCAGTGCTGCCTTTATTGAGGTAGCAGGTAATGATGTCTTGCAAGGATCCCACACCCAGTGCTGCCTTTATTGAGGTAGCAGGTAATGATGTCTTGCAAGGATCCCACACCCAATGCTGCCTTTATTGTGGTAGCAGGTAATGATGTCTTGCAAGGACCCGACACCCAGTGCTGCCTTTATTGTGGTAGCAGGTAATGATGTCTTGCAAGGATCCCACACCCAGTGCTGCCTTTATTGTGGTAGCAGGTAATGATGTCTTGCAAGGATCCCACACCCAGTGCTGCCTTTATTGTGGTAGCAGGTAATGATGTCTTGCAAGGACCCCACACCTAGTGCTGCCTTTATTGAGGTAGCAGGTAATGATGTCTTGCAAGGATCCCACACCCAGTGCTGCCTTTATTGTGGTAGCAGGTAGTGATGTCTTGCAAGGACCCCACACCTAGTGCTGCCTTCATTGTGGTAGCAGGTAATGATGTCTTGCAAGGATCCCACCCCCAGTGCTGCCTTTATTGAGGTAGCAGGTAATGATGTCTTGCAAGGATCCCACACCCAGTGCTGCCTTTATTGTGGTAGCAGATAATGATGTCTTGCAAGGACCCCACACCTAGTGCTGCCTTTATTGTGGTAGCAGGTAATGATGTCTTGCAAGGATCCCACACCCAGTGCTGCCTTTATTGAGGTAGCAGGTAATGATGTCTTGCCAGGATCCCACACCCAGTGCTGCCTTCATTGTGGTAGCAAGTAATGATGTCTTGCAAGGATCCCACACCCAGTGCTGCCTTTATTGTTAGTAGGTTATGATGTCTTGCATGGATCCAACACCCAGTGCTGCCTTTACTGAGGTAGCAGGTAATGATGTCTTGCAAGGATCCCACACCCAGTGCTGCCTTTATTGTGGTAGTAGGTAATGATGTCTTGCAAGGATCCCACACCCAGTGCTGCCTTTATTGTGGTAGCAGGTAATGATGTCTTGCAAGGATCCCACACCTAGTGCTGCCTATATTGTTGTAACAGGTAATGATGTCTTGCAAGGCTCCCACACCTAGTGCTGCCTTTATTGTAGTAACAGGTAATGATGTTTTGCAAGGATCCCACAGATCCCCATCCCACACCCAGTGCTGCCTTTATTTTGGTAGCATGAAGCAATGATCCCACACCCAGTGCTGCCTTTATTGTGGTAGCAGGTAATGATTTCTTGCAAGGACTCCACATGTAACCAGGTGTATATTTTCTATAACAACTGGTGTTTTAGTGTTTTAACTTGATATTGTCCTTTTGGTTCTTTTCACTACTTTTGGATCCTTTCCATTAATTGAGCTTTACTGTCATGTGACCAAATTCCGGCAAAATTTAGTTATCTATATACAAGCCATCTTAGATATTCTAAGTGGTCAGATATTCTAAGTGCAATTTACTGCATTTTAAACCATTTAATCTAGTTGACAGACAGTAGCTAGTCAGGTAAGCTTCAGTATAATGCACGTCTCATTGTGTGAAATATGCAATTGTGAGGTTTATGACTGAAATATTTATCACTGTATTGAGAGATGCTGTAATGTGTTTTCGGGATTAATTGTAGCGACTTGAATTGGCAGCATAAATTATACTCTGTATTATCAAATATCTCTTGGGTCTGTGGCCATTTCTCCCTTATTTTCCTTTTAACCAAACCCTGTATGTCCTATTTACAGCTTCTAACCATCTCAGTAGAGACAGATGGGTGTGAGTGGTGACCTTGGTTCTTGCCTCTTTGGCAGACAGTTAATTCCATCAATTTGTAAGGTAACCTACATTTTTATTACTGTTCATAATAATCAACCTTTAGATTGTTATTATGGAGGCTTGTGGTTTCATTAATCCACAGACTGGAGCCTTGTGACAGCTGGTTGTTATGAATTGACAGTGTTGCCCGATCATCAGGTTATTGCAAATGACAGTGTTAGGAAGCTGCATGTTATTTGATGTTTGGCATAATCAACATTTGTGTTTTTCTATCTATACATCTGTGAGAGCCTTCTAGTTCTACCAACAACATTCTTTGTCGTGACTACTTGTGCTGGTCTGATCATATTAGTAAACCCTCAGATTTCCTTGTCTTTTATTGCTACCCATACCATAGACAAGGTATATACACACAATGCTGCTTTTATTATGGTACCATGTAATGGATTTTTGGAATGATTCCACAATGAATGATGCTTTTATTATGGCACCATGTAAGGAATTCTTGCAAGGATCCCACACCTAATGCTGCTATTATTAATGCAACATAATATGAATAAAATGACGATCATGTAATCTAGGGGTATGAGGATGGTTAGCCGATGGTTTATGAACACTTACAAAAGTAAAATCAAGTGTCTGTAAAATTGAAATAAAACAGGTACAGGTAAATATTATAATGAAGTAACTTTGAAACTTAACATTGTTGTGATACTAAAGAAATGAAGTGAGAGTCAAAGAGGGAAGTGCTCAGAACAGAAGCAGTTCTTTTTATTAAAAGTATTCATGAGTAAGTATAAAAAACAAAAACAACACCAAATTGCTTATGAACAACTTATTAAAACCAAATGTCAAACATAAATGACATAAAAAGTTGCACGTATGCCATACTTCAATCTGCAACACTACACCTAAATATAAACAATATGACTCGGATAACTCTCCTAGTCAAATCAAGTTAATAAAGTGTGAGTATTACAAATGTATAGATTCTCTGAAACATACCGTAATAACCCTTATCATTCTACATTATTTAATAAGCAATTCAAACTCTTATTTATTTGCTACAACTACAATCAAAAGTCACAAGACATATTGCTTGACTCTGCGCATCAAATAGTGCAGATCCTGCTCAGACCGTATGATCTTTATCTACCATTTTCGCCCCCCGTGCTTGTTCAAACCACAATGTTATAGGATGACTGCTCAGGATCCTTAGACTCCCAGATGTATTGATGCATACAATCCAGACAGTAATGGCAACATTCAAAGGAGTTTTCATGATAATAAACATTTACCATCAACATTTAAGACCAAGATTGCTATCTCATCCATGTTACATGCTGTAAATGGAGAATTTGTTACATTCCAAATTTGAAGACTTTGAAGGCATTGGTTAAGAAGGTGTTGTTCCCATCTGTTGTTGTGTTGCTTTAGGAATTAAAAAGTGTCATCTGCACTTACAAATTTAATCAGTTTACAACATAATCTTTTTGTAAACATTTGTTATTCCAAAAAGGCAAAATAATAAAGTGGTTCTAAATGCTACTATGCTTAATGTGCTTAGCTTTCGAATATATTATTTCCTGCATCTTTAATGCTCTATACAGTAGCATTATTTTATAAAGTGCTAGTTTATAAAGATGAACAGGACATGTTTGACCAGTAATGCTAGGTTACAGAGACAGCCCCTCACCCACTACACTGTCCAGGCCAATGTTGTCTGACTGCTGATGTTGATATTAATCATTTATCGACCTATCATCTCTCAGTCAGAAATGATCCAGACTTCTAATTTTCATTAGTTTTTCTATCAATCTTTTAGTCCCTACATTCACTTTACCTGCACTACAGTCTGCCTAGTTGGTGGAGTTATCCTTAACTGGTACTTGGTTATACCACCCTGTTTTCTTCAACTTAAATATAAAAAAACAAAATACTATTATAACAATTAGAGTTATGATTCCAAAACGAACACAACCACAACTTACAACAATTTTTTCCATCTCCTGAATATGAAACATATAATCCACTTTTTATATTTTCATTATTGCTGTTTCTGTATTTATTTGTGTGGATTACAACCTTTTGGGATGGGATGGGCATTTTTGCTGATACTGTGCAACGACATTTCTATCAATATAGCACAGGGGCACTTATGAGGTGCCCAGGGACTGATCCCAGCCGGTCCATTATACTGACACCGACTGGTCAGCTGTCCCCTTAGCCCCGAGCGTTAGGAGGGAAGTCATTACTACCAACTTTAAAGTCTTTGATTTGACCCGGCCGGGGTTTGAACCCACAACCTCCCGATCCGCAAGCCAACGCTCTATCAATTGAGCTATTGCGACCGGCGCAACCTTTTGGTGACATCAAACAATGATTTAGATACAGAAAACAACAACTTGCTTAGCTAGACCCAGATGCAATACATGATGTGACTTGACGAGCCTGAATGGCTCACCTGGGGACCCTGGCCTTCAGTAAGCTTTAATAATCTGATATAATATTTCATGCAGACAAACATTAACAACAAGTTTGGTGAAGATTGGGCAATAAATGTAGCCTTAAGGGGTTTTCTAGAATTCACCTAGAGACCTACTTTTGACCCAACATGTAACAGTGTTGAATGTAAGATTTTATATTGACAAACATTTTGATCAAATTTTGTGAAGATTGGATCAAAACTCCTTAAGGGCAAATTATTGATGCTGAAAGTCTGATAACTAATGATTCATGACAGATGAAAATGGATCGAAGAAGGTCACCTTGAGCAGATTGTGCTCAGGTGAGATAATAACTAAACGTTATTCCAACATTTGATAATAGAATTTTGAAAAAAAAGAAAGAAGTGTCAAGGTCCTATCTTTAACAAGCTGCAGCTAGTTGTATCAAAGTACACTTCCCCCCACACAAATAAGCAGAAAAGCAAACAGTGTTATCAACAGGCACTCCCACACACCATAAGATGGGACCTGGGATAATAAAAAGCTAATTTGCATGATACTTCTCTATTGACCCCTATAGAGAAAAAACTTTGCTTAATTATTCCACCAATGACATAAAACAGTTTTTCCTTTGTTTTCTCATTTAGTAATTATCGGTGGGCTTTTTTAACTAGTTTAAACACTAAGCCATAGATTTATAAAGTTTTTCAATATGATACAATTTTGACCTTTATGCAAACTGTGATATGCACTGAAAAACTCATTATAAAGTAAGACGGCCTTTTGGTCTCTTAGTATGCATAGGGTACACTTAGCTAATTATAATATTTTTGGTAAACAACATTGCGTGCATTTTTCACACATTCTAATGTTACTATAGGTGATTTATAATTTCTTAGATGGTTCCCATTTTGTTCACACACAAAGTACATGACAGAGGTGGAAACCAATGACAAGGTTTATAAGAATTTACCATTTTATTAATTGACAAGTAAATATAAAAACTGGTGAATATTACATGATATTAACTGAAATTTTCAGATGCCTTAGCTAACATGTCTATAAATTGTATAATATGTAAAAATAATATAATGTTCAAAAACTGATCATTAAAAGAGAAGTTTTCACAAAAACTTTGGATCTAAAAATGCAGTTGTGCTTTCAATGAGAGCTTGTTCGTGCACTGTGATACACATCCAATGAAATTACCCATATTTTCATCTATATTATCTCAAACCAAGTCACTTGTCACTTGTCACAATTGAGTAAGAGTCAAGCAAAAGCGGGTAGAGTGATGCATTAATTGTTAGTCTGTGTGCTGGATTTATTATTCCTCAAACAGTAATTTAGCTATTTGGAGACTGTGTCTCCTTTAAGCAGAAATAATGCTGCTTTCACTGTGTATAGCATGCCATGAACACCTAGCATGAAACCACACCCTGTCATTTTAGAGTTGTTTTTTTACCTTATATAGAAGAAAGGGGCCCTGTATGGAAATTATGAAAAAAAATCTGCACTATAATGACACCATGCTGACCCATCATGAAACTACCCTTATATTTGCTTGAGCATTAGCATGGGAGGTTAACACTACCATTTTTAATGCCTTTGGTATGTCATGGCCTGGGATCAAACCAAGGCATCCCATTCCATCTTAAAATAACTGAAAGGTTAATAATGTAGTACATCCGACAGAACAATTTCAAGATGTGCTTTTAACCTGATAGCCAGTCGGGTCACCTGTCTTAATAATCCCCAGACCTGAGTGAGTTCAAGAGCCTTTATGTAAACAAACTGATCATTTATCATCCTGAAATCCCCTCACTAACTCTTAACCTGCTATGTACAAATGAACTGACTTTGGCAAATAGTGTCGCTCCAGATAAGATTGTACAATCCTGCACAAAAAAACTCTGACTCAAGTTTCATGGTTGCATCACTGTTAAATAGTCACTTCACGTAATTTTTTATTTTGTCGAGGCAACACACTACACACACGCACCCCCCCCCATCCCCACCCACCCTCTCTCAGACACCTCTGCAATGGGCTCACGTCAAGATTTTTGACGGAAATTTTAAAGTGTTATTTTAAGGATATTTTCAAATTAAAATAACACTTCTACATAAAATGAATAAACATCTACTAAAAGAGACATATATTGAAGTAAATAATTAAAGACATTTAATTAATTCAAGCGCACTATTTTTGGAAGAATAACATAGTGATATTAATGCGCATTTGTAAATAAACTTTTTGAAAGTCACGTGAATCGAAAGTAGTCCCGACATTAAGTGAGCCAATAACAGAGGTGAATGTATGAGCCGATGGTAGAGAGTGGCACGCACCCCACCCCCATCCACCCACCCACCCTACACACACACATCATAAGAAAACGAACATTCCAAAACTCAAAACACTAGAAGTGAAAATACATGTTTTTTCTTGTACTGACTTTGTTTGTTTGTTTGTTTATTGGGTTTATCGTCCCACCAACAGTATTTTAGTTATCTGGAGACAGTGTCCACTTGAAGCAGTTAAAGTGCTGCCTTCACTGTGTATAGCATGCCGTGAACACCTGGCATGATACCACACCTAGTCAGTCACATTATCCTGACACCAGGCCAACCAGTCGTGGAACTACCCTTATATTTGCTTGAGCATTAGCAAGTGAGCTATACCACTACCATTTTTAACGACTTTGGTATGTCGCGGCCCGGGATCGAACCCGGGGCCTCCTGTACCTGGAGCCGACGCTCTACCGATTGCACTACCAGGTCCGGTGTACTGACTTTGCAAATCCTATAACCCTTTTATAACATTAACACTGACATAATCATGCACATTCTAGCCAAAGTGCAGGATGACACTGGGACAACACTTTTCATATTTTGCATAATTTTTTATGAGCCAGCTACATGCTACAGTGAGCAGGGATTATGTTCAGCATCACTGGTTAACACTTAGCCCGCTAAGCTCAACTAGACCATGCTTAGGAAAATAGTGTAGATCAATACCACTCCGTCCATTTCAACTGTCCTATCAGAATCTGCACTTTTTGCTACAGAATCTCTGGCAACTGGTACCTGTGCACTTAGTTGTCAGAAGTTGTAAGATGTTTTGTTGTTTATGAATAAATGAAGCCTAACAAGGGTTTAGCCCTGGGGCAGTGTACAGTCATGATCAACCTAGACACATAGCAGTGTGTGAGCTAGTGTCTAGTGTTTAACTGTCCTATCAGACAGATTGAGTCTACAAATTTGCATATTCAGCTGGAAAATGCAAAGATGACAATTTTAAACTTTGGTATTTTAAGCAAATCATGGGCATAGCTTGGTTCAAATGAATGGTTAAACACTGTGCTAGGGTGTCTAGAGCATGCTCCTGCTTTGAGGGGGGGGGGGGGGGGGTCCCAGGTGGGAGAGCGTGAACCTGCTAAGGGGTACAGGGGCATGCACCCACTAGGGTATCTGGGGGCATGCACCAACTAGGGTATCTGGGGGCATGCACCCACTAGGGTATCTGGGGGCAATCTCTGCTGGGTGGTCCAGGAGCATGCTCCTACTGGGAGGTCCGGGGGGGGGCATGCTACTGTAAGAGGGTTCTGGGGCATGCTGATGCTATGGGTTTAAGTATAAATCTTTCTTCAACAAGCTTGTTAAAATACCTATACATGTGTTAAATAAATTGTAAATACATCGTAAATAATTGACAATGTTCAACACTGATTTTTTTTTAAGCTCATTCCTTGTATGAAATGGTTGACAATTATAATATCACTTACATCCAACAATGTCAGCATTGAAATAAGATATGTAAAATGATCTAATGAATGACATTTAAAATAAATGTTATGCTTATAATCTTGACACTTTCAATTCCAGCACAAAGAGAGTCAGGTTTATAGCACAAAAGGGGCCAAACGACAGACCTCAACATTTTTTATTGTAAATCAGCACTTAATGTTTTTTAACCAATATTTTAAAACCTGTTATACTGCGTTGGATAAAAACATACCGAACCCAGCATATGCTTTCAACTTTTGATTAGTTTTGGTGTTTCTAGCTTCAAGAAAAATGTGTAGGAAACTGCCTGCAGTGCCTAGGGAACTACCCAGTGCAAATGAGCTGCTGCTTTCTCCAGCTGCTGCAACTGCTGTATATGGGGTTATGAACAACCATTGTCTGATTTGCAAATATACATAAAATAGACAGTTTTAACTCTGAGTAAAGATATATAGTAATAAAGCATTTAATCAATAGCATGGTGTTGTTGGTTTGTTGGGTTTTTTTACAAAAATGTGGACAGGGACCTATGAGGAGGGGTCAATTTTGTAACTTGTTTATTTGTGAAGAGGAAAAATGTGCATGTTTAACTTCTTATTAGCTTACATCTTATATATTCATTACAAAGCCATCTCTCTACTTTTTTTTTCTTTTACTCCTCCACCCTCCACTAGATTATCAAAGTCCAGTTCTCTCTTACAGTGCAATCACTAATCAATGCATCGAATTTCTGCCTTTTTGGCAATTAAATATTCAATATTTTTTTCGGATGAAAAATTCCATTTGCATAATCATATATTATAATATAATATAATTAACTATTATTATGTTAACACAAAGGTTAAACTGCAACTTTTACAAACATAAGGCGAAACTATGACTCACACAATCAAAAGTATTTTCACAGACACCTCGGGTAATTTCAGTTACTGAAGCCAACTTGCTGTGTTAACGTTGTCGCCTATGTACCAAGTACCGGCGAAGTTTTTCGGCATGAAATAAATAAACCATGACAATAAAGTTGATATCACATGATGCATTGATTATTAGAGAATGTGACTGTATAAGTGTTCTTACCTGACAGTAAAGACTTGACGAGTAATCCGTTAAACTTTTAAGGCTTTTCCGGTATCCGATTCTAGTAATGAACCCAAGATGGCAGACGGATAGCAGCAAGTATTTACGAAGGTAAGGTGGCTGTAATAAAATTAGATTAGCCAACAACAAAGTGGACGCTTTTTAACGCTTTTTAACGCTTTGATTTAATTATGTACGGAATACAAAATGTGCGCAAGCGTTTTAACAGTTTGTACATGTTTAATGTTACGTGGCTTTAGAAGGGCTGTGCTGCACCAGACCATCCTTAAAAGTATCCAGGGATGGTGCTTGATTGATTGGTAATATATTCCACTAGCGAATGGCAATCGTAAAACTTCGGGTATTTCCGTATGGTTCGTAAAATACACCTCGTACATAGCTCTAGAATACACCAAAGTGCGTCGCCTGAGTTATGAAACAGTGTCCGTTCGCGAGAAAGTAACAAATTATATATATATCATTTAGTTGAGTATATCTTGCAATAACAACGATTTTTTTTATCAATACAATCTATATGATTTACGGAAAATTGAAAAGTCAACATTAAATACCCAGTATTAAAACTAAGACACACAAAGTAGATCCAAGATGGCGCCTTATTATGTCAGAGGTCTCTTGCATAGCATAAAGGCCGAGGTGATCAGATTGTAGCGAATGGCTGATGACAAGAGACGCGAGCAGTCCGTGCGACAGAATTGCACAAGAAAGAGCACGGATGCGGGACCTCAAAAGTGCCGTAGAGACCATGCGCTGTAGAACAAAAATAAGGCTATCCTGAGAATTAAACACTATATAAACTCTCGATTCATTATATAAATGTTAGTAGCAACGAACCGTAATTATGATTGGAACTAGACTATCTGTTACGGTGATTTCTTTATTGTTGTCGGCTGCACCTGTTATTACAAGCCGCAATGCTAACATCGGCATACTTGGTTTCTCTTGTTAAATAAGACCTCGGAACACTCGATTCTTTCTTTGAATAGGGTTTCACGGAACATCCGCCGATACTGCAGAGGCTGCCAATCAAGGTCCGCCACCATTTAAATGGGACTGCTGGTTGCCTTGTAGTTTCTCTTGACAAACCGAGCAGTTTTTCTTTGTACTGCCACTATTTGTTTGGTACACCAATATATGAATGAATCACAGACTGTACATGAATGCATAACCAACAAAGAGACTTACAAGGGTCTTGTAGGAAAGGGCATTGGTTTTCGGAGGGCAGAAGGAAAGGTTTTGTCTGAGAAATGGCATTCTGCATATTGCCGTTTTACTGGCTGCGTCGATCTGTGGCTTCCAAGACAAGTCATCGGCAAGTTTAACGCCAATGTAGCGTCCTGTTTTGGCCAAGATCAGCTATTGCCGTTGTAGGTTGTACATTGCAGGAATATAACTCTTCTTGCCGAAAGGCAGTTTTGACCACACATTTGGTGGGGTTGAAGTACATCTTCCAGTCTTTCTTCCACTGCTGTAGTTTGCTGATGTCGTCCTGGAGCTTGTCGTCCTGGAGTTTACAAGTTAACTGACCTTCTTGTACAAGAGGCAGTTACATGTACAAATGTATCTGCAAATAGGCGAGCAATTGTTGTCTCGGTACCCGTTAGATCATGGATGAACAGCAGGAACAACAAAGGCCACAAGACATACCCTGTTAGAATCCGGATATTACTGGTGTCTGAGTTGATATGACCCTCATCGAGAACCTTTGCGCTTCTTCCTGACAGAAAGCTCTGGATTCAGTGCTTCTATTAAAGAAAATTTGACATAATTGGTGCTAGGCACTGATGCTTTATATGGGTCAAGCGAATCTGAAAATTGCGTAAACCCTCTGTGCCAATACCAAAAAGTGCATATCTGGGTTATGATTGCCTGAAATTGATGGAAGGTCACTGGTGTCCTTTATTGAAAAAAAACAACTTATCATTGTCGTTTAGGAAAATCGCGTTTTTCTTCTGGTCAGTGTGTGTGTGTGTGAGTTATTTTTCTAAAAAGAACGACAGCTGCTATTACAACGTTTACTCTATATGAAATATGTAGATCTTTGTTTGACCTTTGTTTTCATTGCCGATGTCTTGCAACCGTCTCCAGATAACTAACATACTGTTGGTGGAACGATAAACCCAATGAACAAACACTGTGTTATAGGTTTTAAAATATTCATACTTGACTTTTTGGAAGCTGTTCCATTGCTAATTTTGTTGTACACCTTCCTGGTTCCCTACCCGAGAAGCATCTTTTGGGCAAAGGTTCTTTTCTTCTACGTGATGAGGCGTTTTACCTTTCTGTTGATCCAGGGCTGGTTTAAATGTGTAGATGTTGATCTGATCAGGACATGTAATGTTTTTTTTTGTTTTTGTTTTTTGGTCTGTGTGTTTAATGTGTATATACACTGGTCTCGGAAATTTCAGTATATTGTATGTATATTGTTTTCAGGTCACCAATGTCATATTTCATTTATAGGACTGACCTAACCTTCTTGAGAAAAAGGATGGCGTTGATCAAAAAGATCTTTACAGTAGGTGTGTTAACATGTCCTCTTGCAGCCATATCCATAGTGATGACTGTTGTTTGAATTCAACTTTTTTGCCTTTTAAGTGATATATTTAAAAAGGCGCTATAGAAAACTGTAAGTCTCTATCAGAAATAACAAGATATCACAGGAACCGATGGTTGCTCCCCGGTGTATTACCGGGATACAAGAATATACTTGTATACTATATTTAACTAAAACAAAAGGGCAACGATGGCCCTTAAATGCTGAGTTTTAGGTTTTTAGTAGGATCATGTAGGCAAATATTCTGGTCAAGGTTATTGAAGATAGGGCCATACATGTGACCTCTAGCATGTTCATAAGTTATGAGCCTGGTTTCCACAAAAGCCCTAGGACTTTCGGTAAGTACCGGTACCTACGGAGCTGGAAAATGGACCTTTCTAAGCAGCCTGCCCACACAGACCCTTAAGCGTTTCTGGAAGGATTATTGTCTTTAATCAGGAATAAGCTTGTAGAAGACCTAAAACGGTATTAAATTCCAACTCGCCCTTAAAGTACAGCTAAGCAAGGAAAAACGGTATGGTGTCGAGGAGTATACAGAGCCTGTAGTCCGTCACCAGCAGGAGGCTGTTATGTCCTCAAAGGAGTCGGTCCTGGTAGCTTGTTTGGCAGGGGGATAAGATTCAAATTCATCCTGGATCGCCTACCTCTTGATAACCTCAGCCGGTCTAGGTGGACTGGATGCTCAAGCACTGTGGGGCCAAAGAGACTGAGGCAGGCCGTCTGAAATCGGTTCATCAAAGATGCTCCTACGACGGATGCGATCTAATTCATCGCTCAACGCTTGTATAGCCACCCTCTATCCAATAACTCTGTGACAAATCATTAAACCAAAATGTACTTGTAATATGTTTATCTGCACTTGTAAACGAATCTTCCCATAAAGTATCATTGAATTCCAACGGGTCTTTGCTGAGAAATAGCTCTGACACGAATGGTCATATAACATATTATACAGAAATAAAAAGGGGCAATAACGTAAAAATCATTGAAACGAAATTATGAAGCTTCCGATCAAGTTTCATCATTGAATTCAAGTCAGCGGTTGTCGAGATTTAGCGGGGAACGGTCGAAGCGGCAACAATATGTTCCCCGAAATTTTTCAAGGAGCATAAGAACGAGCCTAAACAATTTCCAATAACTCGAAATAAAAGAGACGTTGCTATTATGACACAATCACAACAATGCCAATGCAAAGACACTGTTTTCTCGAAGAATAGGGGTGTCGGTTTGTTTTAAAATAACAGAAGATGATTATATTGGGTAATAGATAGTTTCCATATCAGTGAACATCCCATGGCAGCCACATTTGATGGTAACTTCATAGGATTTTCAGATGAATTGTATAGAAGCGTAAATTTTATTTTCTTGTAATTTCTTCATTTGTGGTCCAAAAATTAAAAGCTATACACCATTGGAAAGCTCTTGAAATTCATATTTTTAGAATGCTATATTTTAAAATTGATAAATGCGCAATGAATTAATACACATAAATAAATAAAATAATTGGCTCATCCTTAAACAGAATGAACAGCGTATCTTTTGGGGTAGGTTTTTTTTTACCTTTTAAACTATCAAAATATGGTTTTGGTATTTAAAATACTTCATAAAAGCTGTTAAATTTGATATATAATTCGGTACAATAGACTGAAAAAACAACACAGTGGTGAGTTTAATACAGCATATATTTCCAGATTTCGGCCTGCATTTGCTGCTGCCTTCAAAGATGTCTGCCTTAAACTGTCTTATCAGTGCCTATGACATCACATGGAAACTATCTATTATCGCATTACACCCATTGCAATTCAATGACGTTATTGCCCGCTAGTCTAAAATTTCTGCGGCTATCCCTGTCTCATTGTTGCATGCCAACTTGATAACTTGTAAACGATGTAAGCGACCCATTATACGACAGTAAACGATTCCTATGAAAACAAGTAGCAGAATTTAGAAGGAACATGTCATCTTCAAGAAAGGTTTACTTTATATTCATTTCAATTAAATTCATTTAAATTAATAATGAATAAGATTTTATAATTACGATGTTTACTTATATTAAAATAAAAACAGTCCCTTCATTTTTGTACCACACAAATCATCAAATGTCTTAATAAAAGTAAAGTATCATAATGTTAGCTTAATTCATGATTTAACGTCATTTGTCACGGACGCATTTCAAATAAAGCTTCACTGTAATTAAATCACTTCCAGTATCAAACTTTATTTTTTTTACCACTAAAAAGAGGAGACATTTAAAAATCAAATATTATGTTAACTAGTTTTAAAATATAAATACATCCAAACAATTAAGGAGAACTTCATTGTTATGTAGTGCATATAGGCACACTTCCAACGGCCCTGCTATTGGGTTAACACTTTAGCGACGTGGTTGAGTGTCTGCCCACAGAACAGAAGGTCCTGTGTTCGATCCCAGTTAGGGACAGAATTTTTCTCGTCCCATATTTACTTCAGCGCAGTCTTCGAACAAACACAGTGGACCCTGAAAAATGCAGCAATTCAATCTTATGTCACGCTTTAGATGAGGCCAAAGGTATTTACTAAAGGTACAAGCTACAGACATGACAAGGCTGCGGCATCCTTCATTACTGCATCATGGATTTACTACCCTTTTTAATATCAGGGGTCCAGGGAATGCAGGATCTATGAAATCAGGGGACCAACACAAAATTTTGGGAGTCCATCCCAACAATGTTGCAATTGAAGTACAATTTTGCAAAATTAATGACTGTTTTATCAATAAATCAATGAAGAAAATGACTAAAAACTTTAAAAGATTTATTCATAGACATAGAATGGTTTTAGTTTTGAGAAAGATTGTGACGACGTACCGAGGTCAGTAGTGTTAAACGACGATACAGCGTCCCTTCATCATTCGATATTTTCTTTTGCCCCAAAAACTTTTTTAAGTCAGTCTGTTTTTGCCATAATCTAACCAAAAGTATGTTTTTGTAATGGTATGGACGATAACAACTGAACGCTTCAAATAATACTGCATTCCTGACAATAACATCTGGGAAACTCAGGTGTGCTTAAGGGATTGGTCATTATTGTTAATGCAGATAGCAGTTTGCTTGTTAATTTAAACATGGCCATGCTATAATATAAATACACTATTGGTAATATCAAGGACCTAGACTGATAACCAAGACATATGATACCGAAATGTAAGTAGTGTGGCATTACGGAAGCATGACAAATGTCAAAGAGTTCCCATAATTGTGCATTTTTGTGGCTAGAATTGGAAGTTACTCTGGACTAATTTTCTGCGTCCATATTAATGCTGAATTTTTTGTGCAAACATATCATTAATTTATGCATATAGGATGCAGCATCCTGCATCCATTAAATTCCTAGTCCATATAGGCACAAATCCTCTCAAATTTATTTTATCATTTTCGGTTATGTGATTTGTCTTTGCTTTTTTAAAAAGTAAATGTTAGTAGGTGACTATTCTTTTCTATGGAAATTGAGCTGCATAATTCACCAAAAGATTGATCTAGAATGGTAGTTAAACATTGATTTGAAACTTCCTGGCCAGACAGCTCTAGGGAGATCATATTCACAACAAACCTGGTCTCTTAAGAATTTTGGAGATGGGCATCCACAGTTTGTAGCGGGTTATTGCCCCAACTCAATAACCAACCTGCTTAATGAGTAATCTTCATTGGACTTGCAACTCATCAGCCCCTCAAAGTGTGGAGGAAGACCCCAGACTTATGCCTGAATAGAACCACTGGCACACAGCAAGTTTGCTGGAAAACCTCCCCACTTGAAAGCCCAGACCAGGACTTGAACCCACGTGGTGAGGGGCAGAGAAGTTACAAGTAGGCAACTAACTGCTCGGCCAATGCAATCAAAACAGTAAAAGTACATTTTTAAGTTGAAAGAACTTTTTTCCAACTGACTAATGTAAAAAATTGGTTTAATCAGTATAGACTATTGAGAGTAATTCTCCTAATTGTAATTTCAGAGATACAGTGAGAAAAACCAAGACTCGGACAATTCAGAAGAAGAGGACTATGTGCCATACATTCCTGTTAAACAAAGAAAGAAGATGCAGGTTTGTCTATTAATCTACATTTAAAAGTTGCATCCAGGACACCTTTGCGTACAGAGCAAGTGTTCTACCATCTGTACTGATTGAACCACTATAATACATGTTATTACCACACTCCTCTCTTTATTACTTTTTGGAACCTGGCATCAACTGCAACTATGGGTTTTACTTTAAGTATAACATGTTCCACTCAACAGGGTTACTCAAGAACCATTTCTGACACCATTGATTTATCATAAGGAGAAAAGTGGGACAAGTTTATGACAATAACCTTACTTACATTGTATACTTTCAACTCATTTGACATGCAATTAGAATTGTTTGTAACTAAAAAATTACATACATTTAAAAGGATTTTTTACAATTTTTTATGTCTTTATATGCTCTAGAAGGGGGGCATATAGCAGTCATACTGTCAGTCCATTTCACTTTGGTTCTCTGTAGCAAATTTAAATATAATTTACAGTACTTAAATATTAGTTCACCATCTTACAGACATACGGCTAAAATATTGTAAACACATAACTTGTACAGTCATTATGGTCAAGGGCATTTAAAAAGTCTATGCTATTATTAGTTCATATAAATGGCAACTAATGAAATAAGCTGGACCTGGTAGCGCAATCGGTAGAGCGTCGGCTCCAGGTACGGGAGGCCCCGGGTTTGATCCCAGACCGCGACATACCAAAGTCGTTAAAAATGGTAGTGGTATATCTCCCTTGCTAACGCTCAAGCAAATATAAGAGTTGTTCCACGACTGGTTGGCCCGGTGTCAGGATAATGTGACTGGGTGTGGTATCATGCCAGGTGTTCATGGCATGCTATACACAGTGAAGGCAGCACTATATCTGCTTCAAGTGGACACCGTCTCCAGATAACTGAAATAATGTTGGTGGGACGATAAACGTAATAAACAAACAAAACTAGTGAAATATACTAGTGTCATGGCAGTAACATTGCTATAATTTGACTGTTATTCAAACTTCACCATCATACTGATTTAGAAATACTATTTGCTTGTGCAACACACAGACATATTAAAGGCCATTGCATCATCATTGACATATGTCAACTTTAGTAACATTTCTTATTTTCAGCTCAAACAAATTGAGAAAAAGTTTGGTCGAGTGAAAGTGTTGAAAGAACAAGAGGCAAATGCATCTGATGGGACATCAGAAGGAATGTCAGAAGGAGGTGGGGAGGATGATGATGCAGATGAAATTCATGTAGGACCAAACTCCCACATCAGTCTGCTGGACCAGCACAGTGAACTTAAGAGAAAGGCAGAAGGTAAGGTTGTATAGTCCTATAAATGAGCTCACAGATTAACTGTTAGCTAGGAATATGAACTGTCAACTGTGCATGACACTAGTGAATTTGGACACTGTGATTTTTCTAGCTATACTTTCTTAGCAACATCGGACCCCCTCTATTCACCCATAAAAAATATACATGTATGAGACATTTCTGTCCCAATTTTATCGTACATGCCAAATGATATTATGCTAACTTAGGTACTTATCATTTTATAAGGCATGTCTATGCAGCCTTAACATTCACTTAAATGGGTACTATCCATATAGGGTATGGTTACCTGGATAGCAAACATGATATTTGTTGACATCCTGTTTCTTAAACTAATGACAATTTTTTGGTAATCAGACATTTAGGGGACGTCAGTGAACTCATCTGACTGCTCACCTCTCAATGCTTGGGTCTGAGTCCTGTTCAGGGCAAAGGACTTAATGTGGGAAGGTCTTCCAGCTGTCCTTTTGTGCAAAGCTTCTTCATAGACATTTATTTGGGGGTTTTCTCCACTAAAATATCTGGATATCACTACAGTGATACTTGCAACACTGTGATATGCTTCCAAAAACAAAAATAGACATTCAGAAGGTATGAACTTGAAGTGTACCATGATAAGAGCTTCAGAGTACTTCTTGAGGCTGTCATCTCACAGGTTCAGGCCAAATAAAGCTGACAATAATATGTGTGGCACGCTTTCAGCATACCTGTTGTGTGCCATTGACATTTTTTAGACATTTTACTGTAGTCTTTCTCCACCAACATTGTTTGGGTGTCCCTTAAATGTCTGATAGTGTATTGCTGTGATGTTTTGTTCAGCACAAACCATGCAGTATTGTATCTAAGCACTTAGAAGCCTATCCATTGTTAGATCCTTTACACTATATGCAATTGGGCCTTGAATAGATCAAAATTCACTGAGTGCATAAAATGTAACTACTGTGTCTGTGATGGACTGTAGTAGACCTGGTGCTCTCCATTAACAGCCAGAAGTCACCAGATGTTTCTTTGTTAGATTTATCTAATTGTATATATATTTTAATTTTAGATAAATTTTTATTGAATGATTTATTGAATTGCTTTGTATTGCAATACATATCCATATTTTATCTTTTTAGCCAAGAAAGAAAGCGCTCGAGAAAAAATTTTGAAAGAGGAAGAACGCATATTGGAAAGTGTTGCAGAAAAGCAAGGTGAGTCTTAAATTTAAAACTTGCAACATTGTTTTGTTTTCTTTTCCATTAAGTACTTTTCTCTTTCTTTTCTTTTAATAAAGAGGACTTTCCACTTACTATCTCAACCAGCCTTAAAATCAGAAATAATTTCAGCTTATAGCAGAAAGTATATTATTTATTTACTTAATTTAATACTAAATGTGCATTCATCTTCTTAACTGCTATTATTGATTCTACTTTATGCATGTTTACACTATCAAAATATATAAAGAGTCAATTATATGCCAATACAATTTGTCTTAAAACTGAACAGGGTATTTCAGATTAGTTCTTTCTTATTGTTTAGTCCCTTTCATATATTTATGAACATTGTAACTTCACTCCACAGTTTTCTGTCAAAATGTGCTTGTAAATTTGTTGTCATGCCTCTGTATGGCGCATTCACCTTGCAAAACTTGCATGCATCTGTGTAAGTAAGATACCCCAATAAAACAGAAGTAATATCACACAAATTCCACCCCTCCCAATCAATTTTTGATGGTTTGTAAATAACAATGCATTGATCCACTTGAATGTTTAGTTCTTGTATTCATAATTTTGACTTTGGGGTGCCTTCACATTTTTTTTTAAAATAACAAAGGACAGTTACCATGACAATATCTTTCTTTTTTTCAGCTTTGAAAGCAGTAGCTGAATTGGCTAAGGGTATAGAGTACACAGATTCTATTAAAACTGGGTATGTCATGTGACCTCTTTTTTTATTCTACTTTTTCAGACCACACATTTTGTTTACTTCATATTTGTTTAGCAGATGGTTTCAATAGAGTTGTGGTTAATTTAATGAGGTTTACAAGGTCAACATGACAGAATCTGGTAGCGCAATTAGTAGAGCGTCAGCTCCAGGTACAGGAGGCCCCGGGTTCAATCCCAAGCTGTGACATACCAAAGTTCTTAAAAATGGTAGTGGTTTAGCTCCCTTGCTAACATTCTGCAAATATAAGGTTTCCACATGTGGTTATCCTGATGTCAGAATAATGTTACTGGGTGTGGTATTATTTATGATGTTCACGGCATGCTATACACAGTGAAGGCAGCACTATATCTGCTTCAAGTGAACACTGTCTCTAGATAACTGAAATACTGATGGTGGGATGATAAACCCAATTAAAAAACAAACATACATGGTCAACATGTTTTATAAATGTACTGAAATTAACATGCTGCTTTATGAAATTCTTGTGAAATGTAATAAATGAGGCATTAACATAAGTGTATATGCACTTAACTGGCTCAATTGTGTTTTTTTTTTTTTTTTTTATAATGGGAATAATTATTGTTAGAAGGTACTGATCCATCTATTGCATCATTTTTTCACAATATTTCCTGCAGCTGTTAGACCTTCAAAGGAAAAGAGGCATGTTTATTCCATTCTTTGTCTAATCTAAAACCAAAAGTGTTCAACTTTCTTACACGCAGGTGGCGTCCGCCAAAGTACGTCCTGGATCTGCCAGAGAGCTACCATGAAAACGTGCGCAAGAAGTGGCACATCCTGGTGGAGGGTGAGGACAAACCTCCGCCACTAAAGAGCTTCCAAGCTATGAAGTTTCCCAAGCCCATCCTGCATGCACTGAAGAAGAGAGGCATCTTGCATCCCACACCTATACAGATACAGGGAATACCTGCTGTGTAAGGAGTAGTAAATACAGTCTTTCGTATTACAAAACATTCAAGTCTAAAAAGGTGTGCTGTTTTTTGTAACACTGTTAGCAAGCCCCCGACTTATATGAGTAGAAAATGTCAAACTATCAAATGGAGGATGACAATCACCCATATTTGCAGCTGTCCAGTAAAAAAACAGCATCTGATACACAAACCTTACCTAATTGGGGCATTTCAGCAGTTCAACATAGTTTTTCCCTTTATAAATAATTATCTCATATGCATTTTTACAGTTGAAATCTTACTTTTGAAGGTAAAATGAAAACCCTTAAACTACTGGTATATGGATCCAAGGCATCCAGAGCAAAACGAGACCTGGTGGTGTAATTGGTAAAGGTTCAGCTCCGGGTACAGGCGGCCCCGGATTTGATCTCTGAATGCAAAATGCCAATAAATTTAAAAATACTGGTTGTATTACTCCCTTGCTAAGGCTCAAACCAATGTAATGTAAGTTCCTTGACTGGTTGGCCCAATATCCGGATGTGACTGGGTGTGGTATCATGCCAGGTAGTAATGGCATGCTATACACAATGAAGGAACCCCCAATACCTGCTTCAACTGGACACTGCCTTAAAAAAAACAACTGAAATACTGTTGATGGAACGATTAAATATAAATAAATATTAATAAACAGATAAATGTCTTTGTAAAAAGATATTTTTATCATTTGTTCCAGGCTGTCTGGTCGTGACATGATTGGTATAGCATTCACAGGTTCTGGAAAGACCTTGGTGTTCACCCTGCCCATCATAATGTTTGCCCTGGAACAAGAGAAGAGGATGCCCTTCATCAAGAATGAGGGACCCTACGGACTCATCATCTGTCCATCTGTAAACTCTATCTCTAAACATACTTTAACTATACATATTTTTTACTCAATATTAAAGGACCAGGCCTGGTAGCGCTGTCATTAGAGTGTCGGCTCTCGATAAAGAGTCCCCAGGACCAATTTCTGGCTGCGACATTCCAATGTCATTTCAAATGGTAGTATTAAATGTCCCTTGCTAACACCCAAGCAAATATAAAGCATCATATTGACTGGTAGGCCTGGCGTTAGGATAATGTGACTGTGTGGTGTCATGCCAGGTGTTATTTCTGTTCACAGTAAAACAGTTTTATCACACTACCTCTGGACAACTGAAATATTGTGGAGCTTTGAAAAAAAATGTTTACCTATTTTACTTTAATGTAATAAGTTTAATGCCTATAACTAGGAATAGCAAGAGTTAGGAAATCAGTAATCGGCTAGCCAGAAGGAAATACCTCAATATTTTTGTTTTTAGAATAAGATGCATCTTTTCACTTTTGAAGCCATTATTTGTGCTTCCAATGTAGGTTTGCAAATCTTCATAACCTATTGCCTTAATGCCTTGTGCAATATATAACAAATAAAAATAATATCCTATAATACAAAGTTGTTTGTAGGTATCGGTCATATTTATACGACTAAAGAACACTTAATCACAATGTTTTATTGGCTTAAGGTGGGTGTTACGCCCAAACGCCTTCCTTGTCGTGTAGCTGACCTGATGACAGCAGTTATGTGGAAGTGGGTATAGGCATGAGAAAAAGAAAAAAACAGTACCAAACGTAGTCAAAATGTATAAATTAAGAGCAATATATGTTACAGAGTTTATTATTGGCTAACTAATATGAGAAGAGGACATTTTAAGGCTTTTAAGTAAAATATTTATATCCAAAAACAGATATAACATTTTTGGTTGATTACATTGTGACCTTTAAGTAAGTCAACTTTTTATGAGAAATTACAAAGAAATCTACTAAGACATTGAGGTTGAAGATATTTCAGAAATTACAGCAGCTTCTTTCTTTTTTCAGAGAGAGTTGGCCAAACAGACCCATGAGATCATTGTAGAGTTTTGTGCTGTTTTGGAGAGGGGAGGGTTCCCCCTGTTGAGGGCAGCACTGTGTATAGGTGGTGTTGCTGTCAAGGATCAATTAGAGACAGTGAAGAGGTTTGTGGCAGGAATGTTAGATGTTCTTGTGTTTGTAGGATTCTTCGCTATAGAAATTAGCTAAAATCAAAGTTTATTGAATTGTATTTCATGACTACATTCTGATTTTTTACAATGGCTGTATTGTGGAATGCTTCACTAAAAGAGCCCTATATTTATAATGTTAGGTTTTAAAAATGATTGGATTGGATTTTTGATCCGTTGCTGCTGTTGAAATCAACAACATTTTACTGACAGCTGACTGAGGGGGCTCTAAAGGTCATAATCTTCCTCCATCCAAAGTTAATTAAAGAAGCCACAGACACTAAGATTTTGTTTATTTATGATTAACAAAAGCACCTTCCACATTTTAGTGGTGTTCATCTGATGGTTGCAACACCAGGTCGTCTGATGGACATGCTAGCCAAAAAGATGATCACTCTGGACATCTGTCGCTACCTGTGTCTCGATGAGGCTGATCGTATGATTGACATGGGCTTTGAGGAGGATGTCAGAACTATCTTCTCATACTTTAAGGTACTGTCACAGCTGTTATAGGCTTTCTTTGTTGAAACTCTAGAAAATCGAGTCATACACAATAACCAGTCTAGCCAAACACTCTACCCAGTTTAGCCATACACTCTTCCTAGTCCAGTCATATACACTACCCTGTCCAGTCATACACTGTGTCCAGGCCAGCCTTACACTACTCAGTCCAACCATACACTCTACCCAGTTCAGTTATACACTCTACCCAGTCCAGTTATACACTCTACCCAGTTCAGTTATACAGTCTACCCAGTTTAGCCATACACTCTTCCCAGTCCAGTCATATACACTACCCTGTCCAGTCATACACTGTGTCCAGGCCAGCCTTACACTACTCAGTCCAACCATACACTCTACCCAGTTCAGTTATACACCCTACCCAGTTCAGTTATACAGGCTACCCAGTTCAGTTATACAGTCTACCCAGTTCAGTTATACACTCTACCCAGTCCAGTCATACACACTACCCAGTCTAGTCATACACTCTACCCAGTTCAGTTATACACTCTACCCAGTTCAGTTATACACTCTACCCAGTTCAGTTATACACTCTACCCAGTTCAGTTATACACTCTACCCAGTCCAGTCATACACACTACCCAGTCCAGTCATACACTCTACCCAGTTCAGTTATACACTCTACTCAGTCCAACTATACACTCTACCCAGTTCAGTTATACACCCTACCCAGTTCAGTTATACACGCTACCCAGTTCAGTTATACAGTCTACCCAGTTCAGTTATACACTCTACCCAGTCCAGACATACACACTACCCAGTCCAGTCATACACTCTACCCAGTTCAGTTATACACTCTACCCAGTTCAGTTATACACTCTACCCAGTTCAGTTATACACACTACCCAGTCCAGTCATACACACTACCCAGTTCAGTTATACACTCTACCCAGTCCAGTCATACACACTACCCAGTCCAGTCATACACTCTACCCAGTCCAGTTATACACTCTACCCAGTTCAGTTATACAGTCTACCCAGTTCAGTTATACACACTACCCAGTCCAGTCATACACACTACCCAGTTCAGTTATACACTCTACCCAGTCCAGTCATACACACTACCCAGTCCAGTCATACACTCTACCCAGTTCAGTCATACACTCTACCCAGTTCAGTTATACACTCTACCCAGTTCAGTTATACACACTACCCAGTCCAGTCATACACTCTACCCAGTTCAGTCATACACACTACCCAGTCCAGTCATACACTCTACCCGGTCCAGTTATACACTCTACCCAGTTCAGATATACACTCTACCCAGTTCAGTTATACACTCTACCTAGTTCAGGTATACACTCTACCCAGTTCAGATATACACACTACCCAGTTCAGATATACACACTACCCAGTTCAGATATACACACTACCCAGTTCAGATATACACACTACCCAGTTCAGATATACACTCTACCCAGTTCAGTTATACACTCTACCTAGTTCAGGTATACACTCTACCCAGTTCAGATATACACACTACCCAGTTCAGATATACACTCTACCCAGTTCAGTTATACACTCTACCTAGTTCAGGTATACACTCTACCCAGTTCAGTTATACACTCTACCCAGTTCAGTTATACACTCTACCTAGTCCAGTTATACACTCTACCCAGTTCAGTTATACACGCTACCCAGTTCAGTTATACAGTCTACCCAGTTCAGTTATACACTCTACCCAGTCCAGTCATACACACTACCCAGTCCAGTCATACACTCTACCCAGTTCAGTTATACACTCTACCCAGTCCTGTTATACACTCTACCTAGTTCAGGTATAAACTCTACCCAGTTCAGTTATACACTCTTCCCAGTTCAGTTATACACTCTACCTAGTCCAGTTATACACTCTACCCAGTTCAGTTATACAGTCTACCCAGTTCAGTTATACACTCTACCCAGTTCAGTTATATACACTACCCTGTCCAGTCATACACTGTGTCCAGGCCAGCCTTACACTACTCAGTCCAACCATACACTCTACCCAGTTCAGTTATACACCCTACCCAGTTCAGTTATACACGCTACCCAGTTCAGTTATACAGTCTACCCAGTTCAGTTATACACTCTACCCAGTCCAGTCATACACACTACCCAGTCCAGTCATACACTCTACCCAGTTCAGTTATACACTCTACCTAGTCCAGTTATACACTCTACCCAGTTCAGTTATACACTCTTCCCAGTTCAGTTATACACTCTACCTAGTCCAGTCATACACACTACCCAGTCCAGTCATACACTCTACCCAGTTCAGTTATACACTCTACCTAGTCCAGTTATACACTCTACCCAGTTCAGTTATACACTCTTCCCAGTTCAGTTATACACTCTACCCAGTTCAGTTATACAGTCTACCCAGTTCAGTTATACACTCTACCCAGTTCAGTTATATACACTACCCTGTCCAGTCATACACTGTGTCCAGGCCAGCCTTACACTACTCAGTCCAACCATACACTCTACCCAGTTCAGTTATACACCCTACCCAGTTCAGTTATACACGCTACCCAGTTCAGTTATACACTCTACCCAGTCCAGTTATACACTCTACCCAGTCCAGTCATACACTCTACCCAGTTCAGTTATACACTCTACCCAGTTCAGTTATACACTCTACCCAGTCCAGTTATACACTCTACCCAGTTCAGTTATACACTCTACCCAGTCCAGTCATACACTCTACCCAGTCCAGTTATACACTCTACCAAGTTCAGTTATACACTCTACCCAGTTCAGTTATACACTCTACCCAGTTCAGTTATACAGTCTACCCAGTTTAGTTATACACTCTACCCAGTTCAGTTATATACACTACCCTGTCCAGTCATACACTGTGTCCAGGCCAATCTTACACTTCTTAGTCCAACCATTCACTACCCAGTTCAGTTATACACCCTACCCAGTTCAGTTATACATGCTTCCCAGTTCAGTTATACAGTCTACCCAGTTCAGTTATACACTCTATCCAGTTCAGTTATACACTATACCCAGTCCAGTTATACACTCTACCCAGTCCAGTTATACACTCTACCCAGTTCAGTTATACACTCTACCCAGTCCAGTTATGCACTCTACCCAGTTCAGTTATACACTCTACCCAGTCCAGTCATACACTCTACCCAGTTCAGTTATACACTCTACCCAGTCCAGTTATACACTCTACCCAGTTCAGTTATACACTCTACCCAGTTCAGTTATACACACTACCCAGTTCAGTTATACAGTCTACCCAGTCCAGTCATACACTCTACCCAGTTCAGTTATACACTCTACCCAGTCCAGTTATGCACTCTACCCAGTTCAGTTATACACTCTTCCCAGTTCAGTTATACACTCTACCCAGTTCAGGTATACACTCTATCCAGTTCAGTTATACACTCTACCCAGTCCAGTTATACACTCTACCCAGTTCAGGTATACACTCTACCCAGTTCAGGTATACACTCTACCCAGTTCAGTCATACACACTACCCAGTCCAGTCATACACTCTACCCAGTCCAGTTATACACTCTACCCAGTTCAGTTATACAGTCTACCCAGTTCAGTTATACATGCTACCCAGTTCAGTTATACATGCTACCCAGTTCAGTTATACAGTCTACCCAGTCCAGTCATACACTGTGTCCAGGCCAGCCTTACACTACTTAGTCCAACCATACACTACCCAGTTCAGTTATACACCCTACCCAGTTCAGTTATACAGTCTACCCAGTTCAGTTATACACGCTACCCAGTTCAGTTATACACTCTACCCAGTTCAGTTATATACACTACCCTGTCCAGTCATACACTGTGTCCAGGCCAGCCTTACACTACTCAGTCCAACTATACACTCTACCTAGTTCAGTCATACACTCTACCCAGTCCAGTTATACACTCTACCCAGTTCAGTTATACAGTCTACCCAGTTCAGTTATACACGCTACCCAGTTCAGTTATACACTCTACCTAGTCCAGTTATACACTCTACCCAGTCCAGTCATACACTGTGTCCAGGCCAGCCTTACACTACTCAGTCCAACTATACACTCTACCCAGTTCAGTCATACACTCTACCCAGTCCAGTTATACACTTATACACTCTACCCAGTCCAGTTATACACTCTACCCAGTTCAGTTATACACTCTACCCAGTCCAGTTATACACTCTACCCAGTTCAGTTATACACTCTACCCAGTCCAGTTATACACTCTACCCAGTTCAGTTATACACTCTACCCAGTTCAGTTATACACTCTACCCAGTCCAGTTATACACTCTACCCAGTTCAGTTATACACTCTACCCAGTCCAGTTATACACTCTACCCAGTTCAGTTATACACTCTACCCAGTTCAGTTATACACTCTACCCAGTCCAGTTATACACTCTACCCAGTTCAGTTATACACTCTACCCAGTTCACTTATACACTCTACCCAGTCCAGTTATACACTTATACACTCTACCCAGTCCAGTCATACACTCTACCTAGTCCAGTTATACACTCTACCCAGTTCAGTTATACACTCTACCCAGTCCAGTTATACACTCTACCCAGTTCAGTTATACACTCTACCCAGTTCAGTTATACACTCTACCCAGTTCAGTCATACACACTACCCAGTCCAGTCATACACTGTGTCCAGGCCAGCCTTACACTACTCAGTCCAACTATACACTCTACCTAGTTCAGTCATACACTCTACCCAGTCCAGTTATACACTCTACCCAGTTCAGTTATACACTCTTCCCAGTCCAGTTATACATCTACCAGTCCAGTATACACTACAGTCCAGTTATACACTCTACCCAGTCCAGTTATACACTCTACCCAGTTCAGTTATACACTCTACCCAGTTCAGTTATACACTCTACCCAGTCCAGTTATACACTCTACCCAGTCCAGTTATACACTCTACCCAGTTCAGTTATACACTCTACCCAGTCCAGTTATACACTCTACCCAGTTCAGTTATACACTCTACCCAGTTCAGTTATACACTCTACCCAGTTCAGTCATACACACTACCTAGTCCAGTCATACACTGTGTCCCGGCCAGCCTTACACTACTCATTCCAACTATACACGCTACCTAGTTCAGTTAAACACTCTTTCCAGTCCAATCATACACTACCAAGTCCAGTCATACTCTCTTCACAGTGTAGCCATAGGCTCTTCCCAGTCCAGTCATACACTACCCATTCCAGTCATACACTGTGTTCAGGCCAGCCTTACACTACACAGTCCAACCTTACACTCTACCCAGTTCAGTCAAACACTCTTCCCAGTCCAGTCATACACTACCCAGTCAGGTCATACTCTCTACCCAGCTCAGTCATACACTCTACCCAGTCTAGCCATTCACCCAATTAACATTAAACATACCCCTTCTTAATGGTGTTTTTAGCAATTAAAGTTAAAAGTAACAAAGAAATGCTTACATGAACTCAAACAATATATTTACTCCAGGGTCAGAGACAGACATTGCTGTTCTCTGCCACCATGCCCAAGAAGATCCAGAATTTCGCCCGCAGTGCCCTGGTGAAACCCATCACAGTGAATGTAGGGCGTGCAGGAGCAGCCAGTCTCGATGTAATACAGGAAGTGGAGTATGTTAAACAGGAGGCCAAGATTGTCTATATCCTGGAGTGCCTTCAGAAAACTGATCCACCAGTATGACTTTGTTTTATACTCTGACAATTTAATAGTTAACTGAGTTTTGTCCAGGCTGTGTCATATCAGAGCAGATGTGTAGCTTGCTTTTAACTTTGGGGCTGCAGAGCGTAAAAGGATTTTTTTAAAAGGAAGGTTTGTCACAAGAATAATGTTGTTGTATAACTTGAAACTTATTTAATCTTTGAAATTAAAATAACAATGCCTACACTTATGGAAAACTGTGGGGGGAGGGGAGGCGGGTCTCATTAGATTTACATTTTAGTTAATTAAGCAAAGTGCAGTGCTCCAGATAATTTCTTTGGTCAATTAGTTTTCACTACAAGATTTTTTTGACAAACAGTTTTTTTAAATATCCAACCAATTTCCTAGAAGCAGGCATTGCACTAATCATACAGGGCATCTTAGCACATCATGTGGCAAACCTCTTATTTGACTGCTAAATTCTTTTTAGCCCAATTGAAACAAAATATAAAAGGACAAAAAATAAAACATGTCTCAGTCCTATGACATCACATTTTTAATTATTAGAAAAAATATTTCTACTTCTATATCTACATTAACAAAGTTTCCATCATCATAGTGATGCCTGAATACAGCCTGTTTTGTATTTGCTGTATCTAGACACCCAAGGAGTGAAATGCACCCATGGATCAAAGCTGATGAAGAGCAGGTCATTATTTATAAGTGAAAAAACACATTATGTCACATGGTAAGCTCCATGGTCACTTGACAAGTCAACCCAAGAGTGATTGAGAGGCATACATGGCCACTTAATTAGAGTAGCAAGCTCTACAGCTCCTCAACAAGAGGGTTTGAGTCTTGGTCAGAGTGAGAAGGTGAGGAGGTCTTCTAGCTGACCTGCTGTGCACCAGTGATTATACCAAGACATATGTTTGAGTAGTCTGGGGTCTTCCTTCACCATTTATTGGCTGGAATGTCACCATTATGGTGATAATTGTGTTGGTGTAATGAAACATATAAACAAAACAAACCAGAAGTAAATGATGCATAGCCAATCTACTGTGTAGGACTTGAGTCTGTGTATGACACCTTGTCACAGTGAAGGCAGCTACAATAGATATATGCTGTTCATGTAAAAATGTTATTTGATTTAAGGAATTGCTATTTGTACAGTGAAAAACCCAACAAAACAACCATCAGTTGTTGACATTTATCTAGTATAGTTGTTCCTTACTATAACATTTGAATGGTTAACTTAGCTGGTAATGATGAAGGGTGATAATTATGATGGTAAACATTAAAATGAAGTTAATACCTAATATTGACAAATGAGACTTCGTACTTTGCTCTTTTTTTTTTTACTATGAGGTGATAGTTAGCTGCAATTGTAGTTTTCCATTCCACATTCTGTCTCTGACAGGTGCTGATATTTGCTGAGAAGAAACAAGATGTTGACAACATTCATGAGTACCTGCTCCTGAAAGGTGTTGAAGCTGTGGCAATTCACGGTGGCAAAGGTAAACTCTTGACAGTGCACAGTTCCTTACTAGCAATAACCTGATAACATTTACATTGGTTGTGTCCATTGCTGATCATACTTCCTTATTGGCAATGACCTGATAATATCAACAAAGGTTGTGTCCATTGCTAGGCACAGGTCCTTACTAGCAATAACTTGATAACATCCACAAAGGTTGTGTCCATTGCTGGACACGGTTCCTTACTAGCAATAACCTGATAATATCAACAAAGGTTGTGTCCATTGCTGGGCACAGGTCCTTACTAGCAATAACCTGATAATATCAACAAAGGTTGTGTCTATTGCTGGGCACAGGTCCTTAGTAGCAATAACCTGATAATATCAACAAAGGTTGTGTCCATTGCTGGGCACAGGTCCTTACTAGCAATAACCTGATAACATCTACAAAGGTTGTGTCCATTGCTGGGCACAGGTCCTTACTAGCAATAACCTGATAATATCAACAAAGGTTGTGTCCATTGCTGATCATAGTTCCTTACTAGCAATAACCTGATAACATCCACAAAGGTTGTGTCCATTGCTGACCACAGTTCCTTACTGGCAATAACCTGATAACATCTACAAGGGTTGTGTCCATTGCTGATCACAGTTCCTTACTAGCAAGAAACTGATAACATCTACAAAGGTTGTGTCCATTGCTGACCACAGTTCCTTACTGGCAATAACCTGATAGCATCCACAAAGGTTGTGTTTATTGCTGGACACAGTTCCTTACTAGCAATAACCTGATAACATCTACAAAGGTTGTGTCCATTGCTGATCACAGTTCCTTACTGGCAATAACCTAATAATATCTACAAAGGTTGTGTCCATTGCTGACCACAGTTCCTTACTGGCAATAACCTGATAACATCCACAAAGGTTGTGTTCATTGCTGACCACAGTTCCTTATTAGCAATAACCTGATAACATCTACAAAGGTTGTGTCCATTGCTGATCATTGCCAAATATAATTCATAAACCCATAATATTCAGTCAAAAACAATCAGATAACACTGCTTACTTATATTTTATATAAAGGTTAATATTGTAAATGGCTAAATAGAAATTGTTGACTTTAAAATACAAATATTCAGCCAGAGTAACAAGTGCACTACAAATTAGATAGAAGATCTGACATTAATGCTTTCTGCAGAAACTGTGCTAAACAAAACAACACATTCTGACTTGTTTTTGTTTTATTCCATATGACAGATCAGGAGGAAAGAAGTCACTCCATTGAGCAGTTCCGTAAGGCAGAGAAGGACGTACTGGTGGCTACAGACGTGGCATCAAAAGGCCTGGACTTCCCCGACATCAAACATGTCATTAACTATGACATGCCTGAGGACATAGAAAACTATGGTAAGGGAGCCTCTGATTATTGCTCTTTTCTCAGTCATCAGAAGTTTAAACCAGTTTTAAATGTTTCCAAGGTCAGAAGTTGATCGTGCTTTGTGGACTTTTTCTTGAAATATGGAAAAACATTTTTCTCACTTAAATATGCAACATTCAAGATCATACCAATTAGTGAAATGCTATCACTTACAAGGCAGCACGATATATATTTCAAGGAAACATTACTTGTTTGTGTAAAATGTTGTAAATGGTAATAAAATGGTCAGCTAAGCAGCCAAAATATATGTTACAATTATTGACCATTTTGCAGATACACATGCTATGATAACTGTTGATGGAATGATAAAGTCATCTAACAAACATCACGTGGTATATCCTTTGTAAAGATTCATTATTGACAGAGGCGGTGGCTATGGTCAACAAGATGTTTCACTGCTTATCAACATAATGTTTTCCAGCTAAACAGTCAAGAACTGGTTAAAATCCTTATATATTCCCCCAATCCATAATACGATAGGCACGTGCCAGAACACAATTGATTAACCATGACTGTCTAACCATAATAAGTTAACCAGAGTTTCAGGAACTGTATTTCCAATAATGTGGCATTTAGAAACAATTCATTAAATATGTCCGTCAAAATTAAAGCATGATTGTTTTATTGCTATTCTCACTTATATAAACTGTTGCTCAGCATAAATTTAATTAATTTTATTTTAAAAGTGCATGTGCTTTTTGACTGATGTCAAGTTGAATGACCCATTTATTGATTTCTGGTTACTATATCATTTGACTCATTGGAGAATAAACAGGCAGAACACTAGTATGGTGGCAAGATGAAGATGAATGGAATTGTGCAACATGTACTTATAGACTTGTCAAAATTCCAAAGTAGATCAATATCATGCAATATTGATTCGTACTGATAAATGCAATAGCAAATGAGAATGCATCTTTTTATTGGTTACATCCTAATTGATTTTATTTCAAGATAATGCCATCTTCATACACCTGAAAAACGTTCAGTTGTATGAAGATGGCATTCTTACTTGAATTAGCCAAACCTTAAACATGTGACTAGGATGTTTTGTTTTCTGTTAAACAGTTCACAGGATAGGTAGGACAGGACGTTGTGGGAAAACAGGCCTGGCAACCACTTTTATCAATAAGGCAGTTGGTAAGTTGTTGGAGATGGCACTTAGGTGGGCACTCTCATGTCTGTGTGTTTATCCTTCTCATGCTTTGTTTGATAATAACTGTCACCAGTTTCTTAGTTAATTGCTTTTATCAAATAATGTGTATTCATTAAGTGACACCAGTCGGTTTAAACTAGTTAGATGAAACAATATGAAACTTGATAGAGCCTCCTCTCATATGCTTTCATCCAACTTGTTTAATATTTCGAACACTCATGTCAGGTATAACTTCATGCACTGAAAGCTAGATACTTTTCTAGACTAGCACACATATTGTGCAGATCCTGATCAGATAGCTACCAACAAGAAGCTTGGTGATTGGAATTTTCACTATTTGCTTTATCCTTTATTAATACATGCTTAGCTTAGCTCTCTCTATAAAGGCTGACCCTGTTATCGAGATAGCTATTATAGTATTTACTTGCTTAATAGTATTTTCTTGCTTAATTATTAAATTTTTTTCATGCCCTCGGTATCTAGTAATTGAACCGTACTTCAGTCTGTCTGTCCTGTCTGTCCGACCGTCCATTTAATCTTTTTCGGCAAGTTGGATATTTCTAAGTTTCTACAAAGAGCAGTGGCTTAAAAGTTTGCACACTTACTTAACAGGGCACAAGTTATGACCCTGACAAGTTACATAACTCTGGCTACCAAATTTCTTGATTATTCTCCCCTTGTTGTACTTGGAGAAATAGTTAACCTGTTTGGGCAAGTTGGAAATTTCTCAGTTTGTACAACAAGCAGTGGCATGAAAGTTTACATGGTTACTAAACTGTGCACAGGTCATGACCCTGACAAGTTACATAACTCTGGCTACCCTTATTTCTTGGGTTATCTCCCCTTTTTTACTTAGAGATAATGGTTATTAGATATTTCTCAGTTTCTACAAAGAGCAGTGGCATGAAAGTTTGCACACTTACTAAACAGTGTCATGAGCCTGACAAGTTACATAACTCTGACTACCCATATTGGTTTATCATGACAAACTATGCTACCGGGGACATATGTGTTTTCTGAATACAGCATCTTGTTCAATTCCTTTAAGTTTATAAAATGCAAAGTTTGTGACTTACCTGTTGTATTTATATCTTCATACTCAGATTGAAATATTTTGAAGAATGATAATAACTATGAGTTTACAAAACACATTTTTTTCTGGTTATACTGCTTGAATATGGAAGACCACACACACACAAACACAAACTTATAGGAAGTATAAGTTTTTTGTGTACATTTAAACCCTCTTGGAAAATGCAAGCTAGCACAAAGTTCAAGGATGAGTGAAATTTGGGGCATATATAATTATATATTTCAGATGAGACAGTTCTTCTTGACTTGAAGCACCTGTTAATGGAGGCTAAACAGAAGGTTCCTCCATTCCTGATTGAGATCTCACCTGACAATGAGAAATACCTGGACATCGGAGGTAAGATGTTTCTTTGTATTGTCTGGGCTTTTGTTAGGTGGTTGAGACAGAGAAAAAAAAAGCCAAAGAAAATAACAAGGTGTTGATAAAGAATTTTGTACTGATGCTAGATAGCAAGTACCATTAGTTTATATGTATGGTTTTTCAGAGGTAGGCTTGAGGACATACTGTGGTACACAACATTTAAAACAGATCTTCATGTTTTGAACCATTGCTGTGCGACTTTAAAGAATTGTGTGAATTCATAGACATATCCCTCCTTTTTAACTTATCTACCTTTTTCTCCTCTCTAGGTGAGGCCGGCTGTATGTACTGCGGTGGTCTCGGACATCGTATTGCTGACTGTCCCAAACTTGAGGCTCTACAGACCAAACAGGTTCAGGGCATTGGTCGCCGTGACTACCTGGCAGCCAGCAGTGCTGACTACTGATTTCATTATAATGGCAACAAAGCTGGATTTTCACTGTCATTTTTAAAGTCATGTGAATTTGTGTATGCTTACTATGAAGATATCTACAGTTCAAGAAGTTCATAATTTGTTCAATGTGTTTTTCAGTTTGAGTATAAAACATTTGAAAACACAGAAACAATTTGCATTGTGTGTGTTTGGTTACCAGATTCTTTTTAAAATGAGCCGGAAGGATCATGGAGGTAATGTGTAGGCGACCAAATTAAGTAATACTTTATGAAATGTTCCATATTATTGAATACCTCATATTTAAAATCATTTATCTTTAATGCAAAAGCTGGTCTTTTGTGTTTCATTACAGACATCAACATTAAGAAAATTAAAATGTATTTGAAAAGGAACACCATTGTTGTCTTTGGATTGTTTTAGTAATAATCATCTGTCTTATATATTTAATCCTCAGAGTTTAAGATATATAGTGATTTTTTGATTCATCTTTTTTTAAATACTATTACAATTGTCACTTTGAATCTGCTTTAGTAATTTTGTAATATTCAGACTTACAGGGAAAAGTGAATTAAACTTAAAGAAAAAATTAAACCATTATATTGGTCCCGGATATTAAAAGATGTTACATTGCTATCATTGTTAAAATAAATAAAAGTTTGAAAAGTTATAAATGGGTATGTGCTTTTATTTTTTGTCAAGCCAACATGCAGTGAGTGAGTGTTTGTGCATAGTACATGCATAATGTCACAAATTTCTATATTTGTGCTGTATGGCCCTTATGCTTTGAATGATTTTAATGACTATGCACCATTTTACCAACATGTCAGCAGTATAATAGGCCATATGGTAAATTGGTGCTTATGAGCTTGTAATTTAACCATGTTTCAGTAAATTAGGTAAATCAGGTAAGTTGGGATAAATTGTACGCCAATTAATAGACAGTGTTTCACGTGCATGAACCACATTGCTTGACTAATCGACAAGGTCACACTGACTGGTCAAAGGATAAAAAGTGTATTTGAGCTTCCATTCTTTACCTTGACTGTAGGAGAATGGTTTTAAAAACAACCAAGAACAAAATATTTCTATGATGAGGAAGTGTGGCACAAATAAGAACCATTTTGCTGGCCTAGAGATCAAAGTAACACTAAAAGGTCAAAATGTTAACCATTTTGTGCTGATGGTTCAAGGGATTTTCATTGAGTCCTTTTTAGCTTTTTACAATGGCTGTTAGGTTTATAGCCACCATTCATGCATAATTCAGGATTTCCTTGTCTTGGCTGCTTCTCTTGGAATTATTGGGAAACATCTTTGCAAAATTTGTTTACCACAGTGGCATGGTGTTTGGCATGTGAACCATGCCTTTACCTAAAGGTCAGTGACCCATTTAGCATTAAACAATTTGAACAACGTCTGGTCTATATCTGCCTGATGATGGAGTGTGACAGGAGTATGATTAAACCTAGGACTGGATGGCATTGCTATGTGCAGGAACTGGGTCGTCACCCAAAGGTCAAGGTGATACTGGGAGGTCAAGGTAAAAAATGTTGTTGATCTTGTGGGGCATGAACTTGTGGATGGGTGAATGAATTTCAAATTACTTAACACAAGTATTTACCATGATGAGACAATTTATTGTCCACTGAAATCCCATTGCCAAAAGATCAAGGTCGTACTTTGTGGTCAAAAGTGTTGCAAATAATTATGGTGAATTAATGTCTTGAATATGTGTTCTTGTCCAACAAATTCAACACATTACAGCATAGTATGAACAGTCATTATACTGTTAATGATACAACAGTCAAAAATGCCATGCCATATGAAGTATTACATTACTTCCTGGTTAAGAGCAATTATTAATGTTTGCTTTAATAAACTCAAGATCTTGACTTATACCAGGTAAAATGAGAAAAAACTGTATATTTTAGTCTTGTCAAGTTATTTTCAATGTGCACAATTGATAGCACATGGCAATATTAAACTCGATTTGTTGTCAGTTTTTTCTAACCACATAAATAAAAAATAACAACATTTGAATAGTCTAAACTTTTGAAGACTTGTTAGTTGTGCTGCAATATATCTTATTATAACAGTAAATCAGCAAAGAGTAAAAAAATAAACGTCCTTTCTACATGCTCATTCGAACTATTTCGAAATTTCTCCATTATTTATTACTACATTTACTTTATTTCCACTATAAACAGAGCCAAATAAAAAACTGGGCGTGAAAAGAAAACAACTATTGTGAAAACTGTGCAACAAAATGTTATGTAAGGGGAGAGAAATAAACAACATATAAGGGTAAATCATTATTAATAATCTAGGAAACCTTCGCTGAAAGAAAGGGGGTAGGTTAAAAAGGATATTTCTCAGTGGAAACATACTTCTTACCAAGAAATGCATAGGTAAAACAATATTTAAACTTCCGACTCTTGTTTAATATGGCAAAGCATTCACTAACATAAGATTACACATCCCAAACTAGGATACAAAGTGATAAAGAGGAACATATAATGTACAAATTTATGACAGATGATAATAAAAGAACTCTTTAGTTGCGAACACAACATCTTACTGATCTATAGCAACGGGCAGAGAGAAACATGTACAAAATTATTATAAGAATGATTTTTAATCACAGCTTGCTACATAGCTCAAACATAAAAATAGGTGACGAAACACTGTTAGGAATTTACATAAAAGTGTTCAAATGAAATATATGCAGCGCGTTTTAATAGACTCTGAACGACAGTTTGTAGTTTATACACGAGTATGTTTGATATTGTTTTATCGTTGGTGTATCTAGGGGAACCTGTTGATAATATTAGTGAGTACAAAATCACAGTGTACGATTGTCACTTGTGCTGTACTATTTACATGTATAGCCACGACAAACTGACAAAGGATGGCTTTTGCAAGAAATTGGAAAACAGTAGCATATGTTTCTTCGTATTTAAATGCAAATACAAAGAAAAGTAGAAGTGTTTAAAGAAGTTTGTAAAGTGCAAAATGTCTCCCGATATCCGTGTTTTGAATAATTCTACAAAAGTTAGTCATATTGGACTTAGAAACCGTTTTCTTTCGCCATGTACAGTGTGGTAGCCTATGTGATCTTGTAGTGCGAATGTTTAAATGCTCGAAACGAGTAAAATATAACGTTTATTCTTCTCACTAACCAAAAAAGTATATATAACTAAAACCTTACTTTCGCTTTCGTCGCCATAAACGATCAAGGCGATAATTTCATCGGGCATTTCCGTTAAACACGCCGCGCCGAAAGTATGAGGTGTCGTCGGTTTTTTTCTTACCCGAGGTGAGTTCTAGATCATACGAGTTTATGATCTTTCCCCCCCCCCCCCCCCGAATAAGACAACGATGGCCTTCATCTCATTCGAGTCGGATTTCTTTCGTCCGTCATTGTTATTTACGAATTAAAGGTCACGGACGAAAGTAAATGCGGGTAACGGGATATTACGAACGCTTACGTAACTGATCGGAACATTGCGTCCGAAGTAGTTAAAAATTTTAGGGTTTCCCGGTTCTAAAAGATGTTATCAATTTTATGATTTTTTGTTTTGTTATTGACTCATGTCAAATAATGTTAGCAACTATGGACAAACAGCCTTTATACATGTCGTATAATGTATCTGAAACGCTAAGTGCATCAAACTTGATGATGAAATTTCAAACCATATACAAAAATATGTCGTATAATGTATCTAAAACGTTATTTGCACCAAACTTGATGAGGAAATTTCAAACCATATATAACTTAATGAATTGGAATGAAATAAGGTTCACTGTAAGAAAAAAAAGACATTAAAGAGGTCTTGACATTGATAGTCACAAGGTTACTTAACTATCCAAAATTATCCTCGTTATCATTTGAAGCATATTTCCCGGGTTCTACAATCGGCACGATAGTGATTATCGTACACTGTGTGATCCAACCCTATTACTGGGGTTAAAATTAAAATCAAGTAGGAAGGGTTATCAACATTAGACTTACGTATCAGTATGTGTTACACATGTTATAAGATTCGGTCAACTTGCACACCGACAATGAACAAACTTTGGACTTTTTGCATTTTGCTAGCAAATACACGTAAGTTCTGGCAGTTTTTGCTAAATGCAGTTAATAAATTATCAGTGGATCTATCAATCCTTATGTTTTTTAGTTAATTCAAATCGAATCAAATATGCATGTTATTTGAGCACATTGTAGCACTTGTCCAAGCCATTATATGTATAAATTACAAACAGAAATATAGATTCAATATGTGATACGATGCAATTTATAACAATCAACAATGTACGAAAGCCTTGGTTTAACTGTTACTTTAACAAAGAGTGCAAAAGTGTTCTAAAAATAATTTTTATATTTTATGTCTACATTTTGCAGAGTTTTACCCTTCTACAAATTAATGAATTTATAAATGATATTTTGTCCGATCGTTAGATTCTGTTGTAAATCTTTAAGTTATTACACTAATTATCGCCTAAATAATTTCTTTTGCATACAGTGGAGAGAAAGATACACCTGCATATTTATGCTATGTTCATAATATCTGCATTTAATACACGTTTCATAAATATCAATTTTGTGTTTTCTTTAGAAACTTTGCTTCCTAAGTTGTTTGTCAGACGACTTATAGTCAAACATTGAATTGCAAAAGCACTAAATACAACAGTATCAGCTATGGTTTTGTTGTTCTTGTTTTTTTTTGTTGTTGTTGAAGTAAGTTTGTATTTTTCTTTTTTTTTCATAAAAGTGCACTTGATGACACGTTTCTATGTGAATATGTTGATTCTACGCTCATTTATAATGTATAACAACTCAGTCCATTTCATAAATGCAGGTCCGCGGAACTATTCAATACACTTCGAATTTAAAGTGAGACGTAAACGTACAAACAATTGATGCACGATATACTCTAGGAACATTTATATGTCAAGGAAAAGAATGAAGTTTAATAAACAAAACAGACAAGAAGGGCAAACTAAAACCCATTGAAGACTTTCCGGAATTGTTTTAAACAACAATGGTGTTTGTCGGAAACACTGGCTAAATAGACCATTATTACGCACATTCTTATTAATATGAAGCCGGCAATATTTAAGTCTTTTTTTTACTTTAATTCGGACATTTAAATGACTCTTTTTTACATAAGGAAAACTTAAACTATACATTTATATCATCCTTACTAGAAATAAAAGAAAAACGAAAAAAAGATTATCAATTAGGAATCGAACCCATAACATCAGCTTTAAAGCGACTGACAGGAATGTTCAGCCTTTGTTCGTGTTCATGTAATTCTTCAATTACAGTCTCTCTCTCTCTCTCTCTCTCTCTCTCTCTCTCTCTCTCTCTCTCTCTCTCTCTCTCTCTCTCTCTCTCTCTCTCTCTATCTCTCTCTCTCTTTCTCTCTCTCTCATCCATCGTTTAAAGAACATGTACAGGAAAGAAGTAGAAAAGATTAGAATATCACTTTCTTTATCACAGATAGTACTTAAGGCATACGGCAATGCGCAGACTACCAAATAACGATTCTCTTAAATATGTTTTTTTTTTACATTTTAAGCGTATTTTTTCAAAGATACAGTCAGTCGTTATTGGGCTTCATTTAAAAGTGTGTTTCTGTCGATGCTCTTTAACTGTTTCAAGTGTTTGACTAGAAAGGCCTTGCCAATAAATTAATAATTTTTATGATAGATCTTGTAGCCAGGTGAAAATTATTGCTGTTAAATTATTCACTTGTTCATACATATCACATCAGTGGAACATCTTCAACATGCATGCTTATTCCAGGCCTGCTTGAAGCTCAGGGAGGATGCGACAGCGGCTGGGAGACGTACAACAATAACTGTTACCAGTTCAATACAGCAAAGACCATCAACTGGAAAGATGCCACAGCAGAGTGCTCCGCCCTTGACGCCTCTCTTGTCAGAATATCCGACACTAACCAGCTGGTACAAGCAGATGACTGACGAACTTATTCTTTGGCCTTATATCATAGCATCCCATTTGATCATTTTTTGTAATGTTAATATTGTCTTCGTCATTATAGGGATTCTTATATAAATACAATGTAAAATGCTTAAACTACCATTGTAAATGGCTTCCTCATAAAATCTGTTTCATTGATTATGCATGTTAAATACCTTGTGTCTCACGTATGTTTTCTGGAATGTTGTTTCTTAAAATTACATATTGTAGACGATCCTGCTGTAGTCATTTAAAGATGTGGATTTTAGGGCAAAGCCACTTTTAGTTTGAGGAGGGTCCAGCTTTTGGTGTTGTATGATCCATTGGCTAATTTAAAGACCTTTCAGACACCTCAGCGTACTCAAAAGTTCTAAAGATTTTTTTGTGAAAACAAAACAAAAATAAGCGTAAAATCATTAGACGCGAGATATAAAACAATTTATGTTTCTCATAATGTGGAATCATTAAGCTAGAATATATAAATTATCTACAAAAACGATTCACAAACTTTATTACCGCTTAAATTTCTATTAAAAGACCATGTATGTTTTTAAATAGACTTTTAAGGCAGAAACAAGCCACAACCATTCTTCCATTTAAACACACCAACGAAAGGTTTATAACAATGAAATGCTAACATTGACGATATTTAATAAACGAAATTCGTGTCAGCGTATAATTATAAACTATTTAAACCAATAAATCAATATAAGAACCAAGTGCTGCATTGCTATCAAATATGATTTAGAAAGTAAAGTTTTAATTAAACATTTAAAGTACAAAAGCTATTGACTAATAACAGGTTAAACCTTTTTCTACAACTAGCAATGGTTGACGAAGACGATGAATGCTAAATATCCAGCTTCTGGGGTCTGGACCGGCCTGAACGACAATGACAAGGATTCCTCGGTTAAATTAGGTACAGGACGATGGAAATGGGGCTTCTACACGCCCGCGGATATGACGTTAATGTAAGTTACATGTCATACAATACGTAGGAATAGCGCGCCATTGTATAGTGACGGCATTTGATTTTAGTCAACCACATACTATGGCACTTTGCAACTAGCCGAATTTAAGGTTTTGTGCTTCCCCTCTGTAAAATAAAAAGATATAATACTATGATAATATTACAGATATGTAGATAAACGCTTATAAATAGTCTGTGAATAACAATGATATACCCACAGGTTGTATACTTTGCATATATTATTGTTTCCGTATATTTTGGCGCACTGTTGCCTATAAACAACGCATTTATTTAAATTTGTTTAACCTTCGATGTGTTCTACTCAACTCTCTTGTTGTCTTATCAGTTGTTAATTTTGATTCTTGCTAAACTGCGATTTGTGAATATTTGATTGAAAGGTTCGCTGGGCGTTTTTTTAAGCAATAGTGTAAGTTTCAAATTTGCAATGCAAAAACTGTCTTTTACAGTTAATTTTTGAAAATATCCTGTTTTTAAAACTAAATTTTGCTAAAAACCCAAGCTATCAATTCAAGAATCTATGTCCAGCGGTAGCTAGGTTCCTGTAACACTATCTGCTATTGTTTGACCTGTTTGCAGCCAATGGAATGCCTCGCCCGCTAACGACGGTCAGTCGACGTGTGCCGGTATCAACATCCAGGGCCAACTGGCTGACGTCACGTGTAAATCCAAGCAGGGAGCTATCTGCTCGGCACCACGTAAAACCGCTTTTTTATGCTTGTCTTGTCTGTAACTTAAGTCATGTTTATTTTCAAACAACACAAATATGAGGACCCTAGCTATGCTATTGTTGAATGAAACCTTTTGACCTTAGCGTATGATACACTCTTTTAATTGTTTTTTTTGTTTACTGTTACAACATTTAAATAGTTTTATTCAAGTAATTAAAAAATATCACAATAATAAGCAGTAAAAGTTTCCGTTTGAGCCACCATCCCTGTGTGTACCACGTGTCGTTTCTTGGTGAGCAATGTATCTATCAGTTAAGAATCACGTTGTATTTGAGAAGCATCGTCTCTGTTCCGGTAACATTTTAAGTCACCACAAAAACAAAAATAACGTTTCTGTTTATAAGTCATATGACTTCTTCTTCAGCCTCTAACAATGCCTGTCAGGATGGCTGGATAGCCGCCGACAGCACCACTTGCTTGTACTTCACGGACACGTCAGACGTCACCCAGCTGCGCACATGGTCCATGGCGCAGGAATGGTGCGAGAACCAAGCTAACGGAGGAGACTTGCTGTCGCTGACCACAGCAACACAAATGGTAGTTCAAGGATAACCTTATACTGACATTTCGTTAATATGTCTTTCCAGAAACTAGCTTACCTTTGGAAATGACCCCCCCTCCCTCACCCCCCCCCCCCCCCACATCTCGATAAATACAACTTACTTCCAGAGACATCAAAGAACTCACACTAAATCTACATGGCCTCGCAGCGTCTGCATGCAATCAACCTCAATTTATCCAGTAAATTTATGCTGATATTAGTACCGATTAAGTCTTAATATTTTTTAAACGGAAGGTTCTGAATTATTCGTAAAAAACCCTATTCGGCAGTTAATTACATGTATTTTCGAAAACATTTTATATCAATAGATTACGAAACCTGTATATTTTTTTCTAAATACATATGAAAACCAAATATTATATTTTGACTCGAATTTCAACCTTAATTATGCCTTTAATATTAGTATGGCAAAGTTTTAATTCTTACGGAAGTAAGTTAGGAAATTTAACTTTTCCTTGAATAATAATAAGTCTAAATCATTATATCTCGGCTAAATTTATATAATATCATAATACTTGCTTATATTTGACAACTATGGGATATTTTAAACTCCAACGACCCTGTATGAGTCCGGACAAACGTTCCCAGGGGATGGGATGGGATTAACCGGCATTTTTGCCGATACTGCGCAGCGACATTTCTATCATTATAGCACAGGGGCACTTATGAGGTGCCCAGGGACTGAACCCGGCCGGTCCATTATACTGACACCGACGAGTCAGGCGTAATGCTGTCCCCTTAGCCCCGAGCGTTAGGAGGGAAGCCACTACTACCAACTTTAAAGTCTTTGGTAAGACCCGGCCGGGGTTCGAACCCACGACCTCCCGATCCGCAAGCCGACGCTCTACCAACTGAGCTATTGCGGCCGGTACAAACGTTCCCAATGTGAGCATAAATGCACAAAAAAATGAAAATATTGCTTTGTCAATACTATTAGTTCTGCAAAGAACAATGTTTACTGATATTTATTAAATATATGGTTATTTAAATGCTATTTCAGACCTATTGTTTATCAGAAAGCCCCTCCGTACCCGCGAAATATTGTTTATTATTGTCAGAATACTGTCCAAGCTGAAGTAACAGGCCGCTCTCAGAACACCAAGATTTACTGGGTGGGGCTGACTGCCACCGGGCAGCAATGGTCCTGGTTGACAGGTGGTGCACCTGACAAAACGGTTGTGTAAGTATCAAATCGTTATTGCAAATATGATTAAACCAATGTTTTCATGATAAATGGCGTGTTTTCGTGTTTGTTTTTTTAAATATAACCATGTAAAAACTACACTAAAAGTTTCAGTGATAATAGACATAACGGCCGACTGTGGTGGCCTGCCTGGTTGGACGGTAGCTATTAAAGTCTTGACAATGGAAGCTTCTCCTTCATACGGGCATGATGTCAACATAATGTGACTGTCCGATAGATTTAGTTTAACTAAAAACGCGACATTGACTTTTGAAAAAGAAAATCATTATCTTTTGACGACTACAGCAAATCATTTTTGTGTGTTTTTCCTCAGCCAATGGCAGGTTGAGCCAAATAACGTTGCAGGCGTTGAGAATTGTGGGGTTCTCAGGATGACAGGACGGTTTAGTGACAGGGACTGTACTTCAAATGCAGCCTACATCTGCCAGAAACCAGTCTACAATTGTAAGTGTACTTTAAATAAAAGTCGGCGATGACTGTGGTCGACAACTGGCAGCATCAGGTAACAAAATCTTAAACTAACCATACTCTCTTAATATTGACATGGGTCAAATTATACTGATGACTATAACGTTTAGCTTTAACTAAAACATACATTGACAATTTGTCTTTATGCTTCGCTCCACTATGAACCGTTCAAATAATGTCGCTGGTTTAATGTACATGGTGGAAGGTTACTGTATACATCAACATATATATGTTTTTATCATGTGTGTCTCGTTAATGTTATATAATGAGTAAATGGCCACAATGCCTTATATTGTTAGATACACCAATGGATAACGTGGGTTGTGGTCCGTGGATACGAGCTGGAAAGTCCTGTTATCTGTTCTCTAAGACCGTTGTGCCATGGCTTGATGCTAGGAACAAATGTCTGCAGCAAAACTCGGACCTCATCAAAGTAGACTCTCTAGATAAGAAGGTAAACAATATTAACCTACAGAAATTACTCTCTAGATAAGAAGGTATAAAATATTAACTTACAGAAATTACTATCTAGATAAGATGGTATACAATATTAACTTACAGAAATAACTATCTAGATAAGAAGGTATAACATAATAACTTACAGAAATTACTATCTAGATAAGATGGTATTGCATATTAACTTACAGAAATTACTATCTAGATAAGAAGGTATAACATATTAACTTACAGAAATTACTATCTAGATAAGAAGGTATACAATATTAACTTACAGAAATTACTCTCTAGATAAGAAGGTATAACATATTAACTTACAGAAATTACTCTCTAGATAAGATGGTATTGCATATTAACTTACAGAAATTACTATCTAGATAAGATGGTATACAATATTAACTTACAGAAATTACTATCTAGATAAGATGGTATTGCATATTAACTTACAGAAATTACTATCTAGATAAGATGATATACAATATTAACTTACAGAAATTACTCTCTAGATAAGATGGTATTGCATATAAACTTACAGAAATTACTATCTAGATAAGATGGTATACAATATTAACTTACAGAAATTACTATCTAGATAAGATGGTATTGCATATTAACTTACAGAAATTACTATCTAGATAAGATGGTATACAATATTAACTTACAGAAATTACTATCTAGATAAGATGGTATTGCATATTAACTTACAGAAATTACTATCTAGATAAGATGGTATAACATATTAACTTACAGAAATTACTATCTAGATAAGAAGGTATAACATATTAACTTACAGAAATTACTATCTAGATAAGATGGTATTGCATATTAACTTACAGAAATTACTATCTAGATAAGAAGGTATAACATATTAACTTACAGAAATTACTCTCTAGATAAGAAGATATAACATATTAACTTACAGAAATTACTCTCTAGATAAGAAGGTATAACATATTAACTTACAGAAATTACTCTCTAGATAAGAAGATATAACATATTAACTTACAGAAATTACTCTCTAGATAAGAAGGTATAACATATTAACGTACAGAAATTACTATCTAGATAAGAAGGTATACAATATTTCTTTACAGAAATTACTCTGTAGATAAGAAGGTATACAATATTAACTTACAGAAATTACTCTCTAGATAAGAAGGTATACAATATTAACTTACAGAAATTACTATCTAGATAAGAAGGTATACAATATTAACTTACAGAAATTACTATCTAGATAAGATGGTATTGCATGTTAACTTACAGAAATTACTCTCTAGATAAGATGGTATTGCATATTAACTTACAGAAATTACTATCTAGATAAGAAGGTATACAATATTAACTTACAGAAATTACTCTCTAGATAAGAAGGTATACAATATTAACTTACAGAAATTACTATCTAGATAAGATGGTATTGCATATTAACTTACAGAAATTACTATCTAGATAAGAAGGTATACAATATTAACTTACAGAAATTACTCTCTAGATAAGAAGGTATACAATATTAACTTACAGAAATTACTATCTAAATAAGATGGTTTACAATATTAACTTACAGAAATTACTATCTAAATAAAAAGGTATAGCATATTAACTTACAGAAATTACTATCTAGATAAGATGGTATTGGATATTAACTTACAGAAATTACTATCTAGATAAAAAGGTATAGCATATTAACTTACAGAAATTACTATCTAGATAAGATGGTATACAATATTAACTTACAGAAATTACTATCAAGATAAAAAGGTATAGCATATTAACCTCCAGAAATTACTATCTAGATAAGATGGTATACAATATTAACTTACAGAAATTACTATCAAGATAAAAAGGTATAGCATGTTAACCTCCAGAAATTACTATCTAGATAAGATGGTATACAATATTAACTTACAGAAATTACTATCAAGATAAAAAGGTATAACATATTAACTTACAGAAATTACAATCTAGATAAGATGGTATTGCATATTAACTTACATTTGCGCTGGCTTCCATTGCTTGTTGTCCCACAAAATTGGGATAATTACCCATCACCAACATTGGGAACATATTTACAATTTATACAATTTATACAGACACTGGCCGTTTCTATTCGTATCTAGATCAAGAGCTCACAAACAAAAACAATCACTTTAAATATGACAAGAGGCAATATAATCGAGTAATCCTAATAATAAGTTCTGATGCGAAACAGAGAAATGACGGGTTTGAAATAAAGGTAAATATATTTACCTGCATCGGCGGACATCCACGATCGGTCGATTCATCGCCCGTGGGATATTTAGTTCACTTTTCGCCGTTGCTGGTAATGATATTTCATTGGTCGCTTCATAATCCGATGAAGGTTTCAGTCCAATGATAAAGTTCGTTACTTTCGATTGTGGCACTGGGCGCAGCCATTGTTGTACTTCTAGTCTCTACGCTGATTAGTTGTATGGATTTTGTAAGCACTATTATGATTGGCAAATTCTTGTTCTGTTAAGTTCGATAAGACGAGAGAAAATTTACAAATTAACCCTCGGTCGACGAATGTAGTAAAACGGAATAGTCGGGCGTTGGTATCCGACGATGATTTATCTGAAGCTTTCACTAATATATATATATAAATATACTTTATATTTAGTTTTGGTTGGAAGCGCAGATGCTGGATGCAACCAGCGCCACCTACTGGTCAGGCCTTAACGACCGGCAGAACGAGGGCCATTACGTCTGGGGTGATGGAACACAACTCAATACGACATTAATGTGAGATTTAACTCCCCTATTTTTTTCTTCAGATTGTTCGACCTGAGTTCGTTTTGTTGTACTATTCAGACACGTTCTCAACGCTTATACTAAAGCAACATTAAAGGGTTGGTTAGTTTATGTAGTTTTTTAAAGAATGGATTCATATATATTATGATTACTGTAACTAGACAGAACACAAGTCATTTGAATTAATAACAAATTTACCAAAGTAGATACATATCTTTTAAATTATCCAAATGGTTTATTTATCTCATTTGTAAATACCTAATATACTACATGTGTATGCATCGAAACAGATGTTTTCAGCCTCATCTTTAATATTAACCGAAGATCGAGATTTTTCTTATTTCACATACACAGGAAACAGAATTCCGACTTTTTTCTTCATTTTTTTTTCAAAATGCAGAACTTGGAGCAAGGAGCCTAACAACTACAAGGGTATTGAGGACTATGCTGTGGTCTTATATAACGGAGAATATAATGACGTGCCTGGCGGGGCCTATCACGCTGCGGCTATTTGTGAGATAGACAACGACCAGCAGCGTAAGTTGGCTTACAGAAACGAACAAATCTCAATAATTAGTAATGTAGACATCTTAAATTAAACATCGTCCCTTCTTTTTGTTTAAGGTATAAGTAAACTGAATAAATCGTTAGTAAAGATTAAAATGAGCAATTTTAAAGATAATGTCCAGAATATAACTGCGAAAAATATAAAGTTTTATCATAAGCATTGCAATAAGCTGAGCAATTGCGGAGTTTATCTGATAACCTCATACATGCATGAACATAATTCACCAGCATACGACCGCTTTTTCACTTAGCTTTTACAATGTATTGAGTTTTCTCAGGGACAAAGATTCTTGCCGAATGTACCCCGTGTTTTTGATCCATACAGATAAATGCAATATTAAATGTTAAATGTTTTAAATAAATTTACCGGTATCGGGCATGCATGCAGCGAGCAGTCAGTACTGAAAACACACCTGAACAAGTTGATGCGTCTAGTTTGATCTAAGTTGTCCGTTATCGGGACCATCCTGTGTAGAGCAGGTTAAGTAATTTTGGTGTAGAGCAGGTTAAATACTTTTGGTGTAGAGCAGGTTAAATACTTTTGGTGTAGAGCAGGTTAAGTACTTTTGGTGTAGAGCAGATTAAGTAACTTTGGTGTAGAAACAGGTTAAATACTTTTGGTGTAGAGCAGGTTAAATACTTTTGGTGTAGAGCAGGTTAAATACTTTTGGTGTAGAGCAGGTTAAATACTTTTGGTGTAGAGCAGGTTAAACACCTTTGGTGTTGAGCAGGTTAAATACCTTTGGTGTAGAGCAGGTTAAATACTTTTGGTGTAGAGCAGGTAAAGTACTTTTTTGTGTAAAGCAGGTAAAGTACTTTTGGTTTAGAGTAGGTTAAGTACTTTTGGTGTAGAGCAGGTTAAATACTTTTGGTGTAGAGCAGGTTAAACACCTTTGGTGTTGAGCAGGTTAAGCACTTTTGGTGTAGAGGAGGTTAAATACTTTTGGTGTAGAGCAGGTAAAGTACTTCTAGTGTAAAGCAGGTAAAGTACTTTTGGTGTAGAGTAGGTAAAGTACTTTTTGTGTAAAGCAGGTAAAGTACTTTTGGTGTAGAGTAGGTTAAGTACTTTTGGTGTAGAGTAGGTTAAGTATTTTAGTGTAGAGCATGTTAAATACTTTTGGTCGTATACACCTAGATAACTTTTATGCAATATTTAAAGTTTGTGTAGGTATTTCATAGATGTTAGATATAAGCAAATGGGATAAAGGTTAGCCATTTTATGTAAATTACAAAAACTAAATCTTTAACTATACTTAGCATAATATGTGTTGTTTTCTTTCCTTGGTAAAGCTCAGCAAAGTGTTTGATCTATCACTATTGGAAATTTTTTAATTATTTATTACTACACTTTTGCAGGATAGCATCGTCTCCGTATAAAATTAGAAGGTCACTGGACGGAACGTTAAACTTTACAAAAAACAACACATTTGACACTAAATGGTTGAAAGATTTAATAAAAATTCTGTTGACTCTTTGTGCTGTGTAGATTGAATGTTGGGAAAACATAAATGACTGTTTAACATATGCCAAATAATACAGTCTGTCCTTTAATTCTGAGTCTGCTAAACACGGTTTTGTCAAACTGTAGCACACAGTCCAGATTATCCAGCTTTCGCTGGGAGCTGTATGCTAAGGATAACCACCCAATATAATTATGTTCTGCTTAATCTAAATTAATATGTATTGTAACGTATGTATGTTTCGACAGATAAATAACATTTTGGCCATTTTGTTGTTCTCAAACAACCAAATAAATTATTGTTATTTTACGATCTGACATCCATATTTACAATTAATGTTTATCCGAAACCATGCAAAATTCTGCCAAAATATTGGTGAGATATACGATATGTATATATCGACGTGTGTGTGCGTGTTTCTAGGCACGTGTCCCATTGGCTGGGCTAGCAATATGGGCAGGTGTTACCTGTTCAGCCCCTATCAGAACCAGTCACAGCTCATGAACAGAGACGAGGCCTACAACTATTGTCTCCAACAGAATAACGTCATTAATACAACCGTCAACCTGCTGTCCATCACCAATGACGACGAAAAGGTAGCTCCAAAATAATCCAACTTCTTGCTCAGTTGAAAGTTTAAGTTCACAAAGGTAGACTTTAAAAATTTGGTGGACACAAGCAAACGATCAGTTTCTGTGTGTGCAATCTTGGGTTTGAACAACCAAAGACATATGAAAAAATTGATTTCATAAATCATCTTTCAAAAACAATAATCCGTATATTTTAGATTAAGACGAACGGCTAAATAAATGAAAAGAAACATCTATTCAATTTGCGTGCATAAAGTCTATCCCAGGCACGTCTTTTAACAATGGAAAAACAACATATTTCCGTTCAAGAAAATCACACGTTTGTAAACTTTATCATTAATTTGTCTACTGTCGTTTGTCAGTAGGTGTTCTTCACTCAGGACAACGCAATACTATGTTTGTTTATTATGTTTATCGTCGCAATACTTTGCCATAATCCACTAGTTATTTACTGTGAATAACAACCCATTACTTTTACATCCTTAAAGATGTCGTTTTTGTCTGTATCAGGCGTTTATCCGCCAGACGCTAGCCACCATGAAGGACAACGCCTTAGGAGGTGGACGTCCTTGTCAGATGCCGCCACCGAGGGGTACTGGACGTTTGCCGACGGAACCACGCCAAACACTAAGTAAACAAACCTTACTACCTTAAACTCTTTGTGAGCCTAATTAGGTGTGTTTGTTACGTAGGTTTACAGTTGCGCATAACAGGACATGTTTCACAAAAAAACACAGATTTACTGTTTATCACCGTGGTATGCATACAGTAAACAGTATTACCAATGAAATAATAACATGAAACCGCCATTTCTCTTACAAAAAAGAACATGCAGTATACATGTACATCTTATGTGAATGTGCACAATGCAACCGCTGTCAATTTACAGCAAACGCAACATAATAAATAAATAAATAAATAAATAAATAAACTCTTCCTATTCTATACCAGGGACCTGGTCGACGGAGCCAAGTACGGCGCCTGGAGACAACTGTGGCATGATCAACTGGGGAGGTGTATTCCATTTAAGGAACTGCGGCAACACACACCCCTATATCTGTGAAAGATACGCTTACGGAATGAGCACAGGTACCCACACGAATCTGTGGCCGAGGGTATAAAACGTTGAGCTGGACTCTGAGGTTATCCTCAAGATATTGATTGGTCAAATTTAAACGTTCTTTATTTAGAATACAACAATCGGATCCTTGTACTCAGACTCAAGCTCACGGCAGTATAACTTCGGGCCGGGGAGTTTGGTTACATTGTGCCTGGTGCCTGAGACCATTCCCAGTCATCTGATTGGTTTAAGTTAAATATGACGCATCAGAATGACGCATCAGAATGACGAATCAGAATGATGAATCAGAATGATGAATCAGAATGATGAATCAGAATGATGAATCAGAATGAAGAATCAGCTTGTGCACGGAAAGTCTTAAAACCGAAAATAAAGTTATATTACCCTCTCTTCATTTTCATGGTTTTCTAAAAAGAAACAATGTTAAGAACTGCAGTTTAAAATTACCATTGAAATTGGGATTGGGATTGGGATTAGCCGGCATTTTGCCGATACTGCGCAGCGACATTTCTATCATTATAGCACAGGGGCACTTATGAGGTGCCCAGGGACTGAACCCGGCCGGTCCATTATACCGACACCGACGAGTCAGGCGTAATGCTGTCCCCTTAGCCCCGAGCGTTAGGTGGGAAGCCACTACTACCAACTTTAAAGTCTTTGGTTTGACCCGGCCGGGGTTCGAACCCACGACCTCCCGATCCGCAAGCCGGCGCTCTACCACCTGACCCTTGAAGTTGCGAATTACCCTAAATACAAATGTTCGCGAACGTTTGCAAATAGATAAAGAAAGAATTGTTCGTGCTTAACTGTCCAAAAAGGCAATTTGCCGAAAATATGAGTGAGGGCGTTTTTAGAAAAGAAATATATATATATATATATATATATATATATATATATATATATATATATATATATATATATATATATATATATCTATATATATATATATATATATATATATATATATATATGCGTTTAAGTTTTTGACTTAAAATGCTCCATAACTTGCTATGTGTTGTTGTTTTTAAACATCCATTGTGTATGAAAATCAGTGTATTCTATATAATATTATAATATATAATTATTTATCCGTTTATTATTCATGTTTTGATATACATAGTGAGCACATAGTTATATTTTATTTTGTTTCAGGAATCATCGTCAAAAGCTATCTAGTGATTGTAGCAGCTACATTGTTCTCCATCTTTACCATTCAATCACACGTTCGAATATGAAATTCGTCATTATTATAGGTGATTGAGATTTCTCCCAGTATTTATATTATTCTAGACACAATTCCTATGTACAACGATTTGCTTTGTATGTTATCATTAGTTTAATTAGTTCATAAACCTTTATTTAAAATAAAATACATTTTTTAATAAAACTTTTGTAGAATTAAACGTTCTTGAACATGTCTTTTGTCACGCAAAGATGTTAAAATAGGCATACATATGGTCATATGGCTTAGGCCTAAAATAAAATTGTTTTTGTTTCCCCTCCCACGACCGACCCGAGAAAAACGTCCCGACCCAAACAATTTTATCGACAAATTCAATTTAATTTTTTTTTACTTCAAAAACTGATCGTAGTTCAAATGTTCCGGTACAGAAATTCGAAATGCATTGAGTACGAAACTGATCATCATGATCGCCGAGGCGCTTTGTTTTTTATGATGGTAGTGTTAAATAAGGAGGCATTTCTTTTCAATCATTAAAATATGAAACATTTCTTGTTTTGTCGTTAAAGGTAAATTTCTTAAGGCAAATAAAAATAATTACAAGAAGTTGAAAAAAATAAATATTTTACCTACCTACCTACCCATACCTAATATACCTGGGTCGTGGGAGGGGAAACCAAAAATATTT